>BSBM01000162.1:10655000-11002500 GCA_027924585.1 Larix kaempferi
CTGCATACTGAAAACATCCCCATTCTGTTACGAAGGTGGTCTTGTGTCAGTATTCCTTTGCAATCTTGATCTGATGGTACCCTGAAAATCCATTTGTAAATGAGTAGACCTCCTTTCCTTCGACACCTTCAAGTACTTCATCTGTAAATGGCATGGGGAATGGATCATGAAGGCATGCGTTGTTCAACTTCCTAAGATCGACACAAATTCAAATTTCACCCGTCTTCTTATCTTGGATGACCATTGGGCTGATCCATTCCAATTCTTCGACAGGTTCAATGATCCCAACATCCAACATTCATTTTATCTCGGCCTTCACCTGTTCTTTATATCTTGGATTCAATCTGCATGGTCATTGCTTGACTATCTTAGCATCAGGTTTTAGAAGAATCTTCATCTCACCCAGTTCTCCGAAAATTCTTTTCATCTCCGAAAAATTTGTCACAAACAGGTGTTGGAATTCATGCAGTAGGTCAGTGACCTTTCCGATTTTCAAATCATCCTAGTAATCTTCGATACTTGTGAACTTTGGAATCTCTTGTGAGCCAATATTTACCTTCTTTATCTTCAACGACCGCTTGAACTTTCCGAATGGAACCTCTAGTGCTCCAATATTGTGACTTCCTTTTGATTCTGGGATGTATACTTCCCTAGTATCCTCCTCCTCATCGGGTCTTCCCGACACATTGTAGAACTCCATCATCATTTGTGGTGTTGTTGTCCATTGCAGCCCTATTGGTCGTTCAGTTGGAACTATCTCAAGTACCTTTTCACAGATGTCCTAAAACGCACTATGGATTAAAGGGTTCTCATCTACGAAGATGAAAGTGTGACTAAAACTGGTCGTCAACTCTTCCCATGTTGTCGTTCCCTGTCGCAATTCAGCTGCAATGTACTAGTTCTGTGGTACTTCATCCGGCATATGGATGAACGCATCGACCCATTCTTGTTTCGGTCTCATATTCCATACAATTTGGCATTCTCCCAAATGATCTCTAGGATCACTCCTTCCATCATATTTCTTCCCTTTGTAGCATTCATCTTCCCTGAATTGGACTTCCATCAACTATCGACATAGTTTCCATTTAGCCATTGATGGCTTGTGCGCAGCCCACCATCTTATTGGGGTAGCCTTCATTGCTTCATCCAACGCCAGTAGGCGCTGAGGTTTTGATACCCTGTCTTCAAACTTCTGGATAAATATTGCCATATTAGGAAACCCTTCATATGTCGGCAAATCGCATATTTCTGTCGCTACCCATCTCAACGACTTAGTAATTTGTGCACACCTTCTAAATGACACCTCCTGTAGTCTATTATGCCAGTTTTCTAGAGCTTCGTCGGAGTATGAGGACGTCGAGTTGGCACTCTGCCATCCTAATTCTCCATCTGCAGTTGGATTTCATAATATTTGAACATTGTATACATTGTCCGATCCCTCTACAAATGCATCTCTCATCGGTTCGACATACCTCTTCCCTTCAGATAGATCCAGTGTGTCTATGACCCTCATGTCGTGATTTTCAAAATACATTGTCCTTTTCTTGAAATTAATAACAGCCAGGTTCTCCATCGCCTAGCCTATTCCCAGTAGCGCGGGATACGGGCTCGTATTGTCAACTATCACTATAACATCAAAATCTGTGTATGTTTTTATCCCTCTACTTCGATAGGTAGATAAGCCATTTGCCCGATTGGTGTAACCTTGCTTTGATTTTCCATTCGAAGTTGCACAGGGGACCATACCGTCTGTGGCCTCCCCATCATCTCCCAAGTTTGCTTGGTTAGGATGTTCATGTCTGATCCTAAGTCCAAGATGATAGAATCTACATTGTATGCGCTAATTTGGGCATTTATCCTCATTTCTCTCCCAGTTTTCTTTCTGTGTATGCGATTAACTATTCGCTCCTATCGCCCTTGTCCCTGTCGATGCAGTAGGCCGGCGATATCTGCTAGCACATATGGATCTTTCGCTAATGTTAGGAAACTTTCTAAAAAGTTCCTTAGAGTGCTTACGTTTTCTGGTGACCTCTACGAATTTGTCTTATCAAATATTGGTGGCATTTCAAATATAGCCTCTTGATGGATTATAGGTGGCAACTTACCATTGTTCCTTATTAGCGCATCTCGTGCCTCCAAGAAGGTTTATTTTTCTTCTTCTACATCAAATTTCACCTGCTTCTGCATCGTAGGCCTAACACTTGGCAGTGGCCTATCTTCTCATGTCACGGCTCCTCCTTTGGTAACCACTACGACGTTTACTGGTCGAATCCTTATCTCAGTCGATATCTTGTGCACGTTTGGATTAGGGTTCTGGTTTTAATTTGGATTCAGGTTCGGCTGTGGTGGTGGTACATTCTTAGCTTGCCACTTCGTAATTAGCTGCGGACATTCTCCGAAAGTGTGGTCGACTGCACTACAATAGGTACACAAAGGATCTGGATGCGGACAATCCCTCCGATAGTGTCTAACCACCCCACAATTATAAAAGGGAATGGGTCCTCAACCTCAACCAGGTGCTCCTCCACGACCAAATCCTTCGTTGTGACCACCGCGAAATCCTCCTCTGAATCCTCCTGACTACTGGTTAAACTGTTGCGGATTGTATTGTGGGGGATTATACTACTGTTGATTGTACTACGGCTACGGTGGAGTATACTGCGGATGCGGTTGATTGTATTGTGGTTGGTTATACTGTGGCTGTAGCTGATTGTACTGGGGTTGGTTATACTGCAGCTGAGGTGGAGGTATTTATGCCTGTCATTTTTCTTCTCCCTACATAAAGTAAGTATCCGCAGTTCTTTCTTGGAGAAAATCATATGCTCTACAGTCTTTCTCCTCGTGACCAACCGATTAACAGAAATTACAGAAGAGGTTAGCCAGATTTGACACCATATTTTGCATATATACACACTCTTTTGGTCGATTCCCTCTTGTTTGACAGATTCGGCACTAGGGCATTCCCCCTTGACTGAGGGGATTTGGTGCACCGGACTGTAAATATTCACAAAATTCAGGGCACTGATCTTTGTGGTGACCTTGAGACTTGCATCTAGTGCACCATACTTCTTTGTGGACTTCTTTCCCCTTCTTGATGTCTTGCAGTTGGATAGTCAAATTCACCAACTGCAACTGGATTTGGATCATGCCAATCCCTGTTTCGCCAATCGGTGATGCTTCTAATTTCTTTGCGATCTCCAGAGCCTCTTATTGGGATATGATATTATGTTGCATTAATGGTACTCTAATGTGGGGTACCAATCCTACAATGAACCACTCTTTATGTTGTACGTCGTGCATTCCAAAACTGACCTTATCCATCAGAGTTTTGAATCTCTGATCAAAATCCTACACTGATTCATTCAGGAATTTCTTTATTTCCTTCAGCTCTATAATAAACTGCGACTCTGACTTTTTTTTCTTAAATTCATCGATCAATCTAGTCATGATTTACGCTAGGGTCTTATGTGGATTACCTGTATGTACTTGTACAAATTTCATATACCAATCCATCTCACAAACCCTAAAGGTCGTCGCCAATTGCCCTTTCTTAATATCGTCATCTTATACTTGTTTAACAATCCATACCGCTTTGCACAAAAATAAATACTGTTTGGGATCCTCAGTCCCATTACCCTAAAACAAAGGTAGCTTTACATCGCCCCTCGCCATCCTTGGTATCCTACCGGTGTTTGTTGATCCGCTAGTCTTATCGCTATTCTGACAAGCAGGACAGCCCTACGAAGAACTTGTGTTTCTTCCTACAAAGTTTGGCGAAGTGTGTGGAGTAGTGGGTACGTTGTAGCTTTGGGTTTGTCCTTCCTTAGGTTCAGGGGTATCTTGGTTATTCCCTTCATCACTATAGGGTCTCTTATTCCCTTGTGGTCCCGTTTCACAGTTCTTTGTTCCAGTCACACCAGGAGACTCTCTCTCTAATTCAGTCCTCCTCTTCTTCTCTAGCCGGAACCAAACCCCACTTCATAGGAGACCACAATTTTCGTCGGTTTCCCTCACAACTTCGTCGAAACTTATATCCATCTACCTCACACCATTTCATTAAAACCTCATCCGCGCGATACCCACAGCCTCCGCACACTGGAGCTTTACTCGTCGGATTTCATCTTTAATATCCCCTTTTCGCAAATGAGCATCTTAATCCACAATTGCAATGACAACAAATATCTCCCTCTGGGTCCCTTAAATAATTTCCTCTCTACTTCGTTGTCGGATTTAACTGTGTCAACAACAAACTCAATGATATATCCTTCAAAAATGTTATCTACCCAGATGTCGATATCCCTTGAAACCTTATTGTTGACCCTCTTCAACTGTTGGATCAACTCTGGGGTCCAATACTCGGGGTCACCCCCTTGGAAATTATTCTTTTGGAAAGTTAGTTGCGCCAACCACTCATGCAAAAAGATTGGATATTTGCAGAAGAATACTTCGTCAATATCAGAGTAGATATACTTCTACAACAATTCGCTTGTCGACCATCCAGGGTTCCTGTTTTCTTCTTCTGTGAACTCTCGTGTCTTCTTATCGAACCAATCCTGAATCTTTGGTTTCGTCGGATTCCACAACATCCTCTCTCTTTCCGCGCTAAGGTCCCTGCAACTGAACCATTTGTTGACACAGTTCTGTCGACAAGGGCTCACTTCGCACTGTTGTCAACAAACATTGACACTAACTCCCATAGACATCGGCCCAGAAAGTTTTTACCCTTTACAGCAACACTCCGAAGCGAGTGAAGTCTCACCCGAGATATCTAAGGGGGCTGCAAGAACCAAGTTTTCGTAGTTTTAAGAAGACATGCATCAATTCACACTTAGTCACTACCGAAACCAGAGATTTGTATCTACATCAGATCACCATATTGTCAAACTAACAATGATATTTACTTAACTCAAAGATTGACATAACCCTCATTTGCATCAAACATAATTATCTCACATTCGACAAATTAACCAGATTGACAAAATGGCAGTGTATCAAAGCATAATCAAGAGATCTACGATACATCATATAACTATGATTTCATTCATACAACACATTGAGCCATCGAATACTGTGATAATTCACATTCTATCACACTGCGACACAAAAGAGAGAGAGAGACATAAATGTAGCATAATTGAACATCTTCATTCATTAACTCATCTCATACATCGTGGAATACACTTCGCAGAACCAGTTCAAAACTCAGACAAAAGATGCACAGATCAAACATCAAACAATTCAAGGATCCAAAGATACCAAAAATGCCAAAGATGCAACTATCATAGCATAAGATAAGGTTCCCTTAGGATTACAATTAAACTTCTATTTATAAACACACATGGTCGTTGAAATATGGTCCAAATTACCCATTTCTAACTAACTTAACGGAAAACTTCCACTTCTATCGTCTCTTTTGTCCTTCGCAACCGGTCCTTTGCTTCCGTCGATGACCCTTCCGTCGTTGTCGATTCCACACTTTATACGCTCTAAGCCCATGCCAACAGAGATGATATGAAAAGGGAAGGATACAGTGAAACATATGAAGAGTGTGGTCTACTGTAGAGTGGAAGAAAATTTCGGTCAAGTAAGAGGAGGAGAACTGCGACAAAAGGAAAGGGTTGCAGTGATACTGAAAGACTCAACTACGAACCAGTACCACAGCTCGAAGAGGAATCTTTGGATAGAGAATCAACTGAAGAAGAAGACAATCATATTTCTTCTGAGGATGATCCTACTGAACAATATCATACCATATACTGCAACATAACTGTGACATATTAGTAATAAATATTAGTTCATCGCAGTTGATTCAAGCAAGTAATAGTAATAGTAGTCAAAATAGTACTTCGACGAATAAGCCTACTTGAAGTGTTGGTCCTGTAATACAAAATCAGCCAATCCCTCCAAGGAACATAATGGATGGGGATGATATGAAACTACCAATATTTAATGGGAATGGGTTAGAGGACCTAGAGCAGCATTGGTTTTTATGTGATGCATTCTGGACTATTAAGCAAGTGCAAGATGATAATGTCAAATTGGCACAGCTGATTACGACCTTTAGGGATTGCGCTTTGGATTGGTTTATGAAATTCTCAAAAGTATCTAGTGGACAACCATGAAATACTTTGCTAGAAGTTAGAGATGGTTTGAAAGGTGAATTTAAGAAGCCAAAATCGGAGTCAAAGTGTATTACTGAACTCAAAGAGATGAAGCAATCAACAAATGAGTCTATTTGGGACTTCGACCAGAGATTCAAGACATTGATGGCCCATGTAATTTTCCAAATGATCGATGTTCAACATAAGGAGTGGTTTATAGCCTCCTTAATACCTCATATCAGAGTTCCCTTGATGCAACAAAATATTGTGTCGCATACTGAGGGCCTTGAGTTGGCTATGAACCTAGAGGGATCACCTATTGGAGATACTAGAGATAGTATGGGTCAAATCCAGTCATAGCTAGAGAACCTATCAATCCAAATCCAATACATCAAGAAAGGAAAGGACAAAAGAGAAGATGTTTGGTGTACAAGATGTAAGGAGGAGGGTCACTTAAAAGACCAGTGCACGACTTTCCATGACTATATGGTTTCCGGAGCTCTTAATCTGTTAAACCATGGAACTATAATATGGTGTAGAATCTCTCAAACTAGGGGAAATCAACCAGAAGAATGTTACTTGTTACAGAAAATTGTAAGTACCCCACAAAACGTGTTTTGCAAATTCTGTCAATCAGTTTGCCATGATGAGAAGGACTGTCGAGCATATCAACTGCTCACAGAAAGAACTCCAAATACATATTGAATGAAAGGTGAGGAGAAAGGAGAAGATATTAGTATGCATTTTAATCAACCAAGAGGTGGTTTCCGAGGATGAGGATGAGGCGGATTTGGTCGCATAAGAGTCTAGGTAATATGTTACAACTGCGGTACACCGGGAAATTTTGTCAGGTACTATCCAAACCCTTGTTTGACATGTATATATTGTCAAGCATTGGATCATACTATTGAAGCTTTCCCACAACTCATAGAGAAGTGCAAAACCAAGGAAAATCAAAATCAAAATTAGAAACAGAATCAGAATGTCTAGAAGATATCAACCGAACCTTGACAAGAGTATCCAACTGCCGTTTGGGGTTCCAATTTCCCTAGTTTTTTATAATGCAACTTACTTCCCATCTGTTAAGTTAATTGCATTTTCCTATGAAAGAGGAATCAAATTGCATTATTCAACCAATTATTATCCGCAAGGAAATGGACTAGCAGAATCTACAAATAAAAACCTCATTCGAATTTTAAAGAAAACAGTTATGGAGAGTCAGAGGAATTGGCATGTAGCTCTTCCAAATTATTTATGGCAGATAGAGTCACTCCAAAAAATTCTTTAGGAGTTTCTCCTTATACATCAGCCTATGGAAAAGAAGCTATACTCCCAACTAACATACTACTCCCATCCCTACAACTAACCCATGCCTCTCGAGGATCCAATAATGAAATTCTGCAGTCACGAATCAACACCCTACTGAAACTCGAAGAATCTCGGCAAAAGGCTAAGGATAGATTCAATCAGCACGAAGATATTGTAAAAAAATGGTTTGATAAATGGAAGTCCAGTAAGAAAAGTTTTGAGGTAGGAGACTTAGTTCTGAAGCGGGATCACCCGCATGAAGAAAAGGGAAAACATACGAAATTTCAACGATTATGGCTTGGCCCCTATCAAATTGCCAAAAATCTTGGCCCGTCAACATATAAACTGCAAGATCTAAAAGGGGAGGAGGAGAATATCGATGTCAACGGCCTTTCTCTTAAACAGTACTTCACATAGGTTTAGGAACCCCTGTTGTATATAAATAAACCCTTGCTTTTCTTTAACTTTTCTAGTTTGTTATTTTCTGAATTGATCAATTTTAGTTGTTTTGTTTTCTCATTTGATCAGCTTTTTTTTGTTTGGATTATTGATTAATTTGTTTTATGATTATTTTTAAATAATCCCCGACTCAACATTTGATGCGTGTAAATATAGGGATATGAACAATCTCACGGTCATCACCAAAGAATCAGGATGAGTTTATAGAAAAGGAATTCTTTTTGTATAAAATTGTCATTTATGATTTTAATTGTTGCCCCCAGTTCTAGAATGGGAAACCCACTTCATGGTCATGACTGAGTCATTATAAACCCTGTAAAATAACCAAGACCCATGAATTCCAAATTACTATCTTGGGGCTTCATCCATTCACAAATAATAACCATTTCAAGCGGCCTGCTACAACAGACCCACAGAAAGGAAGAAAGTATTACAGATGTATGGAAATTAAAATGATCCCATGCTACAAATTTGAAGCCAAAAGGCTTATAAAGAAGAGTCAATTTTGAAAAGTTTTAGCTCCATCAAAGAAATGGTTTTGAAGATAGGCATATCAAATCAAGAAGATCGCCCAAGAAAAGCAGGCCGAGAAGGGTTCTTCTCCGTCCGTGAGCATGACAAACAAATGAATTTCTCACTCACACAAAAGGACATTATGGATGGAAGAACCCACGTCAAATTCTGAATATTGAAGAAATCTATCAAAGAAGACTCGGACGATAAAATTTCATCAAAAGGAAAAGCATCTAAAAGAATTTTTATAGCATGGGAATGAGGTACAAACGAATACATCTGTCTGGTTTTGTTACGATCCTGTGGAGTCATATGTAGTAGCAACCGAAAGATGGAACTGAAAATGAACTCCATATTATGGCCTCAGGAGAGTAGTCAAGAATTTCGGTCTAGGTTACCTTATATCCCAAAATAAATGACCAATATGATGTAATAAAGATTACCTCCCTATATTGAAGTTTGGCCCTTTAAAATTTTGAAAAAATAAATGCAGGCATTTTTTACAGTTAGGATCAATAACATACAAACACTCTTGATTTTCAAAAGGAATTGTTCAGAGATTTTTGTTCACCAACGAATCGCCAATTGTTGCTGCTGCAACCTAATCCCCAATTTTCTTAAAAAATTGTAGGGCCCCTCCTTTTTCAGAGTTTACCTAGAATCTAGCTCTTCCCAGAGATGCTCAGCTTCGTCACTTAGGAGTTTTCATGGTTTTTTATTGAAGAAAGCAAGTTTTTGGTTAAGTTTAACTCGTTTTTTGTCTCCGAAACGGTTGGATCAACTCGATGAGTTACTCCGAAACGGATGGAGAAAAAGAGCCAGTCTTGTCTCTATTTCGGAGCAGCTTGGCCATTTGCGCCGAAACTATTTGAGTATTTTTTCTAAATTCATGGAAAAACACTTAAGTTTTTTAAGGCAAAGTGAAGTCGGAGCAATTTGGCGAGTTTCCATCGAACAATGTCGCAGCAGTTTGGTGAGTTTTTGCCGACATGGTCGCTACAACTGGACAAGTCAGGTCGACTGATTCGTGGTGACTAACCAACTCACGCCGATTAGTTGGAGGCAAAAGTAAATTTAGTGCAAAGTTTGCTAATTTAACAAAGTTAATAACTCCAACCTTTTTCGTGGCAACTGAGCCAACGTTGTTGATCGTTTCGCTGCAACTAAGCGAACAACACTGACTGGTCGGAGGCAAAGCGTTGATCGACAATTATTTTGAAGTATAACGCAATGGTGGAAGAGACACCATATCATCGTTGATATGTGAGTCGTGTCGATATTGGTCGAAAAACTCATGAAACAATGCTGACGCCTTCGACGAAGAGAACGAAAAAATATTGGCATACGGCGAAAACCAAATTGACTGGTCGTTGCAACTGCATAAATAGCACCGACCATATTGCTGTGACTGGGTGATTTATGTTGAAATGGTTGGCAGTATTTGTTCTTTTGGCGGTAGAAACGCGGGGGGGAAAAGAGTTTTGCGCCAAAGGGTTTGTCATTTATGACCCCACCAAACCTACCCCATTCGCATTAATGACTAGCTTTTCATTTTTTTTATATAGGGTAAGGTCCAATTTGTTTAAAATTTGAAAAAAACATCGTTTTGTGTGTTCATCCTCGACTAACCACCAGAATCCAAGCACCGACATCATTTCAACTCACTCTCGTGGCCATTCTGAGACTGCCAGGTAGGCCATTTTCCTGCCTTTGTGGTCGATTTTTATTGTTGGTACTATCATTTGGTTTTTTGCCATGGGTTTATGCATTTTCGCTATTTATATTTCGTGGATAAACTCTGGTCCTTTCAGGTTGGGAGCTTTCATTAGTCTCACCCTATTTTCTAGATAGTGGTCTCAACCTAGGGTTGTCGAGTTTACCCCGTCCAGTTCGCCCTAAGCCTCTTTTATTTCAGTTTAAATGCAAAACCTAGCGGATTGTATTACGTAGTTTATTGCTTTTTCTTGTAGTATATGTGGTCATTTTCCATGGTTCAAACCTCTCAGGGTAGATCCTTCTATTTTTTTGTTTTCCCATCAGTATTGTCAAGCACACAACTAAAGCACATTTTCTCAGCCTACTACAACTCGGACTCAAACAAAGGGATTTACTATTGAACTCCACATACTATAACTCTACATCACTTCATGTGGAAGAAATTAGTAAATACAAGTTAAAGAGTCCAAATTTGAATTGTTTTCAACCTTCGAGCAATCGTTTTCCCTGACTAATGGTCTTAACCTCTCCCTTTACCCACCTGTATTCTTACCACCTGACATCGATAACTTTGATGCATACAGAGATGGGGTTTACACACACACTGTCCTAGAAGGATTGAAACTTAAAGAATTTTTCGACTAACCCCGAAAACATATATTCCAAAAAAATAAGCTTGTCATTCATATAAGGAATAAGGGCTCTAGAGTCAACCAAAATTTATAAAAACCTTTAAAATAAGCATCCTTGGTTTGTTCTCACAGTTGCATTTTAGACTTTCACACGCCATTGTGTTTTAAATCTAAACAAACATTGACAGCATTTACCAAACAGCATGGAAGTAATTGTTCTCTCAACTCAACCTATTGTCAGTAGTATGAAAGAAAAATGATTTACAAACTTCTGTTTTAGTTTTGCTTACACATTGTTTTCACTATTTCATCAGGATTTAGCAATGCCAAAAAAGAGTTCCAAGAGGAAGTCTAAGGAAACCGAGTCAGAATCGGACGTGAAATTGTAGTTGACACCCCAATGGAAACTATGTTCGAAGATACCGTAGCAGTAATGGGAGGCACCCCAAAATATAGGTGGGGAGAACTGTATCATATGATCTAAGACCAGAACATACCTGAGGCATCTATCGAAGAGATGGTTTTATATCAAAACATTAATAAATCAGGCCTTACCAAAGAAGCCACACGCCCAAAACTTTTGCCTTGCTTATAAGTTATCGGATGGATCCTTCCCTACGTGAATGTTGGCTCAAGGATCATTTCAAACACGAAAGAGGAAGGATTTGCATCTTTCCATCCAAGACACATAACAACAGCTTATAAACTACCACCGCCCAAGGTCATGATGACCAAAGATTGGATCAGGGGTGTAAACATGGACCATTTAGATTATGCTAAAAAAATGGTAATCCTCGGGAAACAACTAAGGCAGAAAGAAAGTGGGGACTATGATACTCAAATCTTGAGAACCCCATTCAGGATTATAGCTTTGATGCTAAGCAGAATTTTTGGGAGACCAAATGGAAGCATCTACAAGCTAAATTGGGTGCCCCTGGTTTATTACATAGCCTTCCACGGCACTATGTTTAACTAGGTGGACATCATCTCAAATAGCCTGGCATCAGCAATAGCAGCAACACAAGGAGGATTAACTCAGAACATAAGAAATCAATCCTTACCAAAGAATCCACATGCCCGGAACTTTTTCGTTGCTTAGAATTTATCGGATGGATCCTGCCCTACGTGGATGTTGGCGCAAGGATCATTTCAAACACGAAAGGGAAGGATTTGCATCTTTCCATCCAGGGCACATAACAACAGCTTATAAACTTCCACCGCCCAAGGTCATGATGACCGAAGATTGAATCAGGGGTGTAAACATGGACCATTTCGATTATGCTAAAAACATGGTAATCCCTGGGAAACAACTAAGGTAGAAAGCAAGTGGGGGGTATGATACTCAAAGATTGAGAACCCCATTCAGGATTATAGCTTTGATGCTAAGCAGGATTTTCGGGAGACCAAATGGAAGCATCTACAAGCTAAATTGGGTACCCCTGATTTATTACATAGCCTTCCACGGAACTGTGTTTAACTGGGTGGACATCATCTCAGATAGCCTGGCATCATCAATAGCAACAACACAGGGAGGATTAACTCAGAAGAAAGTATAATTTTACATGTCCTCGTATCTTATGGACTGCATACATGTCATGCACCCGTTTCCTAAGCTGGAGTGTATCTGGAATCGGGTGGAATCTCCTATCCATGTGGCCTATCAGATCACATGGGCCAATAGATATGCAAGCCAATACAAACTCGTCTATGAAGAGTTGATCATCCCTATTTATTGGTTAATTTTCAATGAGGAACCAAACTGCCTATCCAAAAATGCAATGGCAGTAATAAATGAATATGGCGATTATTATTTTTCGTAGGAAGGAACCTATATCAGAATGTATGGGTGTTCTAGAGCTCCATGCCTAATGCCAAAATATGCAACAGAATTTGTAGTCCACAAAGAGACCATAAGGAAAGTTTTCATTAATGGGATTGGCGGTTACTTGCATGATAATAAGAAGGCCTCCTTCCCATCGTTACCCTTTTTCATTGGGGCTTGCAAATTTTCCAAGGTTAAAGGTGTCAGAGCTTTCATAAAGGATCTAGAAGAATTACATTTTGGGGAGAAGATTTTTTCAAGAAATGACGGCGATAAGAAGGTTGCTGATCATTGTGCATCAGTTAGGATACATTATGAATATGCATATTACTTCAACAAGGATGAGGAAGTGTTCAGAAGAGAAAGCAATATGATTGAGCTAAACAGACGTTTTGTTCAGAAAAGTGGCATCGGATTTAGCAAAACTGCCAGTGCTACAACGGAGGAAAAACTACAGAAGCAGAAAGAAGAGGCTATAAGGTTGCAAGTGGCAGAAGCAAAGCGAAAGATGAAGGAAGAAGCAGAGCGGAAGCTAAAAGAAGAAGCAGAGCAAAAGCTGAAGGAAGAAGCAGAGAGGAAGCTAAAAGAAGAAGCAGAGTGAAAGCTCAAGGAAGAAGCAGAGAAGAAGCTAAAGGAAGAAGCAGAGTGAAAGCTCAAGGAAGAAGCAGAGAAGAATATAAAGGAAGAAGAAGAAAAAGGGCAAGTAGAGGAGGCCGAAAAGCTGCAAAGAGAAGAAGAAGAACGAAAAAGAAAAGAGGAGGAGGAAAAAATACAAGAGGAACAAAGAGAAGTAGCTGAGAGGAAAGAAAGAGAGGATAAGTCCAAGGAAGTTGTGGAAAGCATGGAGACTCAAGCTGGAAGCCCAAGTACAAAACACATGAACTTAGACCCACCTGATGTATCGAGTGTCATGCTGACCGGAGGTCACCTCCTGTTTAGAGAACTCAGGATTACACCTTTCACTCTTTCATAGCAACATACCCTGTCCAGATTGGACACGATTATTTTTTATTCAGGGATAAAGACCATCACGAGGAGGATAGAGAAGATATTGAAAACGGGTTCCCATCTCAATGTTGTCACTGTCCAGGACAATACGATCATGGAGGGTACTCATAGGGATCCTAAATTCACAGCCTCTGTAAGCATAACAGTTGTACAAGAAAGTGCCGATAACATTGACAGGATGATGAATGATATCGAGCGCAACAAGGGAAAAATGTTGAAGTTAAAGGATAACTTGGTAAAGGCGCGTGGAGAATGTATAGAGTTGAAAAGGAAGTATGATGCCATAATCACAGAAAAGGACAGATTACTGTCTAGCTATCAGGGACTGGACGCAGAGAAATATGCAATGACGGTTCATTGAATGATAATGGAGGGAGAGAAAAGTGACTTTGAATCCCACATCAATGAATTGGAAACAAGATAGTCGACCGCAAAGCAGCAGGTCAAAGAATTGAAAGCTTAGATGGAAGACTTGGTTAAAGAAAAGGAGTCTATGATAGAACAAATGGAGCTGGAAAACAGTACGAAGCAAGACATGACTCATTTCCATGAGCAGGCATGTGACATTCAGGATAAAATATGTCACTCACAGGAATTGATCACTGAAGAGGTATATAAGATGCAAATAATAATAGCGAGGATGAAATAAACTGATGTAGAATCAATGAGGATCAGACAACTATTATTGAACACTGAAACTAAGATTAAGAAGCAGATGGCATGGAGAGAAGGGAAATCAGAGTTCCCTGATCACTTGCCTCAAAAGACGACTGCAGACTCCAATTTGGACATAGCTCTTCTTTAGTTTTGCAGAAAATATGGAAGGAGGATAAACAATGAAATCCCTAAAACTATCAATAAGTGTGTAGGTTTCTACCAAGGGATTCATCGTATTCATGAAAAATGTCAGCTCACTATACCTCCAACTTTGGATGAGTTTCCTGATGGGGATCAATGTTTGAAGGAGTTGCAGAACGTGCTGAAGGATGACCTAGACTACATTAAAAAATTGGACATGTTGACAGAAGAAGATATCCATCAATATATTGGGAAAGCATCCATCAATGCTTATTTCCTGGAGGACAGCTACAAAGCAGCAGCAGAAGGAGTGAAAAGCATTGAAAAGGAGTTGTTGCATCATGAGATAGCTTTGAAAGTATTGGAACCCACACAATGTAATATTATTTTTGAAGAGACTAACATGTGGTCCAAATACATATCTAATCTAGAAAGGCCAGTTGGAAATTAATATTTTGTATTTTATTGTAATATTCTTTGTGCAAACACTAAAAGACGAATTTTGAAAATCCAAAGGTTGGGGTAGGTAAAACGAACAACCATACGGAGACAATTTTTTTGTAATATAAATATATGGTGAGAAAGCTTGTAGATGGACTTTTGGCTGGTGAATTAGATACTGGAGCATTTTGTAAAAGAACTATTTATTTGCTAATGAGAAAGACTTATTCGCTAGGGAAAAGCTTGCACTAATGTTTTCCCAGAACGTGTGATTGCTAGAACATAACTATTTCTTTTTCTGCTTATATCATACTGTGAGATCTTTCTAATTCTGTTGAACTATTTCAATGATGATGAATGGTTTCTTTATTTCATGCAAATGTTTATGTGTATCATAGTAATAAATTGCTTTAGTAAAAATCAGAGCTATCTTTGATAATTTCTGCTGGAAATGTGAATATTTATTTTAACGGCTATCTGTTAAATTTACCTGAACGTTTCAGCTTATTACTCTCACTTTAAATTTGCTCCCTGTAGGGATAGGATAGTTAGTTTATATTAGAAATAAATGAATTGATTGGGTAGGAATGATAAGACGGGAGGTAAGAACCTACGCATCACTTGCTGATGCTTATGCCTGTCAGTTCTAGATTAAAATGCATAATTAGGGAACTTGTATTTCATAAATTAAATTAAAATTATATAAATGGTGGACCGGGTCACAACCGGTAAAGGATTTAAACAAATATATTCACGGTAGTCGAACCGTAAACCGGATGGATTCCCTACACCAAACGGTGAACGATCTAATTGGGATTGTTTACCAGGGAGAATCCCTACTGTCGATGCTGAGATTTTATGGGCATCAACAGATTGTTAAGGAGGATCGACACAAGACCACATTTGCAGCTAAATTGGGTTTCTATCAGTACACAGTGATTCCCTTTGTTCTTAAGAATGCACCAGCTCTATTTTCCAGAGTCATGGTCCCAGCTCTTAAAGAGTTCATCCATACATTCCTGGAGGTATATTTTTATGATTGGACAGTTTACGGATTATTGAAGAATCATATTGAAAATTTGAGATTGATGCTGGAGCGTTGTAAACAGTATCAGATATCTTTGATTATGAATAAATGTATTTTTTGTGCACCATTTGGCATATTACTTGGCCATGTAGTCTGCAAACAGGGTCTGAGTAGATCCTGTGAAGATCGCCATTATTGTTGACTTACCACCACCAACATCAATACAACAATTAAGAACAACTTTGGGACATACGGGGTACTGCATGAAGTTTATTAAAGGATGTGCATAGACTACAATGCCAATGGAGAAGCTATTAAAGAAGGATACCAAATTTCAATGGAATGAAGAGTGTCAACTGAGCCTCGACACGTTGAAGGAAAAGATGGTGAATGCGCCTATTTTAGTGTTCCCTGACTGGAAGAAATAATTTCATGTTCATGTCGCTGCATCATCCATTACATTGGGTGTATTTCTGGCTCAACCGGTAGAGGGAGCTATTGACCATCCAATTGCATTTTCCAGTAGGAAGCTATCTACCACAGAGAAAAATTACACTACGACAGAGAGAGAAGGACTAGCCATGGTCTTTGCACTGCAGAAGTGCAGGCACTACCTATTAGGGGGTCATTTTAAGATGTTTATTGATCATTCTACATTAAGGTATTTAGTTAACAATCCAATATTGGGGGGGGGGATTTGCAGATGGCTACTACTATTTCAAGAATATGACTTTGAAATCATAGTCAAATGAAGAAGGTTAAATGCAGGACACAACCATCTGTCGAGGTTAGAAACAGGGGAAGAACCAATTAACTTGGATGACAACCTCCTAGATGCACATTTGTTCTTGGTCAGCATGGTAGATGAATATTTTTAAGACATTGTAATCTTTCTAGCAACGGGATTGACACCTGTCAGTTTGTCTGTCAATCAAAAGAAACACTTGGTTTTAAAAGCAGCATATTACCAATTGATTGCAGGTCAGTTATATAAGTTGGGACCAGATGAAGTGATAACATGTTGTGTTATGAAGCATGAGCGCCCAATGATCTTGGACGAAGCTCATGAAGGGATCACATGAGGCCACTACGTAGGAAAAGCCACCGCCTAGAATATATTGCGAGTAGGACTCTAGTGGCCTACACTTCACAAGGACGCCAAGGAGTACTATCGTTCTTGTGATATTTGTCAACAAACAGGGAAACCATCCAAAAGGGATAAGATTTCGTTAGTACCACAAGTTACCTTGCATGATTTTGAGAAATGGGTTGTTGACTTCATAGGACCAATTAATCCCCCTGCAAAAATATTAGGCACATATTGTATTATTACTGCAACAGACTACTTGACTAGGTGGGATGAAGCTGAACCAGTGAAGGATTGTAGTGCTACAACTGCTGCGAAGTTATTATTTCAAAATGTAGTCACTATATTTGGTTGTCCGTGACTTTCTTCGAGTGATCAAGGATCTCATTTTGTCAATAAGATTATTGAGGCACTTACCTAGGAGTTCCAAATTCATCACCGGAAAAGCACTGCATATCAGCCTCAAGCAAATGGGATTGTCGAAGCATCTGAAAAGATATTGGAACATGCTTTGACGAAGGTCTGCAATGTGAACCGTGATGATTGGGATTTAAGGATCCCTATAGTTTTATGGGCTTATAGGACAACATGTAAGAATTTAATGGTCCATATGCCATTCAAGCTACTGTATGGTCAGGAAGTTGTTATGCCAATGGAATAAATTATCTCGAGTTTAAGGGTTGTTGAATTCATGGGTATGTCAGACACTGGTGTTGTTGAAGAGTGACTGTCGTAGCTACTATAGTTAGAGGAACATAGGTTCATCGCAGGTTTCCAACAGCAAGTCCAAAAAGATCGAGAAAAGGAATGGCATGATCGAAACATCACAACAAAGCAATTTTAGAGAGGAGATCTAGTGATCCTATATGATAGTAAGTTTCTAAATCATCCAATTAAGCTGACAACACATTGGTTAGGACCATATGTCATTAAATTTATCACGAAAGGAGGTGTTGTGCAATTGTAGAATCTACAGGGAGAAATCCTCAAGGGTTTGGTAAATGGAAGCCGGATGAAACCTTATAGGGACACTCATGCCTTCTTGCAGTGAAGAAATATGTACAAATGGTAGTATATATAAAAAAATAAATTAGGAAACCCCAAGTTATTTTAGTTTCGAATTCATAGTTCAGAATCTCGTCAAAGTGTAGTTTGTCGAAGTATGGTGTAGTTTGTGTTGTTTTTTCCCGTGTCCTCAATAAATGCTATATTAATTGTGAAAAAGGTGATATCATTACTGGAGCATATTGCATTAAATGATGAAAAGAAATGCTTGTGTGAATAAGATTGCCACTGGAAAAGGGTAATCATTGACAGGATTTGGTATGATCTACTCGATTTCTTGGGAAACAACACAGATAGGACAAATTGAAGGACTGTTGACACAGTTCTGTCGACAGGGGTTCACTTCGCACTATTGTCAACAAACCAACCAAACACCCTTAAGCACCAACCCAGAAAGGTCTTACCCTTTCTAGCAACACCCGCGAAGTGAGTGAAGTCTCACCTGAGATGGTTAAGGGGGCTGCATGAACCAAGTTTCCGCAGTGGGGAAAGGACATGCATTTACTCTATCTCTATCGCATCAAAAACCAGAGATTTGATTTCGCATTATGCTTCATAACTCAACCATACATTCATCATTCACACATTAACCATGTATTCCTCATTCTCATATTCAATACATAATTGGCATTCGCATTAGCAGGGAAACATCAATGAAACCTTACAAAAAAACAGCATACAACATTCATTATTCGACATAAATAGAGACAACAAGACAGATACGAACATCTTCATGCATTAACTCATCAAAACCTGCGGTGTAACCTTTGGATAAACAGTTTAGGACATCTTATCATGGATCCATACAAAAACTGCCGAAACAGGGCAAAACATTACAGAGCTCATCCGCATCAGGCCAATTCACACCAAAACGATCAGATTATGCTAACGATAATCGATGCCCTTAGTATTTCATTCATATTCTTATTTATAGCCAACTATGGAGGTTACAAAATGGTCCAATGACCCTTTTCTAACAAACTAACTAATTTTACGCTTCCTCGTTCTCCGCGAATGACCCTTCCTTCCGCGGATGGTCCTTCTTCACAGCTGTCGGCTTGCGCACTTCATGCAGACTAATCCCATGCCAACAGGCCCCCAACACAAAATTGTGGTCTCCCTCAAGCCACCTCAGTTGGACACCTATGGTGCATTCACCTGCTGCTTGAAATCATCATATGCATCCTTGATTTGGTGGACCACTTCCTTCGTTGATGCTCTAAGTTGTGTTCATTCTTCCACCTACTGGTCTGTTGGATGTTCACAACTCTTTTGTTGCGCTTCTTCTAGGTTTTGCTTGACCTATTGTAGTGCTCCCATTACCCGTATTGCAAGGACTTCGCCTTTTGTTTAAAGCTCATCTAGGTGTGTGACCCTTCTTTGCTGCCTTTTGCATGCCTTGGTTACCCGTTGCTGCATGCTTTTTAGTTCCACGGCCTTCGTCATCTGAACCAGTGATGGCATCACTTTGATCGATCCCTTGAATGATTTTAGTTGTGCTTCTGCTTTGCTAAGTTGCTCTTTTAGTGCAATTAGCTGGTCATCCTGGACCACACTTCCCCAAAATTCTGTGACACCCTCTGCAACTGCCTAGGATGCCTTATGCACCTCTCTGATCTCCATCATGGCTTCCTCAATTGCATCCTGCCTATCCTGAATCTGTTCCGGTGGTGTGATTGGTACCACCCTTGCTTCCATCTCATCTTTCTTCGTCTGCAACTTATCAACAAGCACACCTAATAAGATGGCTTTCGCTTCTGGTAGTATGTCCTAATCTACCTCATGCATTTTCTCACATACTCTGGATAATGCATCTTCTATATGCCTCCTATCCTCCATGGCCTTCTCTTTTCCATCTATTATCTGGGATTTCTCTGCTTGAAGACGTTCTGCCTTTGTCTTGCTGATTTGCACCTGCTGCTTATACCGCACCATCTTGTCGTGCATTCCGGCTTCGCCATCACTGATTTCTGCACTTGCTTCAGTTGGAATCCTATTTAGTGACTTCATTGGTAGTATGTTGAAATCCTCCATGATTGCGTCATACTGTCGTAGTTCCACATCCAACTCGTCATTCCCTGTGCTCATTGTATTTGGTAAAATTTTAACTAACCTTGGGTTTGTACCAACTTCTACCTCAACCCTACTCGTCAACGCTCTTGGTCGAACTTCCTCGTGTGGTATATTGTACTCTACAACTATATTCATTCGTGTTGATAGCATTCGGGTTACCTGGTGGGAGCATCTGCTTGAGTGCTGTGTGATTTTCGCACTGCTTTCCTCTACGACCTCTGTTAGCTTTTCTAGGAGCCTATTAACCTGCTATGCCGGAAGACCGCCACTGGTGCCTCCTTATCGCCGGTCCATTTTGTGTTTTTTCCTTGTTTCCTCGCCCTATGCTGCTAGGTCAGAATCTGTTGGAGTGGTCATTTAGGATCCATCATGGTTGGACGCCTCCGACTGCGCTTTCATGGGGTCGTATTTTCCAATGCCCTCCTTCCGACTAGATAAATCCTTTTCTTCCTCAGCTGACACTAGTCGGATTGTTTCTTGTCCATTTGCTAAGTTCGACATGTCCTTCTCTTTGGTTGGGATTTTCCACTCTGCGGTCCATCATTCGATGATGGCGTCTAGCTCCTCCGTGGTGATCTTGTACTGTGTTGGCAGCCACTGCTTTGACTTATCCGCTCAGGCTTGAAGGAAAATTGTTTGGGATTCGATCGATAGCAGTGCAATTGGTTGGTACTTCCTCGCTACTTGCTCTGTTATCCGTAGTTTCACTTGTGCATCGATCCTCAACATCTCCAAGAACAAGTAAAATTGTACAATTTTGTCATCCTTCCGCTCTTTATCTACCGTTGCCCATAAATTCTGGTACAACGCTCCTTCGTGTACACTGGCTTCTACTGTGTCCATGCCTTGATAGTGCTCAGGCTCTCTCCATCCTATTAATGCGACCAACATTATGAGCCATGAGTATGTGAACACCTTTCCCTTCTCTTGCACGTCATGTGCATCGTCGATCAACTAGTATAGCAGGAATTTTGACCAGTTCATCCACACTCCTACGGCACAGAGTTCCGCGGAGCCGATGATACCTGAACTGCAATATTTTGGCTTGTTCTTCCATGCCACCTTAACTGCTTGGATATTCGCTCCAACCCTGACGGCCTGGTCCTTGATTGTGCTAATGAGGTAGCCTCAGGATTTTTTCTCCACTCTGTACTTTGTCTTCAATCTTACTGCGAGATTTTTTTCATTGTCTTTACCTTGGAAAAATTGGGACGGATCGTCGCCATCCTTCAGTAACTCGGGGATCCTCGCGATCAGGTCAACTGTTACTGGAATCTTCTCATGCAGCCATAGGTATCCACCATGGAAGCAAGCCAGCAACTGCTTAACGCATGCGTTAACCTGCACTAACCGCCCAAAGTGCAGTATCTGGGTGAGGCCTAACAGCCCCGAATGTGCCAATCCTAATGCCCAACCTACAGGTTCCTTCGTGGTTGGGCATCCTTCTCCATGGCTGACATCAACATACCCTTCTATTCTCTCCAGGAATTTTGCAATGTCATGGTCAGTATACTGCAGCTTCTGCAAATTTTCCACGATGTTCCCCACTCAAAGGACTCCTTCGGGGATCGCTAGCATTTTGATCTCATTCTGTTCGTTCTTGTTTATCCGTACCACTGGTGCCCCTTTCTGGCGTGGCGGAACATATTCTGGTATTGTTGGGCCATAATTCCCTTCTTGCAATACTATCGCCTACTGGGCAGTTCCTCAAATGCCTGCATCTTCTTCGGTTAAGCGTGCTGAGGTTCAGGTCCCTTTCTTCGGCGCTTGGCCTATGTCTGCAAGTCAACTAGCGGTGTGCTTCTTTCTGATTGAAATGTCAGACACGACTTCTGGTTGCTCCTGTGTAACTGGCGTTGGTTCTGGCTGCTCGGTACTTGTGCTCGAAATATAAAGTACCATGCACTTCTTTGCAAGTTCTTGCTGAACACACAATGCATTGACCTGCTCCCCTGCCCTATATTTATAGTGTGGGTTTGTCATGCCCTTTCGAGTTTGGGCAATAATGACTAAATCCAGCACTAATTTCCCAAATCCTTCGCATGCGTCGGGCATTAATTGTACCATTTTTTCATTTTTGCCACTAGTTCTTGAGGTTTAACTACTTCATTTATGACGGGATTTGACCCTTTCCGCATCATGGTAGCTTTGGACTCATCGAAGCGTACCGCGGCTTGGTGTAATCTGTGATTAACTTGTCGATTTTTTTTATTTTTATTTTTTAATATTGCGACAAGAGTCTTGTGTGGAATTTGCACCCGTTCACGCCTTTCGCGCTCTTGGGGAAACTGATACGGTTGCTGCGCTTCTAGATCACCACAGATACTGACATCGTCGGTTTTCTTGTCCTGGACCACCATCAGGATGATCCATTCTGATTCTTCAACCGGTTCTATAATTCCTACTTCCATCATTCTTTCAATATCAGCCTTCACCCGCTCCTTATACCTTGGATTCAACCTATAAGGTCGTTGCTTCACTGATTTCGCATCAGGTTTCAATGGGATTTTCATCTCGCCTAGGTCCCCTGAAATTTCTTTCATCTCTGAGAACTTTGTCGGAAACAGATCATGAAATTCGTGCAATAGGTCGATATCAGCGCATTAGTCGATTCATCCCGGTAGTCTCTGATGCTTGAGAACTTGGGGTTTTCTTCTGACCCAATGTTCACTTTCTTAATCTACAACGGTTGCTGAAATTTTTCGGAAGGCATGTTTGGTGCCTCGACACTGCGACTTTCTTCTAACTCCGAGATATACGTGGCCCTCAAATCATCCTCATCGTCGGGTTCTCCTGTTATGTTGTAACATTCCATCAAAATTTGAGGTGTCACAGTCCACTGGAGTCCCATAGGTTTCTCGACTGGAACTGCGTCGAATACTTTCTCCCGTACTTCTTGTCATGCGCTATCGATGAAGGGGTTTTCGTCGGAGAAACTAAACATTAGATGAAGCCAATTGTTAGTTGTTCCCATGAGTTTGTTCTGCATCACAGTTCTGCTGCGACATACCAATTTCACAGCACTTCATCCAATGTGTGAATAAATGCATGGACCCATTCCTGTTTGACCCATGGTCCCCATTCGCTTTCACATGTGCTAAAATGATCCTTCGGATCTCCTTTGCCATCATACTTCCTTCTACAATGTCCATCAGTGTTGTCGAACCTATCCATCATTAGGTGTCGACATAGTGGCTAGGTAGTTATGGTGGACTTGTGCGTCGCCCACCATCGCACTGATGTAGCCTTTAGGGCTTCTTCCAAGGCCAATAGTCATTGTGGTTCTGCCACTTTTTCTTCAAATTCACTGAGAAATGCGACCAAATTGGGCAATCCCTCATACGTTGGTAGCTCACGCTCCTCCGTAGCTACCCTTCACAGTGACTGAGTGATCCTTGTGCACCTCCTAAACAACACTTCATGCATCTGATTCTGCCAATTTTCAAGTGCTTCATCGGAATCTAACGACGTCGAACTGCTGTTGCACCACCCTAATTCTCCATCTACAGTAGGGTTTATATAATCTTTAGAGATGTTGTAGAGGTTGTCCCATCCCTCGGTGAATTCATCCCTTGTCAGCTCAACATATCTTTGCCCTTTTGCAGGGTCCAGAGGTGTGACTACCCTTATCTCTCGATTCTCAAATGACATAGTTCTTTTCTTGAAGTTGATAATGGTTTGATTCTCCATCACCCAATTTGTCCCTAGAAGCACTGGATAGGGGCTTGTGTTATCAAAAATCTTGATCATGACAAAATCGACATATGTTTTGAGTCCCTCGATCTCAACGGGGACCTGGCACAGTCGACCGATCGGGGTGACTTTACTCTAGTTTGTTAGCCGCAGTTGTACCAAGGACCAAGCCAACTGTGGTTTCCCCATCGTTTCCCATGTCTTTTTTGTCAGGATGTTTACATCTGACCCCAAATCCAAGATAATGGAATCGATACTGAATGCTCTGACTTGTGCAGACATCTGCATTTCTCTTGTGTATTCGATTGACCATTCGCTCCTGTCGTGCACCCTCTCGTCGATGAAGCAGGTTTGATATTTCTACCAATGTGTTCTAGTCTTTTTCTAGCTCCAGGAAACTCTATAGAAAGGCTCTTAAGGTGTTGTCCTTTTTCTACGAATTCGTCATGTCGAATATCAGCGACATATTATAAGTAACTTCTATCTAGTGTAGAGGTGGTTGTCTCAGCTGCCTCATTGCCTCCTGTGTTTTCAAAAAAATATCCTTTCTGCTTCCGCATCAAATGTGACTTGTTTTCTTGCTTCCGGTCGGATGCTATCCTGTGACTTGTCTACCCATGTCACAGCTCACCGCGAGTCACTATTCCAACAGTTGCATTTTGACTTCTAACCTCTGCTCAAATATTCTGCACCGATGGTGGCAGATTTCGATTCTGATTTTGATTTTGTGGAGGTGGGGGAAGGTTATTAGTTTTCCACTTTTCTATGAGAAGAGGACATTCTTCGACCCCATGGTCCACATCGTTGCAGGAAGTGCAATGTGGTGTTAGATTTGGGAAATCCCTCTGATAATGCTTCTGCTACCCACAATTGCAACATATGATGGGTCCTCGACCTCATCCAGCAGCTCCTCCTTGACCGGTATGGTGCCTCAGCCTACACAAAACCCCCCTCTTAATCCTCCTCACAGTGCCTCGTATGGTGCCTCGGCCTACACAGAACATGGGAAGAGCATGTGCAGCAATTAGAGATTGTGTTGAAATTTTTGCAAGAAGAGTCCTTATTTGCTAAGTTGTCAAAGTGTCAATTTGGGATGAAATAATTACTGTATCTTGGGCACATTATTGGGCAAGAAGGAGTGAAGCTACACATGGAAATTAGGGCTATCTTAGAATGGCCATCACCAAAAAATATTACCGAATTAAGAGGTTTTATTGGCATATGCACCTACTACAGAAAATTTGTGAAGGGATTCTCCAAGTTGACTTCTCCACTCACTGATTTGACTAAGAAGGATGCTTTCAAGTGGGATGAATAGGCTGAAAAGGCCTTCCAAAAAATGAAAGAGGTAATGAGTAGTTGTCCCAGACTTGCACTTCCTGATTTTACTAAACCTTTTGTTGTGGAATGTGATGCTTCATGTGGAGGAATAGGGGATGTCCTAAAGCAAGGCCAACAACCCATAGCCTTTGAGAGCAGAAAGTTGCAGCCTCATGAAAAACTTTACTCCATCTATGATAAAGAAATGCTTGCCATTATGCATGCATTGGCCAAATTCAGACAATACTTGGTGGGCAGCAAGTTTGTGGTGAAAACTGACCACAATAGTCTAAGACACTTTCTCACCCAAAAAGATCTAAATGAAAGGCAACAAAAGTGGGTAAGCAAAATCCAAACTTATGATTTTGATATTGAGTATGTCAAGGGAAAGAATAATATAGTAGCAGATGCTTTGTCAAGAAGACCTTCTTTTTCTCTCATGGACATTTCCAAGGATTGGAGAAACATGCTACTAGTTGAATATGCTAAAGAAAAATTTGCTTGTGATGTGTTGGATGGAATCAAAGGGGATGATAACTACAGGATTTTGAATGGGATGATATATTATAAGGGCAGCATTTATTTAATTCATAACTCAAAGCTCAAGTACCGAATTTTGCAAGAAGCACATGATTCCCCACTAGCAGGCCATCCGGGGATCTTCAAAACTTATAGACAGTTGAGGCAAAGTTTTTTTAAAAAGGGTTAAAGGAATATGTTCAAAAATATGTGAATAAATGTAAAGTATGTCAACAAAACAAATTAGAACTCACATGTCCAGCTGGGCTATTACAACCATTGCCCATTCCGGAGCAAAAATGGGACAGTATCTCCATAGATTTCATCACCGGTTTGCCTAAATATTTAGGTAAGGATTGCATCTATGTGGTAGTGGATAGGTTGACAAAATTTGTTCATTTCTTTGTTGTTACATCATCTTTTAGTGCTGCACAAGTGGCTGATCTTTTTTTCAAAGAAATCTTCAGATTGCATGGGCTCCCCAAGACAATTGTCAGTGATAGAGACAGTAGATTCATGGGTGCCTTTTGGCAAGAACTTTTTAGATTGGTGGGCATTCAATTGACTCCAAGTACCAGCTATCATCCACAAACTGATGGACAAACAGAGAGGGTGAATCAATGGTTGGAAGGGTACCTAAAAAACTATGTGGGAGAGCAGCAAAAAGCATGGGAAAAATGGCTACACTTGGGTGAGTTTTGCTACAACACCACTTATCATATGTCAATAGGGATGTCTCCTTTCAAATCATTATATGGTTATGATGCACTTACATTTTGTGAAATCATATTTGGTGATAATAGAGCCCCAAAGGCTAAAGATTGGGTGGAAGAGAGCTAAGACATTTTAAAGCTCTTGAAAGACAATTTGCAAGTTGCTCAAAATCAACAAAAACAATATGCTGATAGACATAGAGAAGAAAGAACTTTCCAGGTCAATGATTTAGTATATTTAAGGTTGTAGCCATATAACCAAACATCTCTCAAAAAGAATGGAGCAGAAAAATTAAAACCAAGGTACTATGGGCCATACAAGGTAGTGCGGAAGATTGGAGAAGTAGCATATGAACTAGAACTTCCGGAAGGGAGTAAAATCCATAATGTATTTCATGTTTCTTGTCTCAAGAAATCTCTTGGTCAGCAAATCATCACTTCATAAATACTTCCTCCCTTGGATGATGAAGGTCAGCTCACACTTGTTTCGAAAAAGATTTTGATGACACGGGAAAGGAGGTTGAGGAGTAGAATTATCAAAGAATATTTAGTACAATGAAAGGACCTACCAAATGAAGATGCCACATGGAAGAGGAGAAGATTTTGTAGCATCCTAATTTGAAATTGCTTGAGGACAAGAAATCTTGGGTGGGGAGGGCTGTAATGTCCCCATTCAAATAATTGTGTAGTAAACAATCCCCATCAATCCTACCAAGATCCCTAGGTTGAATGGGTACATTGGGAATTGTAATAAGGGAGAAAAGGAATAATGTTTATACATTAGAATAGTCCAAGTATTTAATAAATAATTTGAATACATGAATCCAAGAGGAATTATAGGTGGAAAATGGTTTTGAGGACATTTGGAGGATGTGGGACCCACACTAGCTTGGTTTCTCACTGCCACATGGCAAATCTCACTTTCCATTTTGAATCCATGGGAAGACAAACATTATTGGGTGAGTTGGTAAGGCATACACATGGCATTGAGCATCTTAGGTCGAAATGGGATGGAATAGTAACCTCCATGGAAGAGGAAGAGTCAAATTGGAGACTAGTGGACACTTGGGCTAGATTCCCTAGTCTTATGACAACAATGATGAAGCATCTATGACATCTATGACAAAATTCAGATCTGATTTCTGACATTTGACCATTATGACATGTCAGCCCCAAAAATAGGCTCAAGAAAGGCACTCATGGAGTTGGGGGTGTTAGAAAAACAAGATCGCAGAGCAATAACAATAAACAGAAATGCAAATATAATCACACATACACATTACAAGAGGTTCACAGATATATCATGGTTCACCCAATTTGGGCTACGTCCACACTGAAGTTGCCAGTCCTTATTATTATTCCGTCAAGCAAAATGAAGGGATACAACCTGCAGCACAACCGCTGCACTTCCTCTTCACTGTCTCATAGTCTCTCTTCTTTGATCTCAGAGATCTTTACAATGCATAAAACGTAATACATCATTCACCCTAGACATATTACAATGTCTTTCTTTTATAAGGGAAATACAATGGGAAAATACCACGGGTTACCCAAAACCATGGGCCAAAAACTGGTGCCGAAAATAGCCCCAAAAATTTTCCTCAGGGGCATAACCAAACCTGGGGTACAGACACGGCTGAATAATAATATCTCTGAATCTAGAGATCAGGATCCACAACCAACAGGGGGAATCCAAAGAGACTCCTACTCGAATTTGGGAGAAGATGGAGGGTTGGAAACTAGGAGAGAAGTGGCAAATGTGGAATATTTCCTAAGTGGAAATCTCTAGAAGCTAATGAGAGGATTTCAAACCTTATAAGGCTAATGTTGGTTATAAAATGTATAAATCAAGTATGAGAATGGCTTTTTATCATTTGAGAAAAATAGCATTTGTGAAGAGAGAGCTAGTGGATGCCTAGTTTCTTGCCTTAGCCAATTTTGAGGGTGAAAGATTCCCATCCAAGTTGGTGTTTAGAGAGGCCACTCAGGTCTTTCATGGAGCTTTAATGGAGTTTTATTTGTAGGTATCAGCTATAGGGTAGCTCATGGTTTTTTTTAGTGCAGCACCATCTCTCAACCATTTCCAGTTTTGAAGGCATATTCATGCTCCTTGAGGGAGGGCATTTTTGGTGAGCTCTTGTATTCATTGGGAGAGATTCATATGATGTATTTCTGATTGTAATAGCTTCATATCCTCTTTTATTTATATTCAAAAAGTCTCAGGTCGAAATACCCACTGGTTGTATGCAAAAATGTTGATTAATGAGCAAACAATGTCCATTTCCCCACTACATTGATGTATATCATTATAATGCTGATTATTTCGAATGAATGGATGATTATATGATACATTTGTGATTAATAGATTGTCATGGATGTATTTTACAAGTTTCATGTACTGTACTTGAGCATTTGAAGTATGTTTACTCAGTTTAATTGCATTGGGAGAAGAAATAGTGCCATCTCCCCAAGGGTTGAATGGGTGATTTTTGCAGCTGAATGGGAGAGGGTTGGAACAGATATAATAATCAATTAATGGTGCACATGAGACCTTAATAAAATCCTTAATACATTCCCCACCTCTGTTCAGAAATTCAAGGGATTTTGGAAGCATTTGGGAGGCCATTTTCATTGTTACCCAGGGGGGATTTGATGCACAAATAACTAGTTATAATCCCATACATTGACCAGAATATAAATCAAGTTTGCAGAAGTCTTTTGAGGGTTATAAATCATCCCTGGACCTAATATTCAATTCTAAATATCATTCATATACCCTTACAGAATATTTGGGAGCATTTGGGTTAATTTGGAGGCCAAAACAGTAAAATTGGTCAAAGGTCGAAATTGGGGAAAAATTGGAAAATTGGGCATTTTCATAAAATTTTGAAAAAGGGTCATTACAAGTGGTATCAGATCATGGTATTGGAACCTGATGGTATTAACAAGAATCCAAACAAATAAACCACCACCCTTTGAACCAGTAGTTGAAGAAGAGATAGTAGAAGAAAAAGAGTTTTTTTCTAAAACAATGGGTAGAGAGGAGGATGAAGAATTAAGACATCAAGAGAAACTTATTGCAACCTTAGAACCATGTTTCTCTAAAATTTCCACTAATATAGAAAGAATGGGTAACAAAGTGATGCAAGGATTGCAATTGTTGATCAGCCAACTTGGAAGCAAAGGGGTGATAGGAGATAACAGTGGTTCACACTTAGGGGAAAAGATAAAAGGGAGTGAGCATATTTTTTCAAGCACAGGACCACATAATTGTTGATGTATTTGTAACTTCAGAATATATTTCCTATATGTATATTGTATTCCTATAGAGATGTTATTATTCCTCTATACGGATGTGTCGTCATTTATATTGTAAGTGTCGTAACTTATACTTGATGGGTTATTAGACCACCTTGGTGGGGTCGGCCCTGTATAAGTCATGTGGGTCAAAGGGTTATTAGACCACCCTATCAGGGGTCGGCCCAGTCAACATTATGTTATGTGGTTAAGTTAAGGCCGACCTAGTAAAGATTATTAGGCAAGTCAAGTCAAGTATAAATAGAGTGCGGGAGGCACTCTATTTCATCATTCACTTTCTCACTCATACTCTCATTGGAGAGTGGCGCACTTGTGGAGGAGGAGAAGCTGTTGCTAGGAGTACTATCTCTTATGCTTTGGTTGTATCACTTCTCTATATATCTCTGAGGAAGTTGCGGGGTTTTTCACCTTCTTGGTTTTCCCCTATGAAACTCTGTGTCTCTTGTGTGCTTGCATTATTGTGTCCATGATTGATATGTTGCAGATATGTTGTAGATATGCTGTACATGTTATTCTCTCAGTTAAGATCCTAGATCAGATTGAAATTTCTGAAAAAATAACACGGTATCAGAGCTAGCCTAAAAGAAGGCATGGTATGGCAATTATGACACTTGTTGCACTTGCGAAGCTAGGGCTTGATACAGCAAAAACCAGTCATCGTAGCACTTTCGCTATAAATCCATTTCGACAAAGTTTCAGGATCGCAAACTCTTACAGGTTGAATATAATATCACCATGTACCTTTTATCCGAAGCACAACTTCTAATTCATTGTGATTTGTGTTTTATGATCTGTACAATCTAGGGTTTCTGCCTCTTCCAGATCTGAGTTACAGGCCGAAGGTTTAAAGGCCAAAAGTGAACCAGTGACACGTGGCACTCCGTACAAGTTCACTCTCTTGTTTTATCCCATAAACAAGTCACGTTGCGACACTTGGAATAACTCTCTCTCAGAGAATCCAATTGAGGTCATACCTATGGGGTTGGAAAGATGACAGGTCAAGCTACCATAGGTATAGGGTTCAAGCCCTGTGGATTCGAAATTTTGGAGTTACACCAGAAAAAATCGGGTGCATATTTCTGTCAAAACAGAATTGGATTTTGAGCACCTTAATTCATGACTCCAGGAATTAGGGTTTCAGAGAAAGTTGGAATTTTTGTAATTGGAGACCACGGCTAAATGCTACTCATAATAATAGAAATTTAGAGACCAAGATCAAGTTTTTTGGTTGGGAAGAAGGTCGGGCTTGATCAAACTCCAGTTCGGGACTTTGATCGGAAAAGTGGAAAATTAGGGCTTCTGCAAAAGTTGGAATTTTTGAAGTCTATGACCACGGCTGGAAGCTCCTCAGAAAAATCAAAGTTTAGAGCTTTGGATCGAACCTTTTGCTTGTGCAGAAGGGTGGGCTTTATCAAACCCTAGTTTGTGATCCTGTCTAGAAGAGTGGGAAGTTTCAAAGGCAATTTTGAGGGGTGAAACTTTGCAGTTTTCAAATTCTGAGTATACCATCTTGATTAGCTCATCAAGGCGCATCTTTCTATCCTTTCATAAGTTTTAAATTCAAAGTTTGAATTTTTAGGGTTTCTCTGACAAACCCTAATCTAGCTCCAGATCTAGTTTCTGTAAATCAAGTGGATTGGGTTAATCATAGAAGAGAATGGATTGGTCACCTGCATAAGTGAAGAAGTTCTAGTTTCAGAGGGAGATAAGGCTAAGGCCTTACATAAGAAGATTACAAGCAATCTCTATAGGTATGACTTATCTAGGTATGTGTCGAGATCTGTTCATGATTAAGTTTATGGTATGTTTGTCTTCATTAAGGTTAGTACAATCTTGATTAACTTTAGACTTGTCGTATCACCTTAATAAAATTATGAATGCACGATAGAAGATATTCATTGATTAGGGTTTTGACACTTATGATTGTACTAATGCATTGTGGTGTTGTATGAGGTTGATGTTGTTTGATAACATGAAAGGTACATCAAGAAAGACAAATCATGTTCTAGTTCAAGAACATATGACCATGGTGACATGAAGACAAAGGTTCATCCATTGCCATGGATCGCATAGAAGATCTACTTACGAGGTATGTATAACTTGGTTCTATAATGGTTAACCTATGAGATATGCAGGTTACTAGCACAAGTCACTTAAGAGAACAAGAAGACATCATGTGGGTATGTTAGACAATAACCAGCTAACATATTAATCCAGGTATGTTTTTCCTATATCAAGTTAGAATCCTACCTTGTGTTAGAATCTGTTATATAAGTATACATGGCATGATTGATAATGATTATTCATTGAAGTTAGTAATCATGGGTTTAGGCATATTATGCTTCTTACTTTGATTGATGATATGACTAACCAGAAAATTCCTTTGGTCAAATAAGAATATGCATAAGAAGTATTCCCTGAAACCTTGAATACTAATGTTTATAATCTGTGTTTGAAATGATCATGACTATACATGTTTAAGATTATTGTGTTTTGATTATACTAATGAATGTATGATTATGTATGAGATCTCAAGGGTAACACAATGGTGATACTAGTAAACATGCATAGTGATCAAGGATGGATATAAGTTCAAGGACAGGTAATCCAGGAAGCAAAGATCAAGAGGGAGCACACTCTAGTAGTTTCTGCAAGGATACAGACATTCAGAGGGATTTGACCACTTCTCACAATCCACATCAGAATGGAATTGCAAAAAGGAAGCAAAGGCTGAGAGGGAGTCCACCCTACAACCAAACAAAGATAAGTATTTGAATTGTCATTTCTTGCATATTTGTTTGTTTAAATAATATTGTTCAATGATGTATATGCTTATGTTCCTAGACTTAGGGTGTGTATTATGCATATTAGAATAATTGCATTAACGAACAATATTCTACTAATATGCATCTAATGGGTATGTGGCCTATGGCACTGTACAACATTCCATTGCTACTTATCTAGAATGAAACCTCTTTGCTGACATGTTGGGAGTTGTGCACACTCTTAACAATGTTCTGGTAGAGATTGGAAGGAATCTAGAAAGTTACGGGATGTGGATAAATGTTGTATTGAAGCATTGGCTAAGATAATTGCATGACTATATGACATATTTATTTATGTGTAAGAATTTGTTCTGAAAACCATGAGATGTTTTCTAATCATGCAATTTAACTTGTTTTGTAGGAAAGATTGTATACCATCACCTACAAAAGAAGGACTACAACATTTGTTCAACAACAAAGTTATCTATTGAAGATATTGAAGTTCCCAGGATTTGGGAAGAACACCATGATTGAGGAGTACCAGTTGACCATGAAGAATGATGTTTGGGATGCAGTCCCAAGACCTGAAGGGAAGTCTATTGTGACTTCCAAATGGATCTACAAGATCAAGCATGCTGCAGATCGTAGCATAGAGAAATACAAAGCTAGATTTGTAGCTTGTGGCTTCTCCTAGAAAGAGGGGATAGAATATGAAGAGACTTTTGCTCCTATAGCCAGATACACTTCCATCAGATCAATACTTGATTTGGATGCAGTGATGAAGTGGAAGATACACCAGATGGATGTCAAGACAGCTTTCTTGAATGGTGTAGTCGAGGAGGAAGTGTATGTGGAGCAGTCACTTGGTTTTGAGACACGTGACAGGGATTCATATGTGTGCAGACTGAAGAAAGCCTTGTATGGCTTGAAGCAAGCTCCTAGGACTTGGCATGGTAGGATAGACAGCTTTCTATCTAATTTGGGATTTACTAAGAGTAAAGCAGATTCCAACCTTTACTACAAGGTTGAGGAAGGCAATCCTGTGATACTACTCTTGTATGTGGATGACCTATTTGTAACAGGAGAGGATGGATTGATTGCTGATACCAAGAGGAATCTTGCTTCCGAGTTCGAGATGAAGGACTTGGGTATGATGCACTACTTTCTAGGCATGGAAGTGTGGCAGAGTTTAGATGGAATCTTCCTTGGACAAGGGAAGTATGCAGTAGAGATCCTGAAGAGGTTCGGGATGATGGACTTGTTGATGCCTCCGATATCGTAGCATCAATCAGAAAGGGATTCTCCACGAGAGATGATCCCAATTAGATTATCTCCCGTTTGGTGTAGGGAATCCATCCGGTTAGCAGTTCCGGCAACCGTGGGTTTGGAGTTTGATTCCAATTATACCGGTTCTGGCCCGATCCACCTTTCTTTTGGATTTTATGTTTTATAATGACGTGCAAGTGCCTAATTTATGTCTGATCTAAATGCAAAAATAAACAGATCTAAGTCTAAAGAGAAATGAAGTAAATCTACCTATCCTTGCAGGGAACGTAGTTAAAGTGTGAGCAATGAGCTGTGAGAGTTATCTTTAAAGAAAGAACAGGCAGCCATTGAATCTTAAAGAGAAAACTACAGTAAGATGAAAGATATCAGAAGGTAACTTCTGATTATAAATGACACATTTCATTACTCATCAAAGAAAGAAACAAAATTATCTAATCTAGCTGAAAGAATGAAGGAAATAGATCTAAGTTTAACACAAACTGAAATAAATCTAATGATCCCTGCAAAGAGAAAATTTAAAGGATGAACAATGAACAGTAGGGATTATCCTGAAGAAAGAACAGTTAGCCATTCGATCAAAAGGAGAATTCTACAGCAAAGATGAAGAAATCAGCAGATAGCTCCTGATTTAATATGAAACACATTCGTTGTTCATAAAATAGAGAAAACGTTTACACAGGAAGAAGCAAAATCATTCGTTGCAAAGAAATAGTTCAAATAACAGGAAATATCTCACATTACAGTATGGAAGCAATCAGAATAGTCCAATACACATCCATCTTCCGTTCCCATGCAAAACGTCCGTCTCCCAGGCTTTTATTAGAAAATTCGATTTTACAGAACCAATACAAGGTAGCTCGTATAGGTTTCCAAATTTCCTTCCCTGCAAAAAAGTCCTTCTTAATCTTTCCTAACTTCTATTTATAGTTACAAATCTGCCCTTTGGGCTGCCACCTAGCATCTTCCACTTGTCATCTACAGAAATTTCTCTCCTATAATAGACAAAATTGTGATTCTCTTTCTTTTACAAAATATTTAACAAAAGAGAATGGACAGCTGTCCCATAGCTCACGCTTTATACATTTGAGAGTTTAACAAAATACACATAACAGAAATAATGTTCTAATATCGTGCTATCATTCTTGTGCGTTAGCTTCAGCTGGGAGAGGATCGCCCAAGTCAATTGATGTTGCTGCTGCTGCCTGGGAAGACACTCGAACCAATTGTTGCTGCTGCTTCTACTTGGGAAGAAGGGATGGAGCTGGTTGGAATTTCTGCCTCTGCTGGGGAAGAGGGAATCGGGCCCACTGCTGTTGCTGGAATGGCTGTTGGGAGAGAAGATTCTGGATCTGTTGATGCTCCTGCTACTACTGCAACTTTCCTCTCCTCCTCCGCTATGTAGTTATACCACATACCTGTGTCCCTTATGACTATGTTTGCTGCAGCAGGGAACAAGATTTTCTGAGAGGTCACATTCTTCCCGAGCTCTGCTCCAATGATTTGAACTTCTGCTAATGTAGCTTGATGCACTTCTTTGAGCAAATGATCGTGGACTGATGACATTCCAACATAATGTTGTAAGTCATTAATTGCTAGGACATCAATTTTCTTTACATATTCGGTTTGGATGCCTAGCTCTTCCTTTAGCTCAGCCAAGCGTTGTTCTGAATCCGGGAAGTCATCGAGGGATTGTGGGAAACTCAGCTTGCACCTGTCATGCACTCCCTTGATTCTTTGATACAGACCGTCGATCTTATCCCTAGTTCTTTGCACACTGGCTATCAGCTTACTGGCACAGTTCCTGCCGAACTCCAAAAGGGCTATGTCCTCATTAAAACCGTCCACAGATTTAAATGGGAGGTGCGTGGGGAAACCCCCTTTTCCTTCTCTCCATGCCATCTGACTGATGATATTTTCCTTGACACGGGTATTCTTAGATTTGAGCCTATGGGCCTCCGCATTAATTTCTTTTAACCTGACCACCATGGCCTTGAGCTTGCAAACCTCATCAGTGATTAGCTCCTGAGTTTCATGTATTTGCTTCAGGATGCTGCAGGATAGCTCATGGAAGGGAGATATGTCCATCGTTCTGCTCTCGGCTTGCTCTAACTGCTCAGCTAATGTCCGCTTGTCTGCTTCTAGCTGGGATGCTTTATCTTCCACTCTATTCTTCTCTGCCTCCACAATCATCATTTGGAGTGTCAGTTGGTCCTTTTCCTCTTCCAGCTGGTTATACTTACTTGATAGCTCTTTATGCTCCGCATACAGGCAATTATACTTGTTCTCTACCAGATCCCTTTGGGCCTGCTCATTAGCCACCGTCTGTTGTAGCGTACGAGCTCTCTTCTTTGTCAATACATTTTCTCTGACTATAACGCCCACATTGTCCAGGGATGCTTTTGCTGTTTCCACAGCTGCGGAGGCCATAGCAAAGGGATCTTGATCTGTGTTCTGCATTATGGTGACCTCTCGGTGGGTAACGATGTCTTCATGGAAGGGACTTTTGATCCTGTCTTCCGATTTGAGGACCATAGCTTTCCTTTTCTTGTCATACACAAACTCATTCCACCTGGACACCGAATGTTTTCCCGATGGAGTGTACGGGACAATAGGGTGGTCCATGATGTCTATGTCTTCTTCTGTAGGTGGGGTCCGGACTTCCTGAGCTGGATCTACTCCCGCCTTTTGGGTACTAGAGCCACCTGCTTGAGATGCGTCTATTTCCATGTCTTGGACACCGGACCCACTTGCTTGGGCATCTTCCCCTGCTTTCAGCTCCTCTTCCGCTTTCCGTTGCCTTTCTTCTTCAGCCTCTTTCTGCTGCTGAGCTTCCTCTGCTTCTTTCTTCAGCCTCTCACCTTCAGCTTCTTGCTGCACTCTTCCCACTTCAGCTTCCTGCTGCAACCTGGCTTCCTCATCCTCCCACTGCAATCTGGCTTCCTCAGCCTCCTGCAGCAATCTGGCTTCCTCTCTTAATCTGAGCTCTTCCTGAGCTCGGGCATCATCAGCTTCTTTCTCCTTTTGCTGGCTGGTTTTCTGGGCCCTGGCTGAGCTAGAACTTGTCCCCGTGCCTTGGCGAAAGGTTTGCAGCTCAACCATGTTGCTGACACCCCTGAATATCTCTTCATCGGCATCGGGATAGTGCGAGTATTCAAAATGAGGGTAGATGTCCCTACAATGCTCGGCCACTTTTCCCTTCCTGTCGTTCCTGTGGAAGATCACCTCACTGAAGTGGAAATCTTTCAGCTCCTGCACAAACTCTTCGGCTGAGGCAACCCCCGAGAACTTGTAAGCACCTATGCAGAAAGGTAAGGGGGGAAAGGAAGCCTTGTGTTGTTTGTGGAGCACTGCTCCAATCCCATCCAAGAAGATTTGTCTTACTGCCTCCTTAAGGACCACATAATCTGTGGCATACTGTGGCAAAATGTATGGAGCTTTGGTCCCTCCAAACATTCTGAGGTAGGTGCCTTGTTCTGAAAAGTAGAAATCCCCGTAATTCTCAAGGACTTCCACATCGTTCTCTGACAGGCAGTTGGGCTCCTCCTTGAATATCTTCTCATATAGGGGCATGATGAACCCCTCACAGATGAGTTTGTAGTTAGGTTTGTAATTCTGGGCCCACATCATCCTGAAAGCGGTATAAACCGGAGTGATGTCCTTGTCCCATGTGCATCCCAATTTGGGGAAGTCCACCTTGGCCAAAACACAATCAATCAGATAGGAAGACATGAAAAATTCTGCCTTCTTCAAGGCTAGTCCTTCCCTTGCAGCTACTATCATTGAGGCCAGGCTATCTGACAGGATAGTGGCCCAGTCAAACACAGTTCCCTTAAACGCCACGAAGTGGATAATAGGGACCCACTGAATCTTATACACGGTGCCATCGGGCATGCCGAAGATTCTGCATAGCATCAAAGCGATCAATTTGAAAGGAGGTCTCAGATTCTGTACGTCATATTCGTCGCTACCTTTCTTTCTTAGATGCTTGCCTGCGACCAGCAGCTTTTTGGCCATCTCAACGTTGTCCATTTTTCCCAACCATTCATCAGTCAGAGCTTGCTGGGAGCGGGGAAATTTGTAGGCTGCTGCGAGATATGCGGGTTGAAACGAGGCAATGGCCACTTTCCCGCTGTCATTTATCACTCTACCTTCGGCATCGGCATGTTGGAGTATCCATCCGATCACCTTAGCACAGGGGAATAGTTCAAGGCAGGTGGCAGCTCTGGTTATGCCTGAGGCTTTGATATTTAGATAAATTGGCCCCTCTTCTAACAACATGTCCGGGACATCCTGGTCCCGGATCATCCTGTAAATATCACCCCATCTGATTTCTGGAGGAACACCAGTGGTGCACCTAGTATCTTGGAGTGAGGTCTCAGTTTTAAGTGGCGCAGGCTTCTTCTCTGTCATTTTAGCCTTCTTCTTACCAACTTTCGGCATTTTGATTTATCCCTGATAGCACCCATATACAAGTCATCATGATATTGAGCAACATACTGTGAGATTTTAACAGAGAGCATCAATGTTTTAATATGTCAATGAGATAAGTACAATGAGAAGCTGCATGTTAGGAAGCTATGATACATCATTCCAACAGGAAACATAGTTAGAGAAATTTTATTCTTTTAAAGGTATGGGTTTGGAATGCTTCTGAGAGGAATGGTATGTCGCGGAAACAATCCGCTCTCAGGATAGCTCTAGGAGAAAATGTGACCTTCGTCGCTGTGCTTTTAAAAGGTCAGTGGCGGGGAAAGTCTGAGGTCGAAACAAATTTAAAAACTAGACCAGGGATGACCCTCCGTGTTGACACACAGGCGAGAGGTTTTAGCCCAGACGCTATTGTAATTTATAATATTTGACAGGGCGTCCTACGGTTGTTTTGAGTTCGAGCGAGGGTGATGGCGCCCTAAGAAAGACTGACGAAAAGGCTCGGGCGGCCATAGTTTCGGGTTTCGGCTGGTGTAGTTTAAACATTCACGGGGTTTGGTGACTTCGAATGCAAAGAACAACAATGTATGCGGCTTGCAGACTGACGGTCCAACATTTTAAGGTTTCTATGTTTTGCATGACGGAACAAATGAAAATTAAGCCGTATTTGACGTGCAAAATAGCCTATGACGGGCATTTTGCCCGTCGAATTCAACCAATGCCTATCGTTTTTTCAAAAAATGACAACCCAATAGCAATTTGACACGTAGAAGGGACAGATTTAATGGTTAAGATCCTACCTGGCATCGACGAGGATAGCTGACTGAGGTGGCCGTGAACGTGGTCGAGCAATCTGAGCTAGAACGGTCACGCGGCATCCAATGGTTTTGTCGATCAACAAAATGACAATGTTTTGGTTTGAACCCCTACCGTCCATTTAAATGAACTGGGCACGTGCGGCATTCAATTTAGTGGGTGGCGCATTAAAACTGTGGTTTAAATATTGGCACGTCGGCGTCAAATCAAGTCGTCTCGATTTGCGCACAAACACCTTCTGCGGGGCAAACTTGCGAATTCCTTCCGCTTTTGCGGGAAGACACGGCGAAAGCTTCCGCCGTTTCGGGAGACAATGACGAATGGCTCCCGCAAAAGGCTTCCGCGACGCGAAAGGGAAAACCAAACGTTCCGCAAAGCTCAAGTCTCGCGGGAAGATAACGCAGAAGCTTCCGCTGTGCCGGGAGGGAAAGGTGAACCTCTTCCGCAACAAATAATCGTGCGCGTAAAACTTTGAAAAAAGGCTCCCGCGGTAGCAGAGAAAAAAAGGCTCCGGCGTTTCGGAAGGTTTCGGTAAATGTTTCCGCACAAGGCTTCTGGAGACTTCAAAAGTTTCTAAGTATCGGCTGGGCCTCGAGAGAATTTCGAAAATCTTATGCCCTCAGCCTCTGCTGTTTCGGGAAGAAAAAATCAAAGGTTCCGCAAAGTTTGTTTCGGTGATGTTTCAGGATGGTTCCACGAAGGTTTCCGCGGTTGCGGAAGGCTTTGGTGAATGCCTTCCGCGACTTTCGAGACTTCACGAATTTTCAAAACTTAGTCGCTTAGCGGCCCCAAGGAAGGTAGACGGATGGCTCCCGCACGTTTCGGGCGGCTTCTTCGAATTCCTCCGCCATTTCGGGGAGAAATCGTTAATGATTCCCGCAGCTTATGAACAAAATTTGAGTCCCTCTTCGGGAAGCTTACGCGAGTGGCTTCCGCCAGTTTTGGGCGGTTTCTTTGAGTTCTTCCGTGATCTTTTGGAAAAGTTACCAAGTTCTTTTCGCGAGGTTTAAACAAGCGGCTTCCGCCACTGTGGGAAGACACTGCGAAAGCTTCCGCCATTTCAGGAGACAATGCTGAAAGGTTCCGCAGAGTTCGCCTGGCGCGTTCCGAAAAGTTTCAAAGAAACCTAACTCCCTTTTCGGGAAACTTATGACGAACGCTTCCGCTGTTTCGGAGAGAAAGCTTGAATGGCTCCGCCGTTTCGGAAGCAATTCTTCAATAGCTTCCGCAATATTTTAACAATCGTTTCGGGAGGAAAACTTGAATCGTTCCGTGGGGGCTCCGCAAAAAAGTAAAGTTTTCTAAGTCCCTTTTCAGAAAGCTTAGACGAAAGGTTTCCGCTATTTCAGGAGAAAAACCCGAAACTCTCCGCAATATTTTCAACGAAAGTTTCTAAGTCCTCTTCGGATGTTTAAACAAAAGGATTCCGCCACTGCGAGGTTTTACCAAATCGTTCCGCGATTTCGAGGAAGACTTCGCGAAAAAACTTCTGCTTTGAGAAACAAGATCTTCTGGCAGACTTGGAGTTTTTTCATGACAAGATTTTCTGTTTTAAAAAAAACAAAGATAAAAGCTGGGAATGACTTATTAAGGCAGCCTTTCTACAAAATGAAAGGAGGGGCCCCAATATGTACAAAATATTTTGGGGGGGGATGTTGCTGCAACAACAATGGCGAGTCGCTGGCGAACACAGATCTCTGAAAAATTCCTCTTCATGGTCCGAAAACTCATCAAAGACATTCATCTTAGGTGCACTACTCAGCCGAGCATTTTAAATTCATGTGAGGGGAAGAAGGCACTTTACCTGCTAGCCATTGGGGAAAGGGGAGCTTTGACCGAGCCATCTTTACTACTCTCAAAGGGCCAACATATGAGATTTATTTTAGGAGGGTCATCTTTCAGATGGTCACTACTGCCGGAATCCACAGTATTTGCAACACTTTCTCATGGACATCATTGCTCTTGTTCCTCATTCCCATGCTGCTTGCATCCTTTTGGATGTTTGTACTTTGGACAGCTTAGTTATTTGAGCCTTCCAAATATATTTTCTTTTGGACATGATATTTGATTTAGGCTCCTCAATCCATAATGTCTTTTTGTGTGAGTTAGAAATTTTATTGATCTCACGGACGGAGAGGAGCCCATTTTGAGCTGAGCCTTTTGGACAACCTTCTTGATTTTACATGTCTTTTGCTTTTGTCTCAGCCATGCTTTAATTGAGGCAAGAATCTCTGGAAAACAGACCCTGGAGTACACGCCATTTTGGCTGTTAGATTTGCAGCATGGAGTCACTTCAATACCCTATGCCCTCGAGGTGTGCTACTTTCCATGGGTCCAACTCTAATAACCTTCTTGAGATGCCTTTAAAGTGTGAGAGTGGGTGGAGCCCAACGATAGTAGTGAATATGGTCATAGGTCTCTGCTATTAAATAGGATTAGTGTGACTAGCAGGGTACGCTTCCTTCCTTCTGAGCATTTCAGCGAGAGCACAATAGACAGAATTCATTCGAGCATAGTTCTGAACTCATGGGTTGCGAGATTTCTTTGAGAGAGCTATCCTCGACGGGGAACTCAACCAGAAGGGCTTTCAGAAAACAAAAACTTGTAGCAAAGGTTCAAATGACAATGAAAGAAATAAAATGGCCGAAAATAAAGCAACTAAAGGATAAAGTAACAACAAAAGAAAACTTTATTTATGTACAGTAAGTCTCAAAGAGACTATGCAAAGTATTGTTTGAGAGCGAGGCCATTGAGAGGAAGGGCTACTTATTCTCCCTCGAGATTTGTCAATTTGTAAGTGGATGGGCCTAATTTCGCCGAAATTTGGTACGGGCCTACCCATAGATGTTGAAACTTCGTATGCATTCATTTGCCTTCATGATTATGGTCCCATTTCAGGACTAAATCCCCAACTTCAAAATCCTTTTTACCGAACTTCCTCTTATCGAACCATCTCTTAACTATGTCCTGGTGTTGATGGAATCGATCTTTAGCTTTGTGTCGGGCTTCTTCAAGTTGAAGCAGGGTGTTGATCCTGGATTGTAAGGCTTGGCTACCAGAACCCCGAGAGGCTTGGGACAACTGTAAGGATGGGAGTAGGATGTTTGGGGGAAGGATGGCTTCCTTGCCATATACAAGAGTGAAAGGGGAGACACCTAAAGCGTTCTTCGGGGTTACCCTATCTGCCCATAAGGCGTTTGGGAGAGCTACATGCCAACTTTTCTGGTTTTCTATCACAGTCTTCTTAAGAATTCGAATCAGATTCTTGTTTGAGGATTCAGCTAATCCGTTCCCCTGAGGATAATAATTGGCTGAATAATGCAACTTAATTCCCCATTCATAAACAAATTCATTTATCTTGCAAGACGAAAAATAAGTAGCATTATCAAAAACAAGGGAAATTGGAACCCCAAACCTGGTTATGATGTTCTCTTTCAAGAAACTGATGACCGCATCTTCATTGACCTTGCGCAAAGGGATAGCCTCCGTCCACCTAGTGAAGTAGTCGGTAGCCATCAGGATGTATCGATGTAGCAACGAAGAATTTGGATTTATCTCTCCGATAACATCTATACCCCACTGCTCAAAAGGCTTAGAAATGATAACTGGCTGCAATGGCCCTGCTGCCTTAGGTAACTTCCCAGCACTTCTTTTACATACATCACAGTTTCGTGCATACGTATGGGCATCTTGGAACAGAGTGGGCCAATAATAACCAGCTCTCAATATCTTGTGTGTCGTTGTCTCTCCTGAATAATGTCCACCTGCGGGGCCGTCATGCAATTCCTTCACAACTTTACTCCCATCTTCCTTTTCTAGGCATCTAAGAAGAACTCCATCATAATTCTTTCTGAAAAGTATCCCATCAATGATTTGATAGGGTGCTGATTTCAAATGGAGTGCCCTTCTTTGCTTAGAGTTCCAGTGCTCAGGAAGATATCCCTGCTGTAAATAGTGCACCAGATCCCTATACCATGACTGGGGAGTGGTGAAGATATGACATACTTCAACTGAATTTAACTCAGCCTCATTTTTCCAATTTTGCTCTTCACTAGTCGAGTTTCCTGCAAGTAATTTGCACAGGCCTTGCCCTTTGATGATCGTGGCTGGTTTAAATTCCAAATCATATTCCTGCAGAGCTGTGACCCAGTTCCCTCTCCTTTCTCCCAATTCCTTTTGAACGAAAAGGGATCTAACAGCTGGGTGGGGAACTATGACTTTAGTTATGTTCTTCAGAATGTATGGCCTGAACTACTTGACTGCTTTGAAGATCGCATATGCATGCTTATCAACCACGGGATAGTTCAGCTCAGCCCCCTACAGACCAGTGCTCATAAATGAAATTGGGTACTCATCTCCCTGCTCCACCTTCTGCGTGAGTACAGCTGCGAGGGAGTCATCCGAAGCGAAGGTATACAAGATGAAATCCTTATCAAAATCTGGGCTCCTCAAGGAAGGAGCCTTAGCTATGGCTGCCTTGATATCTCTAAATGCGTCCTTCTCCAGATCTATCCACTTGAATTGCATGTTTTGTTTAACCATCTGTTGCAATGGCTTAACAATTTGTGCGAAATCCGGAACAAATCTGCGGACAAAATTGATGGTGCCCATGAAGGACTGCATAGCTTTTTTGTTGTAAGGCATTGGAATCTTATTAATAGCTTGGACTCTTTCTTGATCTATTGACACTCCCCCTTTAGAAATGATATGACCCAAGAGCTTACCTTCGGGAACAGCAAATACGCTCTTCTTGGGGTTCAAGGAAATACCATATTTACGGCAGCGATCAAAAATATGCTTTAGATGCATGACATGATCTTCCCTTTTCTTCGAAAAGACTGTCACATCATCCAAGTATACAACCATGCATTGTCCACCCAATCCTCAGAAGGCAATATCCATCGCCCTTTGGAATGTGGCTCCTGCGTTTATCAGACGAAATGGCATCCTTCGGTATGCGAAGGTTCCCCATTTAGTTCGGAAAGTAGTCTTGAGACGATCTTCTTTGGCTACTAGCACTTGATTGTAGCCAGAGAAACCATCGAGGAGAGAAAACAATTCGGATCCTGACACCATTTGAAGGATTTGTTCCATTGAAGGGACGGGGTAGTTGTCTTTATCCGAAGCTTTGTTTAAATTTCTGAAATATACACATAGACTTATCTCTCCCGACTTCTTTCTTACGGGAACCAAGTTTGCAACCCACTCAGAATGCCGAACTTTGAATATTATCTTAGCGTCCAGGAGCTTCTTTAATTCCTTTTGGATCAGCGGTTCTAGAGTGGGATGCATTCTTCTTAACTGCTGCTGAAATGGTTTGACGCCCACTTTCATTGGTATAACATGCTGAATAATGCGGACGTCATATGCTTTCAGATCTTCATAAGTCCATGCAAAAACATCCTTGTATTGTTTAAACAATTTAATGAATCTGTCTCTTTCTCCTGGCGAACAACATTTGCCAAGGTTGACAAATTTTGGTTCTGCCTCGGTACCCAAATTAACTAACTCATGTTGCATTGATGAGCTGTTAGTTTTGGTATTAGCTGGCCTTTTGAATCTATTTTGAAGATCGAATAGCATTTCAAGGGATCTTACTCCCTTCGGAATGAAATTTCCTTTCTCCTCATCCTTCTTCTTCAAATCAGCATCATGCTCTTCTTCATCTATTGCAGCTTCTTGAAAGCTACCTTCGTTTGTTAGAAAGCTGATAATTTGTTCATCACCATCGAAGACTCTGAAGTTTGTTATGTTATCAGGAACGGAAGGCCTGAAAATCAATTCAATCGAGCATTTATTATTTGATGGCACCAATCTAGAAGCAGATGTTGCTAACAAATTAGCTACAGCATTTTGCAATCTAGGAATTGATTTTATATTGAAAGCGTCAAAATGCGTAATTAAATCCCATACCTCATCCTGATAACCTTTCAAGTGAGGCGAGAGACAATGAATGGTGTCCCTTACCTATCTTGCAACTATCTCGGAGTCGCCAAAGACCTTCAAGTACTTAACATTTAAGCCAATGGCCTTCTTTAGTCCATGTATCAAAGCTTCATATTCAGTGGTGTTGTTAGTACAATCGAATTCTAATCTACAAGACAAAAAATACTTGTTTCTTTTTTGATCCATTAAAACACATCCGGCTCCAGATCCTTCCAGAGTCTTAGAACCATCAAAGTATAATGTCCAAAAAATATCTTTAGATTCAACTAAGTCAGTTTCTTTGTGATCTACGTCAGTAACTAAATTGACTATGTTACAATCAACATCATCAGTCCGAGAAAAATGAAGGAGATCGGACTGTTTATCTGATTCATGGCTAATGGCTTCAGACTGATAATTACCCGGATCCATTTCTAAGAAGTAATTCCCCAAAACCGAGGATGAGAAAGCTACAGCCTCATTCTTTTCTTCTAACTGAGTTACGTTTTGCTTCATATGAGGTTCCCTAAGAACTTTAATCTGATTCTGTCTGTTCTGATAAGGCAACCATAGATGAGACCAATCCGTAGCAAAGTAGCCACTCAGCTTGGTAGACCAATCCCTACTTAAAATCAGCCCATAGGCTTCAGGAATATCGACCACCATTATGTCAATGAATTGAGAGACTCTAGGGTCAGCTGATAGCCTAATTAAAACATCTTTCATCTCCCCTATAACCTTGACAGCAGTCCTATCTAATTGGATAATTTGAGCTGGAGATGGCATAGGCTGCCCGTTAATTTTCTTACAAATTGACAGTGGCATAACGTTTGAGGATGCTCCAGAATCTACCAAACAATTGTGAACATTATGGTTGAAAATTTCAAAAGTCAATAGGAATGGCAAAGTTTGAGATTTAGACTTTCCACCGATGCTAGCCTCATTAATTTCGGGATTGTCTTGAGAAACCGTTAATGGAGTGCTGGTCTGAGGTTGTAAAACATGCAACAGTTTGTCTCGTTGATGGGGCAAGCTGCACATGTCAAATATTGATACGTTTTCCTTGACCTTCTTGATATCTTCAATAATATCGTATCCTATGTCGGATTCGTTCCCAATTCGAGTTGGCTGATCTATTTTGCTCATTGTGACCGTAGGTGGCTGAACTATGGTGTCAGCGCTTGGCTGTTTGGCCGATGTTTGGTTAACTTTGGGTTGTGGTGGGATGATTGGTATATGCCTCCTAGGCAGATCTTTTGAAACTTTAGGCTTATGGGGAACTGTGGCTGGCACAGGATCCGCGATTGGGCCTTTGCTACGAGTAGCAACATTTATGGTAGAGGGAGAGCTATCTATGTGATCTTCTTCTACTAATTCAGTCATAGGTACCCAATCCCACAACACCATAGTAGTGTCCGGGGTTGGTTCCTCTAACTCAGGGTTCGACTCTTCTGGAGGATCATCTTGGTCTGGGATCTGTGAATCTAGCATTTGGTTCATGACTAATCTCATGGAATTAATCCATTGCGGGCAGCTCTTTTCCGAATGCGGTTCTTGGTGAAAAGTGCAGAAATTTTCCATCCCAATCTCATTCAAGTTTAAAACAGGGGCAGTGGTCATTGGTGGATGAGTCTGCTCACCGTCTTCCCTTCTTTTATAAAATGGCTTGAAAGGTTTCCTAGATGTGCTAGAAGCCTTGTCTTTCTCGAGATCCATGATTTTGTTAGATAATTTCTGCATCATTTTGACTACATTTTCCATGTCCGTAGATGGCTCTTCTTTACTTCTAGTGAGTAGCAAAGGTTTTTTGCTAGCTGCTGGTTTTGGTTCTACATCTAAGGCATGTTTAGCAATGCTATCAGCTTCTTCTTCTACCTTTCTAGCTTCCTCAAAGTTCTCTATCAAAGTAGTTTTCCTGGATCGTTTTACGAACATTGCTATGGGTCCATCAAGAGCGGTTGTATAGTATTCAATCAGAGATTCCTCTGCTGGTTTATTAGCTTCACTGAAGTTATTTAACAGCGTTGTGAATCTTTGATTGAAATCTTGAACCTTTTCTTTCTTTTCCATTCTCATGGATAAGAGTTCTTTCATGAGTGTTGCCACAGTCTTTTGGTTTCCGTATTTCTTTAAGAAACAATTTTCGAATTCATCCCAACTAGAGATTGAGCTGGGTTGTAGGCTAAAGTACCAGGATGATACTTTTGGCTCGAATGTATATGGAAACAACCTGCAGACTACGTCTTCATGTTGTACATTCAAAAGGTTCAAAGCTAAGTAGAAACTCTTGAGATGGTCTTCCGCCGAAATGGCTTTCCCAGGATCAAACTTAGGCAAGACCTTTTCTGGGTTTTTAGGAAGATTATGGAATGGTCCAGCTAGGTTCAGTGCTCCCCTTGCTCTCCAACCAGGTACAGCCATGTTTGGACGTGGAGACCCTGGCGGGGAATTGTATGGTGAATTCTGGGGAGTACTCTTTGGAGTGGTAAGTTCTTCAAGGTTTTCTTGGTCTGAAATTTTTTCTGAGTTTTCAAGATCTGCCTTGTTAAGAGTGTCTGAAATTTCTTCCAAAGTCAGATTCACCAGTTCTTCAAAACTTTGAACGAGAATTGAATCACGGGTGTATTGTGGCTCCTTTCTAGGGGTAGTTTTCTTAGGGAGGAAGTTGATAGCGTTTAAACCACCTAGCTTCCTAACGTAAGATTTGGTATGTCTTCTCAAATCCTCTATTTCTGTGAAAGGGACAGCGTATAAAGCTTCTTGAGGCTCAGGGTCAGAAATGAGGCGTTCTTGATTTGTTAATCCAAGATCTGGGCTGTTTGGAATGCTTTCTTTAAGCGGGTTTCCAGTGTCATCTATGACAGTGGAAGATTTTCCTCTATCAGCCATGCACTTTCAGGCCCTCCTTCTAGCGCCAAAAACTGTTGATTCCTCGGATATCGTAGCATCAATCAGAAAGGGATTCTCCTCGAGAGATGATCCCAATTAGATTATCTCCCGTTTGGTGTAGGGAATCTGTCCGGTTAGCGGTTCCGGAAACCGTGGGTTTGGAGTTTGATTCCGATTATACAGGTTCTGGCCCGATCCACCTTTCTTTTGGATTTTATGTTTTATAATGACGTGCAAGTGCCTAATTTATGTCTGATCTAAATGCAAAATTAAACAGATTTAATTCTAAAGAGAAATGAAGTAAATATACCTATCCTTGCAGGGAACGTAGTTAAAGTGTGAGCAATGAGCTGTGAGAGTTATCTTTAAAGAAAGAACAGGCAGCCATTGAATCTTAAAGAGAAAACTACAGTAAGATGAAAGATCTCAGAAGGTAACTTCTGATTATAAATGACACATTTCATTACTCATCAAAGAAAGAAAGAAAATTATCTAATCTAGCTGAAAGAATGAAGGAAATAGATCTAAGTTTAACACAAATTGAAATAAATCTAATGATCCCTGCAAAGAGCAAATTTAAAGGATGAACAATGAACAGTAGGGATTATCCTGAAGAAAGAACAGTTAGCCATTCGATCAAAAGGAGAATTCTACAGCAAAGATGAAGAAATCAGCAGCTAGCTTCTGATTTAATATGAAACACATTCGTTGTTCATAAAATAGAGAAAACGTTTACACAGGAAGAAGCAAAATCATTCGTTGCAAAGAAATAGTTCAAATAACAGGAAAGATCTCACATTACAGTATGGAAGCAATCAGAATAGTCCAATACACATCCATCTTCCATTCCCATGCAAAACGTCCATCTCCTAGGCTTTTATTAGAAAATTCGATTTTACAGAACCAATACAAGGTAGCTCGTATAGGTTTCCAAATTTCCTTCCCTACAAAAAAGTCCTTCTTAATCTTTCCTAACTTCTATTTATAGTTACAAATATGCCCTTTGGGCTGCCATCTAGCATCTTCCACTTGTCATCTACAGAAATTTCTCTCCTATAATAGACAAAATTGTGATTCTCTTTCTTTTACAAAATATTTAACAAAAGAGAATGGACAGCTGTCCCATAGCTCACGCTTTATACATTTGAGAGTTTAACAAAATACACATAACAGAAATAATGTTCTAATATCGTGTTGTCATTCTTGTGCGTGAGCTTCAGCTGGGAGAGGATCGCACAAGTCAATTGATGCTGCTGCTGCTGCCTGGGAAGAGACACTTGAACCAATTGTTGCTGCTGCTTCTACTTGGGAAGAAGGGATGGAGCTGGCTGGAATTTCTGCCTCTGCTGGGGAAGAGGGAATCGGGCCCACTGCTATTGCTGGAATGGCTGTTGGGAGAGAAGATTCTGGATCTGCTGATGCTCCTGCTACTGCTGCAGCTTTCCTCTCCTCCTCCACTATGTAGTTATACCACATACCTGTGTCCCTTATGACTATGTTTGCTGCAGCAGGGAACAAGATTTTCTGAGAGGTCACATTCTTCCCGAGCTCTGCTCCAATGCTTTGAACTTCTGCTAATGCAGCTTGATGCACTTCTTTGAGCAAATGATCGTGGACTGATGACATTCCAACATAATGTTGTAAGTCATCAATTGCTAGGACATCAATTTTCTTTACGTATTCGGTTTGGATGCCTAGATCTTCCTTTAGCTCAGCCAAGCGTTGTTCTGAATCCGGGAAGTCATCGAGGGATTGTGGGAAAGTCAGCTTGCACCTGTCATGCACTCCCTTGATTCTTTGATACAGACCGTCGATCTTATCCCTAGTTCTTTGCACATTGGCTATCAGCTTACTGGCACAGTTCCTGCCGAACTCCAAAAGGGCTATGTCCTCATTAAAACCGTCCACAGATTTAAATGGGAGGTGCGTGGGGAAACCCCCTTTTCCTTCTCTCCATGCCATCTGACTGATGATATTTGCCTTGACACGGGTATTCTTAGATTTGAGCCTATGGGCCTCCGCATTAATTTCTTTTAACCTGACCACCATGGCCTTGAGCTTGCAAACCTCATCAGTGATTAGCTCCTGAGTTTCATGTATTTGCTTCAGGATGCTGCAGGATAGCTAATGGAAGGGAGATATGTCCATCGTTCTGCTCTCGGCTTGCTCTAACTGCTCAGCTAATGTCCGCTTGTCTGCTTCTAGCTGGGATGCTTTATCTTTCGCTCTATTCTTCTCTGCCTCCACAATCATCATTTGGAGTGTCAGTTGGTCCTTTTCCTCTTCCAGCTGGTTATACTTACCTGATAGATCTTTATGCTCAGCATACAGGCAATTATACTTGTTCACTACCAGATCCCTTTGCGCCTGCTCATTAGCCACCGTCTGTTGTAGCGTACGAGCTCTCTTCTTTGTCAATACATTTTCTCTAACTATAATGCCCACATTGTCCAGGGATGCTTTTGCTGTTTCCACAGCTGCGGAGGCCATAGCAAAGGGATCTTGATCTGTGTTCTGCATTATGGTGACCTCTCGGTGGGTAACGATGTCTTCATGGAAGGGACTTTTGATCATGTCTTCCGATTTGAGGACCATAGCTTTCCTTTTCTTGTCATAGACAAACTCATTCCACCTGAACACCGTATGTTTTCCCGATGGAGTGTACGGGACAATAGGGCGGTCCATGATGTCTATGTCTTCTTCAGTAGGTGGGGTCCGGACTTCCTGAGCTGGATCTACTCCCGCCTTTTGGGTACCAGAGCCACCTGCTTGAGATGCATCTATTTCCATGTCTTGGACACCGGACCCACTTGCTTGGGCATCTTCCCCTGCTTTCAGCTCCTCTTCCTATTTTTGTTTCCTTTCTTCTTCAGCCTCTTTCTGCTACTGAGCTTCCTCTACTTCTTTCTTCAGCCTCTCACCTTCGGCTTCTTGATGCATTCTTGCCACTTCAGCTTCCTGCTGCAACCTGGCTTCCTCAGCCTCCCGCTCCAATCTGGCTTCCTCATCCTCCTGCAGCAATCTGGCTTCCTCTCTTAATCTGAGCTCTTCCTGAGCTCGGGCATCATCAGCTTCTTTCTCCTTTTGCTGGCTGGTTTTCTGGGCCCTGGCTGAGCTAGAACTTGTCCCCATGCCTTGGCGAAAGGTTCGCAGCTCAACCATGTTGCTGACACCCCTGAATATCTCTTCCTCGGCATCGGGATAGTGCGAGTATTCAAAATGAGCGTAGATGTCCCTAAAATGCTCGACCACTTTTCCCTTCCTGTCGTTCCTATGGAAGATCACCTCACCGAAGTGGAAAGCTTTCAGCTCCTACACAAACTCTTCGGCTGAGGCAACCCCCGAGAACTTGTAAGCACCTATGCATAAAGGTAAGGGGGGAAAGGAAGCCTTGTGCTGTTTGTGGAGCACTGCTCCAATCCCATCGAGGAAGATTTGTCTTACTGCCTCCTTAAGGACCACATAATCTGTGGCATACTGCGGCAAAATGTACAGAGCTTTGGTCCCTCCAAACATTCAGAGGTAGGTGCCTTGTTCTGAAAAGTAGAAATCCCCGTAATTCTCAAGGACTTCCACAGCGTTCTCTGACAAGCAGTTGGGCTCCTCCCTGAATATCTTCTCATATAGGGGCATGATGAACCCCTCACAGATGAGTTTGTAGTTAGGTTTGTAATTCTGGGCCCACATCATCCTGAAAGTGGTATAAACCAGAGTGATGGCCTTGTCCCATGTGCAGCCCAATTTGGGGAAGTCCACCTTGGCCAAAACACAATCAATCAGATAGGAAGACATGAAAAATTCTGCCTTCTTCAAGGCTAGTCCTTCCCTTGCAGCTACTATCATTGAGGCCAGGCTATCTGACAGGATAGTGGCCCAGTCAAACACAGTTCCCTTAAACGCCACGAAGTGGATAATAGGGACCCACTGAATCTTATACACGGTGCCATCGGGCATGCCGAAGATTCTGCACAGCATCAAAGCGATCAATCTGAAAGGAGGTCTCAGATTCTGTACGTCATATTCGTCGCTACCTTTCTTTCTTAGATGCTTTCCTGTGACCAACAGCTTTTTGGCCATCTCAACGTTGTCCATTTTTCCCAACCATTCATCAGTCAGAGCTTGCTGGGAGCGGGGAAATTTGTAAGCTGCTGCGAGATATGCGGGTTGAAATGAGGCAATGGCCACTTTCCCACTGTCATTTATCACTCTACCTTCGGCATCGGCATGTTGGAGTATCCATCCGATCACCTCAGCACAGGGGAATAGCTTAGGGCGGGTGGCAGCTCTGGTTATGCCTGAGACTTTGATATTTAGATAAATTGGCCCCTCTTCTAACAACATGTCTGGGACATCCTGGTCTCGGATCATCCTGTAAATATCACCCCATCTGATTTCTGGAGGAACACCAGTGGTGCACCTAGTATCTTGGAGTGAGGTCTCAGTTTTAAGTGGCGCAGGCTTCTTCTCTGTCATTTTAGCCTTCTTCTTACCAACTTTCGGCATTTTGATTTATCCCTGATAGCACCCATATACAAGTCATCATGATATTGAGCAACATACTATGAGATTTTAACAGAGAGCATCATTGTTTTAATATGTCAATGAGATATGTACAATGAGAAGCTGCATGTTAGGAAGCTATGATACATCATTCCAACAGGAAACATAGTTAGAGAAATTTTATTCTTTTAAAGGTATGGGTTTGGAATGCTTCTGAGAGGAACGGTATGTCGCGGAAACAATCCGCTCTCGGGCTAGCTCTAGGAGAAAATGTGACCTTCGTCGCTGTGCTTTTAAAAGGTCAGTGGCGGGGAAAGTCTGAGGTCGAAACAAATTTAAAAACTAGACCAGGGATGACCCTCCGTGTTGACACACAGGCGAGAGGTTTTAGCCCAGACGCTATTGTAATTTATAATATTTGACGGGGCGTCCTACAGTTGTTTTGAGTTCGAGCGAGGGTGATGGCGCTCGGAGAAAGACTGACAAAAAGGCTCGGGCGGCCATAGTTTTGGGTTTCGGCTGGTGTAGTTTAAACATTCACGGGGTTTGGTGACTTCGAATGCGAAGAACAACGACGTATGCGGCTTGCAGACTGACGGTCTAACATTTTAAGGTTTCTATGTTTTGCATGACCGAACAAATTAAAATTAAGCTGTATTTGACGTGCAAAATAGCCTATGACGGGCATTTTGCCCGTCGAATTCAACCAATGCCTATCGTTTTTTCAAAAAATGACAACCCAATAGCAATTTGACGCGTAGAAGGGACAGATTTAATGGTTAAGATCCTACCTGGCACCGACTAGGATAGCTGACTAAGGTGGTCGTGAACGTGGTCGAGCAATCTGAGCTGGAACGGTCGCGCGGCGTCCAATGGTTTTACCGATCAACAAAATGACAATGTTTTGGTTTGAACCCGTACCGTCCATTTAAATGAACTGGGCACGTGCGGCATTCAATTCGGTGGGTGGCGCATTAAAACTGTGGTTTAAATATTGGCACGTTGGCATCAAATCAAGTCGTCTCGGTTTGTGCGCGACCGCCTTCTGCGGGGCGAACTTGCGAATTCCTTCCGCTTTTACGGGAAGACACGGCGAAAGCTTCCGTCATTTCGAGAGACAGTGACGAATGGCTCCCGCAAAAGGCTTCCGCGACGCGAAAGGGAAAACCAAACGTTCCGCAAAGCTCAAGTCTTGCGGGAAGATAACGCGGAAGCTTCCGCTGTGCCGGGAGGGAAAGGTGAACCTCTTCCGTAACAAATGATCGTGCGCGTAAAACTTTGAAAAAAGGCTCCCGCGGTAGCGGAGAAAAAAAGGCTCTGGCGTTTCGGAAGGTTTCGGTAAATGTTTCCGCACAAGGCTTCCGGAGACTTCAAAAGTTTCTAAGTATCGGCCGGGTCTCGAGAGAATTTCGGAAAGCTTATGCCCTCAGCCTCCGCTGTTTCGGGAAGAAAAAATCAAAGGTTCCGCAAAGTTTTTTTCGGTGATGTTTCGGGATGGTTCCGCGAAGGTTTCTGCGGTTGCGGAAGGCTTTGGTGAATGCCTTCCGCGACTTTCGAGACTTCACGAATTTTCAAAACTTAGTCGCTTAGTGGCCCCGGGGAAGGTAGACGGATGGCTCCCGCACGTTTCGGGTGGCTTCTTCAAATTCCTCCGCCATTTCGGGGAGAATACGCCAATGATTCCCGCAGCTTATGAACAAAATTTGAGTCCCTCTTGGGGAAGCTTACGCGAGTGGCTTCCGCCAGTTTTGGGCGGTTTCTTTGAGTTCTTCCGTGATCTTTTGGAAAAGTTTCCAAGTTCTTTTCGCTAGGTTTAAACAAGCGGCTTCCGCCACTACGGGAAGACACGGCGAAAGCTTCCGCCATTTCGGGAGACAATGCTGAAAGGTTCCGCAGAGTTCGCCTGGCGCGTTCCGCAAAGTTTCAAAGAAACCTAACTCCCTTTTCGGAAAACTTATGACGAACGCTTCCGCTGTTTCGGAGAGAAAGCTTGAATGGCTCCGCCGTTTCGGAAGCAATTCTTCAATAGCTTCCGCAATCTTTTAACAATCGTTTCGAGAGGGAAACTTGAATCGTTCCGTGGGGGCTCCGCAAAAAATGTAAAGTTTTCTATGTCCCTTTTCGGAAAGCTTAGACGAAAGGTTTCTGCTGTTTCAAGAGAAAAACCCGAAACTCTCCGCAATATTTTCAACAAAAGTTTCTAAGTCCTCTTCGGATGTTTAAACAAAAGGCTTCCGCCACTACGAGGTTTTACCAAATCGTTCCGCGATTTCGAGGAAGACTTCGCGAAAAAACTTCTGCTTTGAGAAACAAGATCTTCTGGCAGACTTGGAGTTTTTTCATGACAAGATTTTCTGTTTTAAAAAAAACAAAGATAAAAGCTGGGAATGACTTATGAAGGCAGCCTTTCTACAAAATGAAAGGAGGGGCCCCAATATGTACAAAATATTTTGGGGGGGGATGTTGCTGCAACAACAGGACTGTAAGGCAATGGCCACATCTATGGCATCGAACCTGAAGCTTCTATGTGATGCTTCATCTGATCCAGTTGATGTCACGATGTATCATCAGATGATTGGGTCCTTGATGTACCTGGTTAATACGAGACCAGATATGTGCTTTGCGGTGAACACATTGAGCTAGTTCCTGACGGATCCCAGAGGTATTCACCTGGTTACTGTAAAGCATATTCTGAGGTACCTGAAGGGTACAATTGACTATGGGCTCAAGTATGATGCGAATCAAAAGTTTAACCTGCAGGATTATTTTGATTCAGACTAGGCAGGCAGTGCTGCAGATAGGAAGAGCACATCTGGGTGCTGCTTCAGTATGGGATCAGGTCTGATCTCTTGGTTTAGCAGGAAGCAATCCCACGTAGCACTGAGTACAGCCGAGGCTTAGTATGTTGCAGCTTGTTCGGCTAGTTGTGAGGCAATATGGCTTCGGAAGCTACTATCTGAGTTATTTGATCTCCCACTGGAGGCTACTGGTATCTTTTGTGACAACTAGAGTTGTGTGAAGCTGTATGAGAACCTGGTGTTTCACGACAGGTCAAAGCACATAAAGATCAAGTATCACTATATCAGGGATATGGTGCAGAGAGGATCAGTGAAGCTCCTGTACGTTGCGACGAATGAGCAGGTTGCAAATGTGCTAACGAAGCCACTAGCCAAAGTGAAGTTCAAGTAATTCAGAGAGAGGCTTGGTGTTCTTCAGATTGATGACACTTCAAGGAAGAAGTGATGAATACATTTGCAGGATCCATTCCTAGCATGGTGAGAGGAGGATCCTTCCATGGCTGCGGATGTAAGCACTGGATGATGAGCATCAGGACGATGCTCCAGTTACTGCTTTGTATATGGATCATGTTGGATGCTTGTTATGATCAGTTGGATCATGTATATGTATATGCATCATGTTGGATTCCTAGACCATGTATCTGTATATGTATCAGGTGGATACGTTGTATGATTAGGTAGATCATGTATGTTGATATACATTGTAGGATCAGATGGATCATGTATCTGTGTATGTATCAAGTGGATACATTGTATGATCAGGTGGATCATGTATGATGATATGTATCAGGTAGATACTTGGTATGCATTAGGTGGATGCATTATATGATTAGGTTGATCATGGATGATGAGCTTTAGGATGTTGCTCCAGATGACATGCATCAGGATGATGCAGTGATGATGATCAGGTTGTTCATGTGATGATGTACATCGGGATGATGTATGGTGAGTATCAAGTTGATACTCTGTGGTCGTGGACAGGTTGTGCAGATGAGCATATAAGTAGACCTAGGAGATCCGACAGGTAGATCTGTGTGCTCGTAACAGCCTGGGATGCTCTTTCGAGGCATTTCTCTGGGAGGACATATAAGTACACTTGGGAGATCCGACAGATAGAGCTGTGTGCTCGTAACATCCTGGGATGCTCTTTCGAGGCATTGTCCTATGGAATGTAAGTAGACCTGGGAGATCTGATAGGTTGGGCTGTGTGCCCGTAATAAGTCTTGGGATTCTCTTTCGAGGCATTGCCATGACCACATGTAATTAGACCTAGGAGATACGATAGGTTGGGCTGTGTGCCCGTAATAAGTACTGGGATACTCTTTTGAGGCATTATGGTAGGGGTCACATGTAATAAGTCCTGGAGATCTGGATAGGATGAAAAAGGCCTCATATGCTCTTTAGAGATCTTGCTTGGCAAGACACTCTTTTAAGGTTTTGTGACAGTCACATGTAAGTGGACCTGGGAGATCTTGCTAGTCGTGCTTTGGCACATAAATGGTCCTGGGATACTCTTTCGAGGTATTATGACACATGTAATAAGTCCTAAGGATTCCATAGTATGGCCACTGATGATGAAGACCTGCAGGTGGTGGGCCTACATCCAGTATGAAAAAGGACTGGCTCTATAGAACTTTCTATGATTAGTAGTTCAGAGATTGATTGAGATAGCAGCAGCAGTGACTACGACGATGATTCGATGTCGATGATCCAGTGACGATGATCCAGAGAAGAAGACTTGTGCTAGAAGACCTGTGTCGAGAAACACCTTCCTAGTTAAGAGGGAGTGTTGATGTATTTGTAACTTCGGAATGTATTTCCTATATGTATATTGTATTCCTATAGAGATGTTATTATTCCTCTATACAGATGTGTCATCGTTTATATTGTAAGTGTCGTAACTTATACTTGATGGGTTATTAGACCACCTTGGTGGGGTCGGCCCTGTATAAGTCATGTGGGTCAAAGGGTTATTAGACCTGTAAAATTAGTCACAGCAGATCTAATGAACAAGTAAATCAATCACAACAGATGAACATAGAAAATATGGTGCAAAACTGTGCAAAACATGCAGCAGTGCTCTCTATCCCAGAAAGGGTGAATGAATTACAATACAAACTGTTACAATGACAGAGCAATTCGAATTGCCTAAGGAGTTCATTCGAATTACAGAATGGAGTAGCTTGACTCTAACTAGGAGTCCTCATCAATCAATCAGTGGTGCTCATCAATGCACAACAACCAGTCATCCAGGTGTCAATCTGAGTCTAACTGAGTGTAATAAGTGTAACTAAAGTGTGTAGCACTGATTTAGGATCTAGAGGCTCAGTGGGGGCGCATGGGAGGCTAACTGAAGTCAGAACAAGTCACCTAATCAAACTGGAGGTCAAACGGAAGTGATACAGTCAGTCGGGAGTGAAACTAGCCTCAAATCAGGGAGAATCGGAGCTAACTGAATGTAACTGAAGTGGAACTGCAGTGGTAGGTGAACAAGTGCGCCCTTCTCTGGCAGTAGGTGAGAAGTGGGTGCCTTTTAGCTTAGGAGGGATAAAACTCTGTGGTAGGTGGCTCCCGGGTGCTAGAATGAAGTGGATAAGGTGCTGGAGGCATCAAACTGGTGACTGGGATGCATGCCAGTGCATGCAGGTGCATGCAAACCCTAGATTCTGCATGCAAACCCTAATTTGCATTCGGAGGCATCAAACTGGTGACTGGGATGCATGCCAGTGCATGCAGGTGCATGCAAACCCTAGATTCTGCATGCAAACCCTAATTTGCATGCAAGATCCTGAAAAAGATGATGTGGATATCCGAACACCCCCCCTCAAGCTAGACTATGATGTGCCAACAAAAATAATGTGGGGCCCAGGTAACTAAGACCAAAGGTCACCCCAATACAATAATCCAAAAAATGTTGAAAATAAACTAAGTGAGGAAAGAGGGAAAACCCAGTGGGAAGAAAGCCCCCCCTCAAGCTAAAGCATAATAATGAATCAATCTGTCTCCACCATGATGGAACTCACCCCCAACAGTGAACGGAGGTAAGAGAACTTCTTCTCAGTGAAGCTCTTGGTGAAGATGTCTGCAATTTGCTCATCATTAGGGCAATATTGCAGAATGATGGTGCGGTCATGCACCAACTGTCGAATGTAATGCATATGAATCTCAATGTGTTTGGTCCTCTGCCGCTGAACTGGATCTGTGGAGATCTTGATAGCACTTTGATTGTCACAAAATAGGACAGTCGAAGTAGTGCCACCAAAACCAAACTCGGAAAGAATACCCTGCAACCAAACTGCCTGAATGCAGGCATTAACTGCCCCTCGATACTCTGCCTCTGCTGAAGAAAGTGCAATGGCTGCTTGCTTTTTGCTGGACCAGAAAATAGCACCATGACCAATCATGAAAACATAACCGGAAGTGGACTTCCGATCAATGCTATCACCTGCCCAATCTGAATCAGTAAAACCAATGAAATCTAGCTCAGAATCTGCAGCATAATGTATGCCAAACTGTTTCGTACCTTGCACATACTGCAAGATCCGCTTGGCTGCTCGCCAATGAAGCTCATGTGGCTGCTGCATATATCTTGACACGGCACTCACGGCATATGAGATATCAGGCCGTGAGTGTGTCAAATAAAGTAGTGAACCAATCAACTGTCGATACATACTGCAATCTGCAAGCGGTGTGGAATCTCCCTCCTCAAGACTGATTCCTGAGAGGAATGGGAACGGGGCTGCCTTACATTCAGCCATATTAAACTTCAATAACAGGTCGGAAGCATATTTTTGCTAAGATATAGTGATCCCATCAAAATTTTGAGCTATCTCCAAGCCCAAAAAATGACTCAGCAAGCCCAAATCGCTCATGTCAAAAGCTAGATTTAAGGCAGATTTTAGCTTGTTTATTGAAGTAAGTGTGCTACCAGTAATAAGCAGATCATCAACATAAAGTACAATAACCAACAAATTACCTTTAACTCACTGAAGATACACATTCGGATCAGATTTGCACCTTTGGAAATTCTGAGAAAGAAGGAAGGAGTCCATCTTTGCGTACCAAGCTCTTGGGGCCTGTTTTAACCCGTACAAAGATTTCTTCAATCTACAAACCAATGATGGATCTGATGTATAACCCTCTGGCTGCTGCATATAGACCTCTTCAGCAAGGTCTCCATGTAAAAATGCACTCTTCACATCCATATGGTGCACTTCCCAGTGCTTGGATGCGGCAATAGCTAAAACAAGGCGGATGGAATCCATCTTTGCAACCGGTGCAAAGGTCTCAGTGTAGTCCACTCCTTGGACTTGGGAAAAACCTTTTGCCACCAACCTTGCTTTATATTTGCTGATAGTGCCATCAGCAGAAACTTTAGTATGGTAGACCCATTTACACTTCACTAATTTTCTTCCAGGTGGAAGAGAAACTAGCTCCCATGTGTTGTTCTTTTGAAGAGAACTGTACTCTTCGTACATGGCACTTTTCCATCTCGGATCTCGATGGGCTGAATAGTATGATGTAGGATCTGAACCAGCCATCAAATAACAAATCTCAGGAAGAAATGGATCAGCAATAGAAAGAGCCATACCTTCTCTTTGAAAGTCTCCTCTTGTTCGTCTCGGATCAGCAGGATTTCCAAGATTCGAACCAGCAGAATGTAGAGTGTTTTGGGCCCACTTTGGTAACTGAGGAGGATCATAATGATCGGATTCCGAACCTGATATGTCATGATCATCATATGTTGCTACAATATCAGAAATATCAGAACTCATACCTTCATTATCGCTGCTCGGATCTTCTTCTGGTGAAGGCGGTGAATCGGCAGTCTTTTCCTCGACTAGTTGCAATTCTTGAAGCGGTTCTTCAAACTGCACACTGCGCTCTATGAATATCTTTTTAGATCTGATATCCATGAGTTTATATGCTTTTGATTCTTCCCCATATCCTATCAATATGCACTCGATACTTTGTGGATCCAAAGCTCGTCTCTTCTCAGAAGGAATTCTAGCCCATGCAGTAGAGCCAAAAACTCTCAAATTTGACACATCCGGTTTGTGACCAAAGAATGCTTCGAAAGGAGTCATACCTTTCACGGATGAATGTGGAACACGGTTCTGTATATATGCAGCAACATTGATTGCTTCAGCCCAAAGATTTGCAACCAAACCTTTCGATTCAATCATGCATGTAGCCATCTCTTTCAGTGACCGATTTTTCCTTTCCGCTACACCGTTCTGCTGGGGTGTGTAGGGAACTGTATGTTGGATCTTAATTCTGCTTTGGGCACAAAGTTGTAGTAACTCGAACTTGATATATTCCCCACCATTATTAGATCTAAGAGCTTTGATCTTGCTCTCAGTGGTGGTCTCAACAGAAGCCTTAAAATCCTTGAATTTTCCAAGCACTTCTGACTTGTTTTTGAGAAAGAATACCCATGTAAAGCGGGAAAAATCGTCAATAAATGTCAAAACATACCTTGAACCATTTAATGACATATGGGGCAGCGGACCACTGATATCAGAATGGATTAATCCCAAAATAGTAGAGGCTCTGCTAGCCTTGCCGCGGTCAAATCTGTGCTCAGGGTGCTTCCCAATAATGCAACCAGTGCATATTCCCTTCGAGGAACGGAGTTGTGGAAGCCCATCTACCATGGATTTATTTGATAGCAGCAGCAAATACTTATAATTTAGATGTCCAAATCTTTCATGCCAAAGCCTACTAACCTCATGTTAGAACAGTAACCACACTTAGTACCATAATCCATAAATTTTAATTATCCATGTGCTTAATTAAACCATGTTTTGGATTAAGTGACTATAGTTGGTCAAAAACCCACCTTGAGAGTGTTCACACCCACTTCTGAGCAAACCAGTTCACCCAGCCTCCAGTTTTGTCCACAAGTGCGCCCTCATTTATTGCTGGTGCGCCCTCTCTCCTTGTTTTGGGGAATTTAGTTGACCAAGGGCGCTAGGGTGGATTTTTGCCCACTTTTGGCTAGATTTGGAGCATTTAATGCTCCCTTGGGCCCCCAAACCTCCTCTATTTGCTCACCCACGCCTGCCTTGAGATAATTAATGACTCAGCATGCTTCAGCCACCTCCACACCAGAATTCGTAGCTGTTTGGGGTGATTGGGATTGAGTTGGACCCACCTAGGGGGGATTGAGGCCAATTTGGCATTGATGACTTGTACACTCAGCTTGAGCCACCTAATGCTCTCGATTTTCTCATGGATGTAATAAAAACCTGTTACTAACATTTTCACATGTTAGACAGTCAGTTAATCAAATATTTGAGCATACATTGTGTGTAAATTTATCTCTTTTTTCAAGTTTTTCCACAGTTTTTGCAAACTAATTCGATTTTGTGAGGTTCTCCATAGCTCCTCGATCTTCTGTGATCAAAATACTCACATGGTATCAGATCCATCGTGGATTTAGTGAGTTGCAGGCCAACATTGAGCGTTGAACTGCATTCTAGAGAGGATTTCCAGACAAAAATTGAGTGTTTTTTGCAGGTGTTTCAGTAGTTTTCTCACCATCAACGCAGCAGTCATGGAAGCAAACCAAATGTTGCTCACACCCTTCAATTTTTTCGATTGGAAGGCTGAGATGGTCATCAAGCTGAGATCTAAGGGTCTCTATAGAGTGACCATGGGCACAGAAGTGGAGCCAAATTCTGCTGTGGAGAAAGCAAAGTACTACAATCGACTTGATGAAGCTTATGGATTGCTATGCCTGAGCATTTCAAGGGAACTCTTGTTTCATACAGACAGTTTGACAACTCCCAATGAAGTATGGGTGAAGCTAGAATCACTCTTTGGGAAAACTGATGAACTGAGAGGCCACCAGCTTGAAAACGAGCTCATTAGCTTGAGCCCAGCGCATTTTGAAACCATCCAGGAGTTCTTCACGAAATTCAAGTCACTGGTGCTTCAACTGCAACAATGTGGAATTGTTAAGAAGGAGGAACAACTGATTCTGTCCATCCTTTCGAAGCTAGGCCCAGAGTTTTCAGTATTTGTTAGCACATTTCACTCAGCCAAAATGACCCTTCGAAATTGGCAAATGCCATCACTAGCTACCTTCATGGAGTGTCTCACTCAGGAGCAGGACAAACTAGTTCAGATGGGCACCATAAAATCAAAGGACCAAGCATTGGCAATGGGTGTTTCAAATGCAAGCAAAGGAAAGCAGAAAGCCAAGAATTCGAAGCAGCAAGAGAAGAGGAAGTTTGACAAGACCAAGTCTGCAGATGGGGGTTCGAATCTGTCAAAGGAGAAGGACAAGAAGGGAAAGGAAAAGACCAAATGCACCTATTGTCATAGGGGATGGCATCCAGAGAGCTCATGTATGAAGAAAACCATTGACTCAATGGCGCAGCTGCTGGAGAAGAACAAAATCCCAGTCCCTGAGGGCGCAAGGAAGAAAGAGAGCACCTCAAACCCTGACAATAAGGAGAAGTGTCATGCTTTGGTAGCAGGTACTTCGAATCCCTCATCCTTCATCATTGATTCAGGAGCTTCCAGACATATGGTTTCATCCAGAGAGCTCTTCTCCTCTTTGCATTCGAATGGTGGCCCAACAGTTCGAATGGGAGATGATTCAGAACTCCAAACCAAGGGGATTGGAAGGATTGACATGGAGCATGGCTATTTCAGTGATGTGCTCTATGTACCTTCATTGGCTGCAAATTTGCTATCAGTCTATCAAATGACCCATACAGGAGAAGCCAAGAGAGTGACATTCACTCCAGATTTGGTAGAAATCTCAGAAATCTCCTCAAATCAAGTTGTGGCAGTAGGGTATGCAGATCATGATGAGAGAATGTACAAATTCTCAAATTTCATTCCAAATTCTAGTGACCATGCTCTTGTCTCTCATGCCAACGAGACCTCCAAGTTATGGCATGAAATATTTGGCCACATGAACTACAAATATCTCCAGAAATTGCACAGGGACGAGATGGTGGAAGGGCTTCCAGAAATCAGATCATCGAATGGTGCATGCATTGGGTGTGTAGTTGGAAAGCATCCTGAGCGCAGCTATGAGAAGGGAATGGCAAGGAGAGCCACTCAACCACTTGGATTGGTACATTCAGACCTCATTGGTCCTCTTCCCACTCCATCATATGGTGGATCAAGGTATGTACTTACATTCATAGATGACTACTCTCGATTATGTTGGGTTTACTTCCTTAAATTGAAGTCAGAAGTGTTTGAGAAACTGAAGATTTGGAAAGCCCTAGTGGAGAACCATAGTGGTCATAAGATAAAGATCCTTAGGACTGATAATGGAAAGGAATATGTGAATAATAACATTCAGCACCTTTGTGAGGAATGTGGCATCCAAATGCAACATTCAATCCCCTACACACCTCAGCAAAATGGTGTGGCAGAGAGGAAGAATAGATCTCTCAAGGAGATGGCTACTTGCATGATTGAAGCTATGGATCTAAGCCCTAAGATATGGGCTGAAGCCATCAATTGTGCTGCTCATATTCAGAACAGATCCTTTCACAAATCAGTCAAAGGAAAAACCCCCTATGAGGCATGGTTTGGCCAAAAACCAAATGTGTCAAATTTCAGGATTTTTGGGTCTAGAGCATGGGCTCGAATTCCATCAGAAAAGAGGAAGGCTTTGGAGCCACAGAGCAGGGAATGTATCATGGTTGGATATGGTGAGGACACAAATGGCTATAAGCTCTTTGACACATCCACACTTAAAACTTTCATTGAGAGAAGTGTGCAATTCGAAGAAGAACCAATTCCAGATTTTGAGCTTGCACCGGGGGAAAGCTCCTCTCCTCCACACCTCAATGAGATTAGTGATGATTCTTCCTCTGATTTTTCTGATATTGCTGAAGATGACATAGCTGAAGATGACATTGCTGTACATGAGTCACCATCAAGGCCCAAGTGGGCTGAAAAAATCATAGAAGCTGCAGGTGAATTGGCAGGCAATCCCCAAGAGCCTAGGAAGACTAGATCCCAAACAATCAATGCTTCCTTTGCAAATGAGAGTGAGCTTGCTGATCACTGTTATATGATGATTGGATCTGATCCAACATCATATCAGGAAGCTCATCATGATCCAAGGTGGAGGGCAGCAATGCAAGAAGAATTCCAATCTCTGCAAGAGAACAAAACATGGGATTTGGTGCCTCTTCCTCCCAAGAGGAAACTAGTGCAATGTAAGTGGATTTTTCGAACCAAACCTGTTGCTGATGGTTCTGATCTGAAATATAAGGCTAGGTTAGTGGCTAAGGGATACTCACAAATCCATGGTGTGGATTATACAGAGACCTTTGCACCGGTTGCAAAGATGGACTCAATTAGACTAGCTCTAGCCATGGCAACTAGTAAAGGTTGGGAAGTTCACCACATGGATGTCAAAAGTGCATTCTTGCATGGTGAGCTACAGGAAGAGATATATATGCAGCAGCCTGAAGGATTCCAAGAGGATCCCACACTTGTATGCAGGTTGAAGAAGTCACTCTATGGACTCAAGCAAGCCCCCAGGGCTTGGTATGCCAAAATGGATGCTTTTTTGCTCTCAATTGGTTTCTGTCGATGCAAGTCTGATCCAAATGTTTATTTGCAGCATTGTGATGGTAATTTGCAGGTCATTGTACTGTATGTTGATGATCTCTTAATTACAGGGAGCTGCACCAAACAAATTGGCTCAATTAAAGCTTCTTTGCACAGTGAATTTGCCATGAGCGACCTAGGATTGCTAAGGCAATTTTTGGGTTTGGAAATTGAGCAATCTGAGAGAGGTATTTTGCTGAGTCAATCTAAGTATGCTTCAGACCTGTTATTCAAGTTCAAAATGGCTGAATGTAAGGCAGCCAAGTGCCCATTCCTTTCAGGCATAAAACTAGGTGAATTTGAAGACTCTCCGGTGGTGGATTGCACACTCTATAGGCAGCTAGTTGGAAGTTTGCTGTACCTTACACATACAAGACCTGATTTGTCTTATGCTGTAAGTGCTGTAGCAAGGTATATGCAGCAGCCACATGAGATCCATTGGAAGGCATCCAAAAGAATCCTTCATTATGTCCAAGGAACTAAGAGCTTCGGGGTACACTATGCAGCTGGTTCTTCACTTCAACTAGCTGGATTTTCTGATTCCGATTGGGCGGGAGATCCCATCGATAGAAAGTCCACTTCAGGTTTTGTGTTTATGTTTGCTGAAGGTCCTATTTGCTGGTCAAGTAAGAAACAGCATACAATTTCTCTTTCATCAGCAGAGGCCGAGTACAGGGCAGCAGTGAACGCAGCCACACAGTGTGTTTGGTTGCAAGGCATTCTTCGGGAGTTTGGTGTTGCTATTGATTCTCCAACCAATATTTGGGTGGATAATCAAAGTGCCATCAAGATATCTACTGATCCAGTACAGAGGCAAAGAACAAAGCACATTGAGATCCACATGCATTACATTCGGGGCTTGGTGCATGACAGGGTGATTTCACTGCAGTATTGCCCATCCACCGAGCAAACTGCTGATATTTTCACCAAGTGCTTTACAGAGAAGACCTTCACTTACTTGAGATCTTTGCTTGGAGTGAGTGATGGATGGTGATTGCTGCAATTTAATTGCAGGTTCAGCCCCATGTCCATTTTTGAGGGAATTTTTTATCCCATGAGGTTTTACTTCTTTTCCTCGGTTCATATGGACAAATAAAATTTCTGTTTGTATTGAGGTGACTTGAGCCTTTGTTGCCAAGGCCTCCCACTTATCTTTCATGAGATGTACAAAGTTATGGTTAAGGGGGGGTGTTAGAACAGTAACCACACTTAGTACCATAATCCATAAATTTTAATTATCCATGTGCTTAATTAAACCATGTTTTGGATTAAGTGACTATAGTTGGTCAAAAACCCACCTTGAGAGTGTTCACACCCACTTCTGAGCAAACCAGTTCACCCAACCTCCAGTTTTGTCCACAAGTGCGCCCTCATTTATTGCTGGTGCGCCCTCTCTCCTTGTTTTGGGGAATTTAGTTGACCAAGGGCGCTAGGGTGGATTTTTGCCCACTTTTGGCTAGATTTGGAGCATTTAATGCTCCCTTGGGCCCCCAAACCTCCTCTATTTGCTCACCCACGCCTGCCTTGAGCTAATTAATGACTCAGCATGCTTCAGCCACCTCCACACCAGAATTCGTAGCTGTTTGGGGTGATTGGGATTGAGTTGGACCCACCTAGGGGGGATTGAGGCCAATTTGGCATTGATGACTTGTACACTCAGCTTGAGCCACCTAATGCTCTCGATTTTCTCATGGATGTAATAAAAACCTGTTACTAACATTTTCACATGTTAGACAGTCAGTTAATCAAAGATTTGAGCATACATTGTGTGTAAATTTATCTCTTTTTTCAAGTTTTTCCACAGTTTTTGCAAACTAATTCGATTTTGTGAGGTTCTCCATAGCTCCTCGATCTTCTGTGATCAAAATACTCACACCTCATTACCATGTGTGTGAAGGGCAGTGGGCTTTGCAAGCGGAATAAAGTGCGAAAACTCATAGCATTTTGCAGTGTGGTTTGCCTTTCCAACCGCAACTAGTCTTCCACTTTTGATATCAAAAATTTCAACTGTATTAGGGCTGAATGTGACTTGCTTTGGTTCACCAGTATGTGTCATTTGATACACAGAAAGGAGATTCGAAGCTAAGGAAGGCACATAGAGAACATTCTGAAAGCTTCCATGTTCTACATGAATCGTACCTTTGCCCTTTGAAGAAATTTTTGAGTCATCTCCCAAATGGATGGGGATGGAGCTGTTTGGATCGAATGAGGAAAAAGAATCAATATTTGCAGCCATATGATTTGATGCACCCGAATCTATCAAGAGAGTAGTGGGCTTCGAAACCGTTGCCATGAGTGCTTGTCCTCTTTCATGATCGTCATTCCGATCCTTCTTCCTTGCACCGTCAGGAAGGATTATGTTGTTCTTTTCCAAAAGGAGGGCCATTTGATCTATAGTCTTCTTCATACATGAACTTTCGGGATGAAAGCCACGGTTACAATAAGTACATTTAGATTTTTGGTTACCTTCTTTGCCCTTTTGCTTGGATTTCGAACCGGATGGTGCATCCGTTTGCTTGCCTTTGTCTTTTTGCTTGTGAGGCTCGAATTTGGGCTTCTCCTTCTTTAGCTTTCCTTTACCATTCGAGATCTTGGGTCCTTGAACAAATAGGGCTGAATCTTTGGAGCTTATGGACCCCATTTGAATCAACTTGTCATGCTCTTTTGTAACGGACTCAATGAAGGCATTCAAGGTAGGCATCTTCCAATTCGGGGTAGTTAGCCGACCGGAATTGAAAGTAGAGACAAATACCGAATAATCTTTCCCAAGCTTGCTTAGAATGGAGAGGATCAACTGTTTATCCTCTTTGATAACACCACTGTTCTTCAATTGCAAGTTCAAGTTCTTGAATTTTGTGAAGAATTCATTGATGGTCTCAAAATTCTCAGGATTAAGGCCAATCAATTCATTCTCTAATTGAAAAGCCCTAAGCTCATCCTGCTTGCCGAATAGTGTTTCAAGTTGCTCCCATATGGCTTTTGGAGTCTTCAATCCGCTGAGATGGAAGTGAATATCTTTGGAGATGGAGAGACAAAGAAGACCATAAGCTTCATCAAGCTTGTTGTAGTGTTTGGTTCGATCTGACACATTGTTTGGCTCCAATTCAAGACCAATAGTGACTCGGTAGTAACCTTTTGAACGTAATATGATCTCCATATCATCTTTCCAATCAAAATAATTGAATGGGGTGAGGATAGGATTTGAAGGAGAGTATTCCATTGCTAGGAGCGAGTCAACTGATGAAGAGGAAGCTTGCATGCAGACTATAGCGAGTGCAATTGCTGTAGGGAAGCTTGCATGCAAAAGATAGCGAGTGCAATTGAAGGAGACAATAAACCTGCAAATCACATAAAAACAACCACAATAAGGTCGAACAATCCACCCTTTGAGAGTTGCATCACACCTGGGATTGGATTTCAAGCAATGTTGAATGGGTCCAATGTATCAGATCCAGGAATTATGTGGTAACTCAAGCTTCTAGAGTGGTATTGGAATAATTTTCAAGCTTTGCATGCACAGGAGCGAATGCCCTTGAGATATCTCATGCCAAAATTTTTGCAATTTTTAGCAATTCAGTCAAATCTTCTTGTATAAACACCTGTAGAAAAGAGATCTTGTCCCTGCAATGGCTCTGATACCATGTAAAATTAGTCACAGTAGATCTAATGAACAAGTAAATCAATCACAACAGATGAACATAGAAAATATGGTACAAAACTGTGCAAAACATGCAGCAGTGCTCTCTATCCCAGAAAGGGTGAATGAATTACAATACAAACTGTTACAATGACAGAGCAATTCGAATTGCCTAAGGAGGTCATTCGAATTACAGAATGGAGTATCTTGACTCTAACTAGGAGTCCTCATCAATCAATCGGTGGTGCTCATCAATGCACAACAACCAGTCATCCAGGTGTCAATCTGAGTCTAACTGAGTGTAATAAGTGTAACTGAAGTGTGTAGCACTAATTTAGGATCTGGAGGCTCAGTGGGGGCGCATGGGAGGCTAACTGAAGTCAGAACAAGTCACCTAATCAAACTGGAGGTCAAACGGAAGTGATATAGTCAGTCGGGAGTGAAACTAGCCTCAAATCAGGGAGAATCGGAGCTAACTGAATGTAACTGAAGTGGAACTGCAGTGGTAGGTGAACAAGTGCGCCCTTCTCTGGCAGTAGGTGAGAAGTGGGTGCCTTTCAGCTTAGGAGGGCTAAAACTCTGTGGTATGTGGCTCCCAGGTGCTAGAATGAAGTGGATAAGGTGATGGAGGCATCAAACTGGTGACTGGGATGCATGCCAGTGCATGCAGGTGCATGCAAACCCTAGATTCTGCATGCAAACCCTAACTTGCATGCGGAGGCATCAAACTAGTGACTGGGATGCATGCCAGTGCATGCAGGTGCATGCAAACCCTAGATTCTGCATGCAAACCCTAATTTGCATGCAAGATCCTGAAAAAGATGATGTGGATATCCGAACAAGACCACCCTATTGGGGGTCGGCCCAGTCAGCATTATGTTATGTGGTTAAGTTAAGGCCGACCTAGTAAAGTTTATTAGGAAAGTCAAGTCAAGTATAAATAGAGTGTGGGAGGCACTCTATTTCATCATTCACTTTCTCACTCATACTCTCATTGGAGAGTGGCGCACTTGTGGAGGAGGAGAAACTGCTGCTAGGAGGACTATCTCTTATGCTTGGGTTGTATCATTGCTTTATCTATCTCTGAGGAAGTTATGGGGTTTTCCACCTTCTTGGTTTTCCCCGGTGAAACTCTGTGTCTCTTGTGTGCTTGCATTATTGTGTCCATGACTGATATGTTCTAGATATGTTGTACATGTTATTCTCTTAGTTAAGATCCTAGATGAGATTGAAACTTCTGAAAAACTAACAATAATAGACCTGATGAATTCCAAAGCACACAAAGGCATACTACACCTAAATTTCTCATACCCAAAGAAGAGCCTGACATTCAGATGGATAGTATTAAACTAGCAACTGATTGGAATGGGTTGAGCAAAGAGTGTAAAAGAGGTTTACCATTCAGTGACTATATTGATGCTATACATAAAATGAAAAGGAGGGAAGAAAATAGGAGTCCATTCCAAAACAAAGAATTAAATAGTGCTATTGGAAAATTTTCACTTCCTACTTTTGATGGTTCTTCTCAAAATTCTACTAACACTTGGGTGCAAAAATTGGATGTGTATTTTCAGCTAAATCCTATGTTGGAAGAGGATGCATTAAAAATGGCCATTTTGCATTTGGAAGGATATGTAAATGAATGGTGGTTTGATGGGCTAAAAACCTTGGGTCATAATCAGGTTAAAACATATGGAGAATTCGTTGACAGGGTACTAGAGAGATTTGAACAAAAAGATCCAGAATTGCCTTTCAAAGAACTAGCTCAATTGAAGCAAACTGGGACCCCTACTGAATATATGTTGGACTTTCAAAAAATATCAGTTAAGGTGGCTAATGTCTCTATGGGAAGGCTGGTATTGCTTTTCATTGAAGGTTTGGATGAACCCTTAAAACATTTGGTCAAATCTCACAAGCCAACTACATTAAAAGATGCAATGAGCTTGACTAGGGATCTCCAAAATGTGCTTCCTAGAACAAGATTTCCTCCCAAGCCTAACTACAAATTTAAAAGAAACCTTGGAAAAGGGATGGATATGATAAGAAACCTTGGAAAAGAGAGTCATTTGAAAGGAATTAAAAAGAAGGACTAAATAGGGATGAACTTCGAAAAAAGAAACTGTGTTTCACATGCTTCCAACCATGGACACCGGGGCACAAATGTATTAAAGGAAAGGCTCAATACATAGAAGTATTTTCTGATAATGAGGGGCATGATGGGGGCATGGATGAAGATGAACATATTTTAGATCAAGAAGAGGCATATGAGACAACAGTAGAAAAGGAAAGACAAGAAGAAAATCATCCTTTACCGGACAAAGCAAGAATGGCAATACTATCAGCAGTACCTCGCTATCATACTATCTGATGCAAGGGTGTGGTACAAGGAAAAAGGACTTCAATTTTGGTAGATGGAGGAGCCACCCATAACTTCATTGATGTAGATATGGTGGAGAAAAGAAAGATACCTATTGAACCATTTGATGGCTTCACAGTGGTCATTCCCGGTCACAACACAATGCAATGCAAAACATGGGTTCCAAAGTTGCAAGTCACCGTAGGTAACTATACTTTTGTTGATAGTTTTTATGTGGTTGATGTTGCTGATACTAATGTGGTTTTGGGAGTGAAATTTCTATATTAAATAGGAGAGCATACATTAAATTATCAAATTCTTGAAATGAAATTCCAAGATTCAAAAGGGGTACAAAGAGTTGTGATAGGGCAGCACACTTATCCAAATCAAGTAGTGACTTGCAATAGTATGAGGTCTATATTGAGGCATGGAGACATAGAATGGGCTGTTGAATGTCATATTACATATCCCAAGCCAAATATAAAGATTGTCAAAGGAGATAGAGAGACTTTTGCAAAAATATGAAAAAGTTTTTAGAGACCTTCCACATGGTAGACCACCGGATAGGGGGGTTGAGCACAACATTATTTTGGAGGAGGGTACTTCAACCATTCAGATACCACCTTATAGACATCCTAAAAAGTTCAGAGATGAGATTGAAAAATCCATCCAAGAACTCCTAGATTTTGGACTCAATAGACCAAGCTCTAGCCCTTATGCTTCTTCAGTAATGCTAGTGAAGAAAAAAGATGGAACATTGAGAATGTGCATAGATTTTATAGCCTTGAACAAAAAGAATATCAAGAATAGGTATCCTATTCCTAGGATTGATGAGCTTATGGATGAGATACATGGGGCCAAATACTTCTCCAAATTGACCTTAGATCAGGGTATCATCAAATTCGAATGAAAGATGAAGATGTGCAAAAGACTGCTTTTCGATGTCATTATGGTCACTTCGAATTTCTTGTCATGTCTTTTGGGTTAACTAATGCTCCAACCACATTTCAAGCATGCATGAATAGGATCTTTTGAAACCAAGTAAGAAGGTTCGTTTTGGTTTTCTTTGATGACATTCTCATTTACAGTGAAACATGTGAAGAGCATGTGTAGCAATTAGAGATTGTGTTGAAAGTTTTGCAAGACGAGTCCTTATTTGCTAAGTTGTCAAAGTGTGAATTTGGGATGAAAGAATTACTGTATCTTGGGAACATTATTGGGAAAGAAGGAGTGAAGGTACACATGGAAAAAATCATGGCTATCTTATAATGGCCATCACCAAAAAATATTACCGAATTGAGAGGTTTTATTGGCATATGCACCTACTACAGAAAATTTGTGAAGGGATTCTCCAATATGACTTCTCCACTCACCGATTTGACTAAGAAGGATGCTTTCAAGTGGGATGAAGAGGCTGAAAAGGTCTTCCAAAAAATGAAAGAGGTAATGAGTATAAATATGTGAATGAATGTAAAGTATGTCAACAAAACAAATCAGAACTCACATGTCTAGCTGGGCTATTACAACCATTGCCCATTCCGAAGCAAAAATAGGACAGTATCTCCATGGATTTCATCACCGGTTTGCCTAAATATTCAGGTAAGGATTGCATCTATGTGGTAGGGGATAGGTTGACAAATTTTGCTCATTTATTTGCTGTTACATCATCTTTTAGTGTTGCATTTTCAAAGAAATGTTCAGATTGCATGGGCTCCCTAAGAGCATTGTCAGTGATAGAGATAGTATATGTTGATGTATATGTAACTTCGGAATGTATTTCATTTGTGTATTTTATATATATATTTATTGTACCCTTATAAGAGATGTGTCATTCCTCTATAAGGAAGTGTCATCATGTGTATTGACAAGTGTTGCAAGTGTGTGTACTTGCCGATGGGTTATTAGACCACCTTGTGGGGTCGGCCCTAAATTATATATAATATAATGTGGATGTACCTAGCTAGACAAGTCGGCCCCATAAGGTCACTGGGAAAAAAGGTTAGTATAAATAGAGATCAGAGATCTCTATTTTACTCATTCGGAAAAGCAACTCACTCTCACTCAGAAAGTGGTGCACTAGTGAGGAGGAGGATCATCTGATACTAGGAGACTATCTCAATGTTATTTGGTTGTACTTTGGTTGAGCCATTGCTCTCTCTATCTCTGAGGAAGTTGTGGGGTTTTTCACCTTAGGGTTTTCCCCACGGAAACTCTGTGTCTCTTGTCTCTTATGCTTTTGATTCTTGTGATGCTTGTCATATTGTGATTGTCATGCATTGATATACTATATATGTTATTCTCTCAGCAAAGATCCTAGAGTATTGTGAATTAATGCTCAAAATTTAACAGTATATTCATGGGTGCCTTTTGGAAAGAAATTTTTAGATTGGTGCGCACTCAATTGACTCCAAGTACCAGCTATCATCCACAAACTGATGGACAAACAGAGAGGGTGAATCAATGGTTGGAAGGGTTCCTAAGAAACTATGTGGGAGGGCAGCAAAAAGCATGGGAAAAATGGCTACACTTGGGTGAGTTTTGCTACAACACCACTTATCATATGTCAATAGGGATGTCTCCTTTCAAAGCATTATATGGTTATGATGCACTTACATTTGCTGAAATCATATTTGGTGATAGTAGAGCCCCAAAGGATAAATATTGGGTGGAAGAGACCCAAGACATTTTAAAGCTCTTGAAAGACAATTTGCAAGTTGCTCAAAATCAGAAAAAACAATATGCTGATAGACATAGAGAAGAAAGAACCTTTCAGGTCAATGATTTAGTATATTTAAGGTTGCAGCCATATAAGCAAACATCTCTCAAAAAGAATGGAGCAGAAAAATTAAAACCGAGGTACTATGGGCCATACAAGGTAGTGCGGAAGATTGGAGAAGTAGCATATGAACTAGAACTTCCGGAAGGGAGTAAAATCCATAATGTATTTCATGTTTCTTGTATCAAGAAAGCCCTTGGTTATCAAATCATCACTTCAGAAATACTTCCTCCCCTGGATGATGAATGTCATCTCACACTTGTTCCGAAAAATATTTTGAAGACACAGGAAAGGAGGTTGAGGAGTAGAATTATCAAAGAATATTTAGTACAATGGAAGGACCTACCAAATGAAGATGCCACATGGGAAGAGGAGAAGATTTTGAAGAATCCTAATTTGAAATTTCTTGAGGACAAGCAATCTTGGGTGGGGAGGATTGTAATGTCCCCATTCAAATAATTGTATAGCAGACAATCCCCATCAATCCTACCAAGTTCCATAGGTTGAATGGGTACATTGGGAATTGTAATAAGGGAGCAAAGGAATAATGTTTATACATTAAAATAGTCCAATTATTTAATAAATAAGTTGAATAAATGAATCCAAGAGGAATTATAGGTGGAAAATGGTTTTGAGGACATTTGGAGGATGTGGGACCCACACTAGCTTGGTTTCTCACTGCCACATGGAAAATCTCACTTGCCATTTCGAATCCATGGGAAGGAAAAAATTATTGGGTGAGTTGGGAAGGCATACACATGGAATTGAGCATCTTAGGTCGAAATGGGATGGAATAGTAACCTCAATGGAAGAGGAAGAGTCAAATTGGAGACTATTGGACACTTGGGCTAGATTCCCTAGTCTTATGACAACAATGATGAAGCATCTATGACAAAATTCAGATCTGACTTCTGACATATGACCATTATGACATGTTAACCCTAAAAATAGGCTCAAGAAAGGCACTCATGGAGTTGGGGGAAGCCAAAGAGACTCCTACTCGAATTTGGGAGAAGATGGAGGGTTGGAAACTAGGAGACAAGTGGAAAATGTGGAATATTTCCTACGTGGAAATATCTAGAATATAATGAGAGGATTTAGACCCTTAGAAGGCTAATGTTGGTTATAAAATGTATAAATCAAGTATGAGAATGGATTTTTATCATTCGAGAAAAATTGCATTTGTGAAAAGAGAGCTAGTGGATGACTAGTTTCTTGCCTTAGCCAATTTCGAGGGTGAAAGATTCCCATCCAAGTTGGTGTTTGGAGAGGCCACTCAGATCTTTGATGGAGCTTTAATTGATTTTTATTTGCAGGTATCAGCTATAGGGCAGCTCATGGTTTTGTTTAGTGTAGCACCATCTCTCAACCATTTCCAGTTTTGAAGGCATATTCATGCTCCTTGAGGGAGGGCATTTTTGGTGAGCTCTTGTATTCATTGGGAGAGATTGATATGATGTATTTCTGATTGTAATAGATTCATATCCTCTATTATTTATATTCAAAAATTCTCAGGTCAAAATACCCACTGATTGTATTAAAAAATGTTGATTAATGAGCAAACAATGTCTATTTCCCCACTACATTGATGTATATCATTATAATGCTGATGATTTCAAATGAATGGATGATTATCTAATACATTTGTGATTAATATACTTCCATGGATTTATTTTACAAGTTTCATGTACTGTACTTGAGCATTTGAAGTATTTTTACTCAGTTTAATTGCATTGGGAGAAGAAATAGTGCCATTTCCCCAAGGGTTGAATGGGTGATTTTTGCAACTGAATGGGAGAGGGTTGGAATAGATATAATAATAAATTAATGGTGCACATGAGACCTTAATAACATCCTTAATAAATTCCCTACCTCTGTTCAGAAATTCGAGGGAGTTTGGAATCATTTGGGAGGCCATTTTCAGTGTTACCCAAGGGGGATTTGATGCACAAATTACTAGTTAAAATCCCATACATTGACCAGAATATAAATCAAGTTTGCAGAAGTATTTTGAGGGTTATAAATCATTCCTGAACCTAATATTCAAGTATAAATACCATTCATATACCCTTACAGAATATTTGGGAGCATTTGGGTTAATTTGGAGTCCAAAACAGCAAAACTGGTCAAAGGTCGAAATTGGGGAAAATTTGGAAAATTGGGCATTTTCATAAAATTTTGAAAAAGGGTCATTACACCATACCGACTCATTTGGAAATTGCTTGATCTCCTTAAGCTCGATAATGTACTGGGACTTGTATTTTGGTTTTCTAAACTCATTGATCATCCATGTCTTGATCTGTTCCAATGTTTTAGCCGGAGTTCCCATCGGTACCTTAGTAAACTTCATATACCAGTCAAGCGCACGGCCCCTGAGGGTCGTCGCGAACTATCCCTTCTTGATATCGTCATCCTGGACCTGCTTCACAGTCCAAACTGCTTCGCACAAAAACCAATATTGTTCAAGATCCTTGGTCTCCTTACCCTGGAAGGTTGGCATCTTTGTGTCGTCACCTGCCATTCTTGCACTTCTACTATTATTATTTATTGATCCGCTACTCTTACTACTTTTATGGCATGTAGGACAACTCTGCGAATAACTTGTATTTCTTCCAATCAAGTTCTGAGTAGTGTTCAAAGTAGAAGGTACGTTGTAGCTTAAGGTCCGTCCTTCTTTGGCTTCTAGGGCATCCTGTTCACCTTCCTCTTCGTCGCAATAAGGTCGCTTCATCCCATGTGGTCCTATTTCGCAATATTTTGTTTCGGTCCCCTTAGGAGACTCTCTCTCAATCCTTCTCTTCTTCTCTAGTCGTTGGAATATCACTCCACTCCTCAAGGTACCACACTCATCTTCAGCCTCCCTTAAAAATTCGTCGTCACTCATGTCCATCTACCCTGCATATTTCTACCAAACCTGCATCCACACAGTACCTACGACTCTCGCACACTGATCTTCTTCTTGTCTGAATTCATCCTCAATATGCCCTTTTCGTAGACAAGCATTTTAATCCACAACTTTAGCGATAGCAGGAATATCCCACTGGGTCCTTTGAAAAAGTTCCTTTTTGCGTCGCTATATGATTTGATCGTGTAAATGGCAAACTCAGTGATGTACCCCTCTAGGATACTATCCACCCAGAAATCAACATCCCTTGATACCTTATTGTCGACCCGTTTCAACTGTTGGATCAGTTTTGGGGTCCAGTTGTTAGGTTCACCTCCTTGGCAATGGTTCTTCTGAAAAGTTAACTACGCCAACCACTTATGCAGCAACACCGGGAATTCGCAGAAAAATATCTCATTGATATCGGAGTAAATATGCTTTTCCAACCAACTGCTTGTCGCTTGCCCAAGGTTCCAATTTTCTCCTTCCGCAAATTCTTCTGCCTTCTTTTCAAACCAGTCCTGGACCTCCAGTTTCATTGGGTGCCACAGCATGTCCTCTTCCTTCTTCTTCAGGGTCCCGGAAATGGAACCATTTGTTGACACAATTCTATCGACAAGAGTTCACTTCACACTGTCGTCAACAAACCAACCAAACGCCCTTAAGCACCGGCCCAGAAAGGTTTTACCCTTTCCAACAACACCTACGAAGCGAGTGAAGTCTCACCCGAGATGGTTAAGGGGGCTGCATGAACCAAGTTTCCGCAGTGGGGAAAGGACATGCATTTACTCTATCTCTATCGCATTAGAAACCGGAGATTTTCTTTCGCATTATGCTTCATAACTCAAACATACATTCATCATTCACACATTAACCATGTATTCCTCATTCGCATATTCAATACATAATTGACATTCGCATTAGCAGGGAAACATCAATGAAACCTTACAAAAAAACATCATACAACATTCATTATTCGACATAAACAGAAACAACAAGACAGATCCGAACATCTTCATGCATTAACTAATCAAAACCTACGGTATAACCGTCGCAGAAACAGTTCAGAACATCTTATCGCGGATCCATACAAAAACTGTCGAAATAGGGCAAAACATTATAGAGCTCATCCGCACCAGGCCAATTCACACCAAAATGATCATATTATGCTAACAATAATCGATGCCCTTAGGATTACATTCATATTCTTATTTATAGCCAACTATGGCGGTTACAAAATGGTCCAATGACCCGTTTCTAACAAACTAACTAACCTTGTGCTTCCTCATTCTCCGCAAATGACCCTTCCTTCCGTGGATGGTCCTTCTTTGTAGCTATCGGCTTCCGCACTTCATGTGGACTAATCCCGTGCCAACAAGGACAAAGTTAAAATCTAGAAAGAGTTGGAGGGACGTTGTATTGTTTCTCAAGTGATTGAGTTCATTGAAAGAAGTTTCTAGTAGAGAGACAAGGGCCTTAGATTGTTGAAGAAGTTTGAATCCTACTCTGAACCAATGGAGGAATTTATGTTCGACATGAGTGTTGAGAAGATATCAATGCCAGAAGTTGTTTTTTGTGCAGTTGCTCCAATCGTTGAAGGACAACCATAAATTGTATCAACTCATGTTCCAACAGAACCAACGAAGAAGAAGAGATCATCTACGAGGTAGGAAACCGCTGAGATGAGTTCGAAACGAAGAAATTATCAGGAGGCCTATGGGTATGGAATTGGATCAAGGTCCTTGATGTCGCAATATGTATCGCTAGGAAAACAAACTGTGAGGCTAGTAAATATTGGGTGACATGCAAAGTACTCTGTCATGTTTCCTGAAATTCTGAAGGGTATTATCATCAAAGGAGATATGATGGGGATGATCGCCAAATTGTCGTACGCGGACCATGATCTGAAGAAATTTATGGAATTCAAGCTGACCAAGTATATGGAACCAATACTGGAACCTATGACACAAACTAGTTTCATAGAGCCTATGCCATGGGCCCTTGGGTTGCAGCGGTCTGGTATTTTTTCGTTGATTGATATACCGCACTTCGGGCAGTCAGCAGAGGTCAATGAGTGTGTAAAGCAGTTACTCTTATGTGTGCATGGAGGTTTCTTGTGGCTCGACAACAAGATATCTCTAGACTCGAACTTAATCGCAGAGATCACTGGGTTTTCGAAGGCTAGGATTGACCCTGCCACATTTTTTGTTGGTAAAGAAAAAGATAGGGAGTTGGAAAACTGGATGACAACAAACTACAATCTGATGAAGGACAAGTGGGGCTACGAAATCGCCTCGATTAACGATCAAGAAATGTGCTTCGCAGCAAATTCAATGGTGAGTAAGTTGCTTCGGAAGTGTCAGTCAAATCAGGTTCTTGCAACAGTGATTGCAGTGGTGGAGCAGTGTGTCTAGGGGGTGCAAATGAATTAGGCCACCTTCCTACTCAATGAATTTATGAATGATTTCCAGGATGTATTAGATAAAGGTAAGCCATTTCACTATTCCTAGTTGATTTTATTCATTTCATTTGTTGCTCGAGAAGACTCGGAGGACTACTAGGAGATGGATTGTCGACCCGGTTAGTGCTTTGCTACGCGCTATGCCAATCTATGGTTTAGCGACGACCACAAGAGACAGATAGAGAATAATGTGCAGTTTTACATGCACTTGGAAGCACTTCGGCATCATGTCCCTATGGTGCCATAGGTAGAAAATTCAATGCTTATAAGATTCAAGGGATTTATCAAGTTCATGGATGGACCTCACCACATGTATATTCATGTGTGAGACCCAAATAAGTAATGGTTGGTGTCAATGTTTAAGCTGTTGGAGCTGGATATACTAGCAATTATAGTTGAATGGCCAATAGAATGGAAGAATTTTTTCAAACCTGAACAAATTTCAACAGGTGAGTCAGAGTAGGATCTGCATGAATAATATGGTGATGATAAAGACTCCCATCCTGCTAGGAGCACTGGGGAACATATCCACACGCAAGAAAAATTGCAAGAGGAAGGTCAGGATTCGAGCACAACAGAATTGGATTTGGATCCAGGAGAGAAAAGAAAAGTGACAACAATGGCAAGAGGGAAAAAGAAGAAATCAAAGGCAGCAAAGGAAAAGGTTGTCATGGCCTTGAACGAGGATGACATAAACATTTTTTATGACCACATGACAGAGGTTGCTGAAGAAAATTCTAAGATTGTTGAATAAAGGAACATGCAACTGTTTGGAGGGGCAACAGATCAACTCGAAGGACTTCAACGAGTTATCCAGATACTTAGCCTAGCCCTTGTTCAAATGGGAGATTCACAACAGACTGAAGGAAGAGATGAGGAGGAGGAGATGCCACATCCATCCACTACAATGACAAGAAAGGTAGTCCAGTTGTTTCCAAGGGATTTAAGCGTTGGAGATTTGGACCTACAGGCGCAAGCTCACAAATTGATCTATGTTGATTATTAGTTGTCAGTACTTCCTATGTTTATGTTGTAGAACCTTTAGTAGCACATTGGCATGAAGATCAAGGTGGGAGAGGAGAAGACATATGCTGAAATGATTAAGTATTGGATGCAACATACTGCACTGCAGGAAGAATATGAGAAGTTGCGAAAGGAACGGGAAGAGGTTACACAAGAGAAAGAGTAGCTATAGAATGTTGTCATGGTAGCTTGTTGCGTAATATCAGAGGTCGAGGAAGCTGATGATATGGACCCTGAGGGGAAAATGTAAAGGCTTATGAGAGTCCTATTGGTGTTCTGCAATAGGATTGGGGAGTTGGAGGCAAAGCTGGTACAAGTACTCCACCGAAGGTAACAATGTAGATAAATGAGGAGGCTGCAGAGGCAGTCAGAGCCATGAAGGGATGTGAGAGTAAGTGCGGCATATTATTTGAAGAAGATACAAAAGCATGGGCCATCTTATTGGATTGTATGGATTTAAAGAGTATTACTGTTAAGCTGGAGGAAACACAAACCAAGATGGAAAATTTGAAGAATCGGTTGAAGACCTTGTCACCTGCTGGGAAAATGATCAAGGTATCTGAAAATAAGAAGCTGCAATAGGAAATTAACCAGCCTAGAGTCGAGCATCAACGACGAACAGAATTGGTTGAAGAATTGCAGGGTGAAGTTGAGCAAGTCTTGCAAATTATTAGAGGTGCGAGCGGAAAAGTGTAGGAAGTAGATAAATGGAGCGAATAGTAGACAAATTTTCACCTAACAGGGGAGCTGGTACAAGAAGTACGCCAGCATCGAGATGAAGTTCGGCAGACTGTCGAAGAAGCGAAGAGGAAGTTTGCAAAATTTCAGGCGAAGTCCAAGACCCCACAAATACAATCTTGAAGTGGCTCAAGACAAGCCACATGTGAGTGTTGGGGGCCCGTTGGGCCAGGTAATGTTTGGAGGTGAAGTTTTTTGAAGCTTTGGTGTGAATCAGACCAAGGCAAAGTGGTCTGAAAAGGAACAGTCAACTTCGAAGAAGCGGTCGAGAATCTAGGAAACTGGGTATTTTGACAATTTCAAGGGTGGGGTTAAGTAAGTTAGTTAGAAAGTTTTGTCCACTTACATTTATGAGTGGAGTAGTTAGTTAGTGGAGTAGTGGGAGCGGTGCAGGCTTTGTGTTCCCTATAAATATGTAAAGGGTTGGGATTTTCGGGACTGATAGTGAATTAGTGAGAGAATTAATGTCCTATTTTGAGAGCTTTGTTTTTGTCAAGAAGAGTCGCATGATCTGTTGGCTGTGTACATAGGTCTATTATAAGAGAGAGAAATTTGTAACTCATTGCAGACACGAAGTGCTTTTTTTTTACTGCGCCTCATGAATAAAGAAAGCGCTTATGTGGTTTTCTCCCATTTGGGTTTCCACGTACATTTGGGGTCTAATGTGTATGTTATGTGATGATGTGTTATGTTTATTGTTATATGGTGCATATTATTGGGTGATCAATGAACCATGTGCATGAATGATATACGAATGAATATTTGTCATAGTTAACTAAATGTTAGATGTAAGCAAACCTGCGAAATGTTAATTAGAGCTATCTATCGATGTTAAGAATGTTGGGTTTTTGTCGTACCCCTTCACTACTGCAGAAGATTGGTTCCTACAGCTCCTATAGTGTTGGTTGTGGATCTAGATCTTCCAGTCTCATAGATGAAGTTGTCTCAGCTGTGTACCCCAGCTTTCTGTAATATGCTAAAGGACTGTACACTCGTTCCCCAACCTTGGGTTGTTTCACCAACAGTTTATGGGCCCATGGTTTTGGGTAACCCGTGGTATTTTCCCCTTTATAAGAAAGACATTGTAATATGGATAGGGTTGATGTATTATGCATTGTAAAGATCTCTGAGATCGTGAAGAGAAACTGTGAGACAATGAAGAGGAAGTGTAGTGGTTATGCTGCAGGTTGTATCCCTTCATTTGCTAGATAGTATAATAATAAGGACTGGCAATTTCAGTGTGGACATAGCCCATCTTGGGTGAACCACGATATATTGGTGTCTCTCTTGTAATGTGTCTGTGTGATTATATTTTCATTTATGTTTATTGTTATTGCTTTGCGATCCTATTTTTCTAACAATTGGTATCAAAGCCAAAGGTCTATTTTGCAAATAAACTCGCAGGAAACTAGGGTTTCTGGTTCGAGTGGGAGAAATGGCGGAAGAAGAAAAGTTAAAGTCGAGAAATTTAATGGCTAAAACTACTAGTTATGGAAGATGCAAATGGAGGACTATCTGTATTAGAAGGATCTATTCCTACCATTGGGAGGAAGAGCAAAGCAGCCGAAGACTATGAAGGACGAAGAATGGGAGGTTCTTGATAGAAGGGCATTGGAAACAATACACTTGTCCTTGGCTTCGTCGGTGGCTCTCAATATCTCAAAAGAAAATACAATGAAGGGTTTGATGAGCGCATTAGGTAAGCTGTATGAAAAACCCTCGGCCTCCAACAAGGTATTTCTAATGAAGTGTTTATTTAATATGAAGATGTCTGAAGGTGGATCTGTTGCTGATCATTTAAATGAATTTAATACGGTTACAAATCAACTATGTTTTGTAAGTGTGAACTTTGATGATGAGGTTAGGGCTCTTCTAATCTTGTTTTCATTGCCAGAAAGCTGGAATGGATTGGTCATGGTTGTAAGTAACTTTGTCTCTGGTTCAAACACCTTGATATTTGATGATGTTGTTAGTATTATTCTTAGCGAGGAAATGCGAAGAAAAATCACAGGTGAAACATCAGGTAATGCATTGACCATGGAGAGTAGGGGAAGACAAAAGGAGAGAGGAAAGAGCCAAGGTAATCGTAGCAAGTCTAAAATGGGAAGATCTAAGTCCAGACTGGGAAAAATAGAGTGTTGGAACTATGGAAAGAAAGGACATCTGAAGAAAGACTGCAGATCTCTAAAGAAGAAAGGAGATGGACAGTAGGAAACTACCTAGGAAGCAAATGTAGAGGTGATGTGTTACAAGATGCTTTGATTCTTGCATTAGAAAATACTAGTGATTATTGGGTAGTAGATTCAGGGGCTTCATGTCATGCTACACCCCATAGAAAATACTTTCATGATTATGTTCCAGGCAATTTTGGACATGTTTTATTGGGTGATGATGAGCCATGTAAAATTGTTGGAATGGGTAAGGTATGGATAAAATTTAAGAATGGAACTGAATGGTTGTTGAAAGATGTAAGGAATATTCCTACTATGAAAAGAAATCTGATCTCAACAGGGCAGTTGGGAGATGGAGGTTGTCTATCTGCGTTTGGTGAAACGTGGTGGAAGATCACTAAAGGATCAATGGCGATAACAAAAGGAGACAGGGTAGGTACACTTTATTTATGTCCTCATAATATTGACCATTCTATCTCTTTAGGTTCCACGGGAATACATATAGCATTGTGGCATCATAGGCTTGGCCACATGAGTGAGAAGGGGATGCAGATTCTCCACTCAAGGAAGTTGTTGCCAGATTTGAAGCAAGTAAGTTTGGAATTCTGTGAGAACTGTGTTTATGGAAAACAAAAGAGAGTCATATTTCTCAGGGTTGGGAAACAAAAGAATAATGAAAAGTTAGAGCTTGTGCATACAGATGTATGGGGACCGGCTCAAGTACAATCTCTTGGTGGATCTCATTATTATGTTACATTTATTGATGATGCAACTAGAAAAACTTGGGTTTATTGCATTAGACATAAATATGATGTGTTTGCTACTTTTAAGAAGTGGAAAGATTTGGTTGAGAATGAGACAGGAAAAAGGTTGAAGTGTCTCAGATCTGATAATGGAGGTGAGTACTTCGGCAAGGAGTTTGATAGTTACTGTTCATACCATGGGATTCATAGAGAGGAGATAGTCCCAGGAACACCACAAGAAAATGGTGTGTCAGAAAGGATGAATAGAACGATAATGGAGCGTGCAAGGTGTATGAGACTGCATGCAGGGATGCCCTTACAGTTCTAGGCGGATGCTGTAAATACTGTTGTCTATTTAATAAACAGAGGGCCTTCAAGTGCTTTGGATGGTGGTGTTCCAAAGGAGGCATGGATAGGTAAAAAGGTAAACTACTCATTTCTGAGAACATTTGGTTGTGAAGCATTTGTCCATATTGATAAAGATAATAGAACAAAGCTTGAAGCTAAATCCAAGAAATGTACCTTTATTGGATATTGGGTTGATGATTTTGGTTATCGCTTATGGGATTATGAAAATAACAAAATCATTAGGAATAGAGATGTGATATTCAATGAAAAGGTCATGTATAAAGATCAATTGCAGGGAAAGAAACAGAAAAAGGAAAGCACAGAGTACACAGTACTTAATGAAATTAAAGAAAATGAAGTTCCAAAGGTGCCAGAAAATCAAGAACAAAAACAAGTACCTGGAACTCCTGCAAATGCAAGAATATATACCAGATTAAATAGACTCCCTGAATGATACTCTCCTTCAATGTATTATTTATTGATGACTGATGCTGGTGAACCAGAATGTTATGAAGAAGCAATGCAGGTAGAAACTAGAAAGAAGTGGGAGCAAGGCATGAATGAGGAGATGGACTCATTGGTAGGAAACCAGACTTGGGATTTGGTTCAGTTTCCTACTGGTAAAAGAGCATTGCAGAACAAATGGATTTATAGGTTGAAGGAAGAAGAAGAAGGTAAGAAGCGGTACAAGGCCAGGCTTTTTGTAAAGTGGTTTGCACAGAAGAAAGGTATAGATTTTGATGAAATATTTTCTCCTGTTGTTACGATGACTTCAATTAGGACTATCTTAAGTCTAGTGGCGGTAGAATATTTGCATCTTGAACAGTTAGATGTAAAAACAACTTTTCTCCATGGGGTTTTGGAGAAAGAGATATATATGTAGCAGCCACAAGGGTATGAGGTCAAAGGGAAGGAGGATTTGCTATGCATGTTGAAGAAGAGCTTGTATGGATTGAAGCAAGCTCCAAGGCAGTGGTATTTAAAATTTGGTAGGTTTATGATAGAACAAGGTTATAGTAGATGTCATTCTGACCACTGTGTTTATTTCAAGAGGCTAGATAATGAAAGATATATTATCTTGTTATTGTATGTGGATAACATGCTTGTTTCAGAGTCTAACATGCAGGATATAAATGTGCTCAAAAGAAAGCTAGCTAATCCATTTGCGATGAAGGATTTGGGTGTTGCAAAGCAAATCCTTGGTATGAGAATAAAAAGAGACAGGAAAAATCGCAAATTGACATTGTCTCAGGGTGAGTACATACAAAAGGTGTTGGAGAGGTTCAGAATGCAAAATGCAAAACCAATTAGTACACCTTTGGCCAGCCATTTCAATCTAAGTAAGGAAATGTGTCCCAAGACACAGGAAGAGATAGATTACATGTCCAAGATTCCTTATAAATCAGCAGTTGGCAGCTTGATGTATGCCACAGTGTGCACAAGACCAGATATTGCACATGCAGTGGGAGTTGTGAGAAAATATATGAACAATCCAGGTAAAGAACATTGGAAGGCAGTATAGTGGATTCTCCGGTATTTGAGAGGTACCACCACTCAAGCATTATGTTTTGGAGGTTCAGACACTGTTCTACAGGGATATGTAGATGCAGATATGGCAGGTGATAAGGATAGCAGGAGGAGCACCGCAGGGTATGTGTTTACTATAGGTGGAACAGCAGTAACCTGGATTTCAAAACTGCAAAAGGTTGTTGCACTTTCAACAACGGAAGCAGAGTATGTTGTTGTTACAGAGGCTAGTAAAGAGATGATTTTGTTGCAGAGGTTTATGGAGGAATTGGGTAAGAAGCTAAAGGATAGCAGGTTGTATATTGACATCCAGAGTGCCATTCATCTTACAAAGAACTGGGCATTCCATTCCAGGCCTAAACATATACAGCTCAAGTACCATTTCATACGGTCTGTTCTGGAAGATGAACTGTTGAAGCTGGAAAAGATACATACTAGCCAAAATCCTGTAGACATGTTCACAAAGGTAGTGACCAGAGAGAAACTGAGTTCCTGCTCGATTTCAGTTGGCATTCTCGCATGAAGGTGAAGATGAGAAATTTTCCAAGTACAAGGTCCGGCAAGTACAGCAGCAGTGGATTTGTTGTGATCAGTCTCCAAGTGGGATAGTGTTGGTTGTGGAGCCAGATCTTCCAGCCTCATAGATGAAGTTGTATCAGCCGTGTACCCCATCTTTCTGTAATATGCAAAAGGACTGTACACTCGTTTCGCCAACAGTTTACAGGCCCATGGTTTTGGGTAACCCATGGTATTTTCCCATTGTATTTCCCCCTTTATAAGAAAGACATTGCAATACAGCTAGGGTTGATGTATTAGGTATTATGCATTGTAAAGATATTTGAGATCGTGAAGAGAGACTGTGAGACAGTGAAGAGGAAGTGCAGCGGCTGTGCTGCAGGTTGTATCCCTTCATTTGTTGGATGGTATAATAATAAGGACTGGAAATTTCAGTGTGGATGTAGCCCATCTTGGGTGAACCACGATTTATTGGTGTCTCTCTTGTAATCTGTCTATGTGATTATATTTTCATTTTTGTTTATTGTTATTGCTCTGCGATCCTGTTTTTCTAAAATATAAATACTTTGTGTGAGAATTCATTTGCTTCGCGAGTGTTTCTGGAAGGGGTTAACACTTTCAGGTCAGTATCTTGGGGTTTTTGTTGGTGTTTAGTTCTATGAACCCTAGTCGAAGTAGAAGTGCGCCAACACTTACCTTCTAATTCCTTTTGGGATTCAAACCAAGTTGTATTTACATATTGTAAACTAGAAACTCTTGTCTGGATATATGCATTGAAGACCCCGGAGCAGCTACTAACTCAAGAGTTGTTGGTTGCGTATGAAAAGCAGTTCAACTTGGTGGAACTAGTAAAGGGGTGGTGGTTTGACCCAGATATTTTTGTTGTCAAATCCAATAGACTATATCCTATATAGCATCTTAGGGAACCAGTCAAATTGTTGGCTACCATGCTCTGTCATTTTTACGGATTACAGAATTGCACCCAGTTCATATTGGAGGGGGTACCTTTTATCCACCACGTCACTATGCGTGGCCAAGTATTCAACTGGGCATAAATATTCTCTATTAATTTAAAGATGCTATAGCATTGGTGAAAAAATCCCCTGCAGCTAGGAAGCCTAAGTTTTACATGTTCGCTTTTTTGTTTGATATCATTGTTAGTTTTTCAGAATCTAACACATTCTGATCTAGGATATTAACTAAAAGAACAACATGTACAACATATCAAGCATAAGAGACAAGAGACAAGAGACACAAAACATTTCACCAGGGAAAACCAAGAAGGTGAAAAACCCTGCAACTTCCTCAGAGATAGAATAAGCATCAATACAAGGATCACCATTATCAAACCCAAGAGATAGATATATTCAGCAGCATGCTCCTCCTCCACTTGTGTGCATTCTCCTCTTCTCTCACTAATGCGAAGTGAGTGAACAATAGAATGTGTAAAATGAGAGAGACACACTTTCTATTTATACACTACATCACTTGACCTTTACTCAACTAGGTCGGCCCTAACTTAACCACATAACATAATTCATATTGGGCCGACCCCCAATAGGGTGGGCTAATAACCCTTTGACCCACATGACTCATCTAGGGCCGACCCCAACATGGTGGTCTAATAACCCATCAATTATAAGTTACGACACTTACAATATAACTTGCGACACTTACAAGTACACATGACGACACTTCCAATCGGAGGAATAATACATTTCCATTGGGGATACAATAAATTACAAATGTAATACATACAATATACAAGTGAATATCTTCCGAAGTTACAAATACATCAACACTCCCTCTTAACTAGGAAGGTATTCTCTTTACACAAGTCATCAATACATATAGGCACAAGTCTTCAATAATGGAGCTGGGTCATCATCACTGGATCGCGGAGCATCATCGTCACTGCTGCTATACTCGTCATCTCGATTACTGGTGCTATCTCATAATTCTTCTCGTCATAGGAAGTTCTACAGAGCCAGCCCTTTTTTCATGTTGGATGTAGGCCCACCACCTGTAGGTCTTCATCATCACTGTCCATACTGTGGAATCCTCAGGACTTATTACATGCGTCAACAAAACCTAGCTCAGACTATAGGATCTTTTACATGTTGACTATCACAAAACCTTTAAAGAGTGTCTTGCATCCTGCAAGTACTCTAAAGAGAATCCCAGGAATGATTACGAGCTTATTTCTCAACCTCTCGGATCTCTAGGGCTGATTATATGTGACCTCACTCACCACAAAACCTTTAAAGAGTGTCTTGCATCCTGCAAGTACTCTAAAGAGCATCCCAGGACTGATTACAAGATTACTGCTCAACCTCTCAGATCTCTAGGGCTGATTACATGTGGTTAGGAAAAACCTTTAAAGAGTGTCTTGCATCCTGCAAGTACTCTAAGGAGAATCCCAGGACTGATTATGAGCTTATTGCTCAACCTCTCGGATCTCTAGGGCTGATTACATGCCTCTAGTAGCAAAACCTGGAAAGATCATCCCAGGACTTATTTACGAGCTTACTGCTCAACCTATCCGGATCTCTATATCCCAGGCCGTTACGAGCACACCGCTCTACCTGTCCGGATCTTGAGGATATTTTCTATGCTACCTGCACAACCTGTCCACGGCCACGAAGTATCAACCTGATACTCATCATACATCATCCTAATGTACATGATCATCCTAATCATCATCATAGCATCGTCCTGATGCATATTATCTAGAGCATCGTTCTGATACTCATCACACATGATCATATTGATCATCGTCACTGCATCATCCTGATGCATATCATCTAGAGCATCATCCTAATACTCATCACACATGATCATCCTGATCATCGGCACTGCATTGTCCTGATGCATATCATCTAGAGCATCGTCCTGATACTCATCACACGTGATCATCCTGATCATCGTCACTGCATCGTCCTGATGCATATCATCTAGAGCATCATCCTGATACTCATTACCCATGATCATCCTATTCATACAATGCATCCACCTGATGCATACCAAGTATCTACCTGATACATACATAAATACATGATCCACCTGATCATACAATGTATCCACCTGATCATACAATGTACCCACCTGATACATATACAAATACATGATCCACCTGATCATACAATGTATCCACTTGATACATATACAAATATATGATCCACCTGATCATACAATGTAACCACCTGATACATAAACAAATACATGATCCAACTGATCAAAGCATCCGACTGATGCATATACAAAGCAGTAACTGGAGCATCGTCTTGATGCTCATCACACAACGCTTATATCCACAGCCATGGGAAGGATCCTCCTCTCACCATCCTTGGAATGGCTCCTGCAAATGTGTCCATCACTTCTTCCTCGAAGTGTCGTCAATCTGAAGAACACAAATCCTCCCTCTGAAGTACTCAAACTTCACTCTGGCTAGTGTTTTCGTCAACACATCCGCAACCTGCTCATCCGTCGCAACATACAGGAGCTTCACTGCTCCTTTCTGCACCATATCCCTGATATAGTGATATTTGATCTCAATGTGCTTCGACCTATCATGGAACATCAGGTTCTCAGAAAGATTCACACAACTCTGGTTGTCACAAAAGATATCAGTAGCATCCAACGGGAGATCAAATAACTCAGACAGTAGCTTCCGGAGCCATACTACCTCACAACTAGCCAAACAAGCTGCAACATACTCTGCTTCAGCTGTACTTAGTGCTACGTAGGGATTCTTCCTTCTAAACCAAGAGATCACACATGATCCCATACTGAAGCAGCACCCAGAAGTGCTCTTCCTATCTGTAGCACTGCCTTCCCAATCTGAATCAACATAACCCTGCAGGTTAAACTTTTGATTCACATCATACTTGAGCCCATAATCAATTGTACCCTTCAGGTACCTCAGAATATGATTTACATCAACCACGTGAATACCTCTCGGATCTGTCAGGAACTGGCTCAATGTGTTCACCGCAAAGCAAATATCTGGTCTTGTGTTCGTCAGGTACATCAAGGACCCAATCATCTGACGATAGATCATGACATCAACCAGCTCAGATGAAGCATCACATAGAATCTTTAGGTGCGATGCCATAGGTGTGGCCATGGCTTTGCATTCCATCATCTCGAACCTTTTCAAGATCTCTACTGCATACTTCCCTTGTCCAAGGAAGATCCCATCTGCACTCTGCCACACCTCCATGCTTAGAAAATAGTGCATCATCCCCAAGTCCTTCATCTCGAACTCGGCTACAAGCTTCCTCTTGGTGTCAGCAATCAACCCATCCTCTCTTGTAACAAACAAGTCATCCATATATAGGAGTAGTATCAGTGGATTGTGTTCCTCAACCTTGTAGTAAAGGTTGGAATTTGCTTTACTCTTGGTAAAGCCCAAGCTGGATAGAAAGTTGTCTATCCTACCATACCAAGTCCTAGGATATTGCTTCAAGCCATACAAGGCTTTCTTCATCCTGCACACATATGACTCCCAGTCATATGTCTCAAAACCAAGTGGCTGCTCCACATACACTTCCTCCTCGACTACACCATTCAAGAAAGTTGTCTTGACATTCATCTAGTGTATCTTCCATTTCATCACTGTAGCCAGAGAAAGTACTGATCTGATGGAAGTGTACCTGGCTACAAGTGAAAAAGTCTCTTCATAGTCAATTCCTCTTTCTGAGAGAAGCCACGAGCTATAACCTTGCTTTGTATTTCTCCATGCTACCATCTGCAACATGCTTGATCTTATAGATCCACTTGGAAGTCACAACAAAATTCCCTTCAGGTCTTGGGACCACATCCCAAACATGATCGATGGGTACTTCTCGACCATGGCATCCTTTTACTGTATCCCGTATCTTGGGAACTTCAGATTCTTCAATATCTTCAATAGATAGTTTGAACTTCATTGCTGGAACAAATGTTGTAGTTCTTCTTTTGTAAGTGATGGTATACGATCTTTCCTACAAAACAAGTTAAATTGCATGATTAGAAAAAATCTCATATTTTTCAGAACGAATTCTTACATATAAAGAAATATGTCATACATTCATGCAATTATTTTAGCCAATGCTTCAATACAACATTTATCGATATCCCGTAACTTTCTAGATGCCTTCCAATCTCTACCAAAACATTGTTAAGAGTGTGCACAACTCCCAACATGTCAGCAAAGAGGTTTCATTCTTAGATAAGTAGCAATGGAATGTTGTACAATGCCATAGGCCACTTACTCATCACATGCATATTAGTAGTATATTGTTCATTAATGCAATTATTCTAATATGCATAATACACACCCTAAGTCTAGGAACATAAGCATATACATCATTGAACAATATTATTTAAACAAACAAGTATGCAAGAAATGACAATTCAAATACTTATCTTTGTTTGGTTGTAGGGTGGAATCCCTCTCAATATTTGCTTCCTTGCAGGAACAACTGGAGTGTGCTCCCTCTTGGTCTTTGCTTCATGGATTACCTGTCCTTGAACTTGTATCCATCCTCAATCATTATGCATACTTACTAGTATCATCATTGTGTTATCCTCAAGGTCTCATACAAAATCATACATTCATTAGTATAATCTCAATACTATAAAACGTTATGATTCTAAGTAATCTTAAACATGTATGGTCAAGATCATTTCATACACAGATAATTTATCACAAGCATTAGTATTCAAGGTTTCAGGGAGAACTTCCTTTACTCATGCAAATTCTTATTTGACCATAGGACTCTTCTGGGTAGTCATATCATTGATTAAAGTAAGAAACATAATATGCATAAGCTCATGATTACTCAAACTAATAACTTCATGAATAATCATGTACAAAAGTATAAGATCCTAACATAGGGTAGGATTCTGACTTGATATAGGAAAATACCTGGATTAATGTGTTAGCTAGTTATGTCTAACATACCCATTCGATGTGTTCTTGTTTTATTCAATGACTTGTGCTAGTGACCTGCATATCTCATAATTTAACCATTGTGGAACCAAATTATACATACCTCATAAGTGGATCTTCTATGTGATCCATGACAATGGATGAATCTTTATCTTCATGTCACCATAGTGATATGGTCTTGATCTAGAACTTGATTTGTCTTTCTAGATGTACCTTTCATATTAGCGGACAACATCATCCTCATACAACACCACAATGCATTAGTACAATCATAAGTGTTATAACCCTAATTAATGAATATCTTCTATCATTCATTCATACTTTTACTAGGGTGATAACACAGGTCTAAAATTAGTCAAGATTGTTACTAAACTTAATAACATGAAGACAAACATATCATAAACTTAATCATGAACATATTTCAAAACATACCTGTAAGTCATACCTATCGAGATTGCTTGTAATCTTCTTATGTAAGGCCTTAGCCTCATCTCCCTCTAAAACGGGAACTTCTTCACTTATGCAGGTGACCAATCCATTCTCTTCTAGGATTAACCCAATCCACTTTGATTTGCTGAAACTGGATCTGGAGATGGATTAGGGTTTGTCAGAAAAACCCTAAATATTCAAACTTTGAATTTCAAACTTCTGAAAGGATAGAAAGATGTGCCTTGATGAGCTGATCAAGCTGGTATACTCAGAATTTAAAAACTGCAAAGTTTCACCCCTCAAAATTGCCTTTTTAGATTTTCGGATTCACTAAGGAGGACCCTGAATTAGGGTTTGATTTTCCTGAAGCTTCACCCAACCAAAAGGTTTGATCCAAAGCTATAAACTTCAATTTTCCTGAGGAGCTTCCAGCTGTGGTCACAAAATTCAAAAATTCCAACTTCTGTAGAAGCCCTAATTTTCCACCTTTCCGATCAAAGTCCCGAACTAGAGTTTGATCAAGCCTGGCCTTCTGCCCAACCAAAAAATTCAATCTTGGTCTCTAAATTTCGATTTTTATGAGTAGCATCCAGCTGTGGTCTCCGATACAAAAAATTCCAACATTCTTTGAAACCCTAAATTCCTGGAGCCATGAATGAAGATGCTCAAATTCCAATTTTGTTTTGACAGAAATATGCACCTGATTTTTTCTGGTGTAACTCTGAAATTTCAGATCTACAGGGTCAAAAAATTCTTCCTGTGGTAGCTTGACCTGTAGATCTGACCTCAAATGGATTCTCTGAGAGAGAGTTATGCCAAGTGTCGCAACGTGACCTATTTATGGGATAAAACAAGAGAGCGAACTTGTACGGAGTGCCACATGTCCCTGGTTCAATTTCGGCCTCTGAAAATAGTACCTGTGAAAGTACAATATGTTCCCTACCTGCCACTTTTTACGAAATTTAATTTGGAGCTTCCTAGCCCAAGTTGTGACCTTTTTTCCTAGGTCACCTGTTTATGACTAAGATCTGGAAGAGGCAGAAACCCTATATTGTATAGATCACAAATCTGAAAGTACAACGAATTAGAGGCTCTCCTTCAGACAAAGGTACATGGGGATCTTATCTTCAACCTATAAGATTTTCAGATCCTGAAACTTCGCCCAAATGAATTTATAGCGAAAGTTCTACAATGACTGATTTTTGCTATATCAAGCCCTAGCTTCGCAAGTGAAACAAGTGTCATAAATGCCATACCATGCTTTCTTTCAGGCTAGCTCTGATACCATGTTAGTTTTTCATAATTTAATACATTCTGATTTAGGATCTTAACTAAAAGAACATGTACAACATATCAAGCATAAGAGACAAGAGACAAGAGACACAAAACATTTCATCGAGGAAAACCAAGAAGGTGAAAAACCCTGCAACTTCCTCAGAGATAGAATAAGCATCAATACAAGGATCACCATTATCAAACCCAAGAGATATATATATTCAACAGCATGCTCCTCCTCCACTTGTGCGCATCCTCCTCTTCTCTCACTAATGCGAAGTGAGTGAACAATAGAATGTGTAAAATGAGAGGGACACACTCTCTATTTATACACTACATCACTTAACCTTTACTCAACTAGGTCGGCCCTCACTTAACCACATAACATAATGCTGACTGGGCCGACCCCCAATAGGGTGGTCTAATAACCCTTTGACCCACATGACTCATCCAGGGCAGACCCCAACAAGGTGGTCTAATAACCCATCAAGTATAAGTTACGACACTTACAATATAACTTGCGACACGTGCAAGTACACATGACGACACTTCCAATCGGAGGAATGATACATCTCCGTTGGGGATACAATAAAGTACAAATGTAATACTTACAATATACAAGTGAATATCTTCCGAAGTTACAAATACATCAACAATCATGTGTGCATATTTTACTTATCCATTGATGGGATGGTGTTGGATGGTGGAAGCCCCTCCAATTCACATATAATGTGCTTTGTTGTGGGATGATAATTATAAAACCCATATCCATGACATTTGTGATAAAAAATTTAGCACTATCTATCTTATCATATTCAAGATAAATGCGCCAAGGATTTTTGTAGAAGCAAGGGAACTGATAGTCATTATGGGTGATTGCTATGTGATGGAATTTTTCACTTATTTGAGTATTTGGGGACACAATTCATTGCATATGCTCCCTAGTTTTTTCCCAGATAGAATGGCTTTGAAATAAATTGCCTATCAGACAGTAGTTGATGGGATTCATGACAGGTACTCTTCACTTAAAATAAAGTCATGGCCTAAATTCCCATTATATAATAGACCATTTGGTTATCCAAAATGCACCTCATGCACTCTTGATGGCCTCCCATATACATGAATATAAGTTTGGTTTAGGTCCTAAGAGGATGCATGATCCTAGGTATTTTGTGGAAAATCATTTCTCCACGGCTCAAATTAATACGTCCTATATTCATGAGACTGAACCCAATGATTCCTTATGTTAAGGGGTATCCAATTTTGAAGAATTGCTTAGCAAAATTATTGACCCAGGGCAAAGGGCCTTGATTCATGAGACACAAAAGGAACAAAAGATAATTGTCCTAGAGGAAAGGAACAATCATTTTGAAGCCGAGGAGAATTTGAAGAAGGCACTAATGGTGGTTAATAACAAAGCTATTGTTTTTAGTTCTTGAAATTCTAAGGCCCCAAGAGAAACAATTGTCATAGAAGTCACAGTCTAGCACCAGTAATCCTCCGGTGTCTGCTCAGTCTTTATCCAAGCGGATGCAGCAGGATAACATTTTTAGAAGTAAGTTATCCCAGTATGTTAAAACTTCTATTGATATTGGTTCTTCTTCTTGAAGTATTTTTGGCATGGAAATAAAATAGGAAAAGGTTTCAGTTCCTAAACCAACTCCTACTAAAAATATTATTCAAGTGGTTGACTTAGATTTAGAGAATCATGAGGAGGCCTTTGAGATTGTTTCTTCAGCAAAAAGTAGAAATCATTCATGAAAAAGAAAAGAGCAAGGGAATAATATTTTTTCACTGGTCCATTGGTGCATCAGGTTGTATGGAATCAAGCATCCACAAATGTCCAAAGGGAAGCCTTGGAGACAGATGTTGTTATGGGTAATTTTGCAAGAGCCAATTATCATACTACTTCCACCTTAAACCGGATGATAAAGGATGAAAGGGATAGAGTTTCTTCTCTTGAAGCAGAGAAAATGTCCTTGCATTCCTATTTTGTTAGCCAGTTGGATGACTTAAGAGCTCAACACCAAAAGGAAACAAAGGATTTGCATAAACAACTTAATGAAGTTCTAGAATAGAATAAAGTGGAAAATCAAAATGTCATAGAACAAGCTATGGAAATAAGGGATATTAAAGAGGAATTTTAGCAACTTAATTCATGATCAGTTCCCTTTTCTTATTTTAAACTCACCCTTAATGAATTCAAGGCATAATCTATTTCTCTAGATAATCAATTTAGGGAATCACAAAAGGTTTTCCTATTTGGTTTAAATGAGATACAAGATGATTTTTCAACCTTGGAGAATCTGACTAGTCTACTAGATCAGCATGTGGAAAATAAGGCAGTAGCACGCAAAGCCTTTTAACAGTTGCCCGATTGGAAAAATATATTTTGAATGTGCTTGAATCTATTCCTAGGCTTGATCCTATGAAGCTTAAATGAGTCAGTGTTTCTTTGAGGTCATGGGATATTTTATGTAAGGATGTTTCCAACATGAATGATAAAGGTGAAAAGGTATATGATTTTCTCTGGGCCAAGACCGATAACTTCATGGAGAATCTTGGGCTGCCAATATTTGTTGAATTGGATGATACACTGCTACCTAAGTCGAAGTTTTATGAGGTAGATCAACGATGTGATGAGTCGGAAGATCATATTGGTGCACCGAGTTAGATTGATTTGTCAACATTGAGGATGTTCCTTGTGTCCTCGATCCATCATAAAGCTTTAATCGAGAGAATTTCCTGTAAATTTGGTAGAATATTATGCAAAAGGAAATCCGATCTTTTATTTGCAAAGATCAACCCCGATTAGAACATGTAGTCTATAAGGATGTAACAGAAATTGACGTATGTGATAAATGGAGGGATTTCTTGGCTAATCTAAGTCAAAGTAGTTAGTGTTTCCTAGGGTATAGGATATCTTATCTTTATTTTTTGGATCTAGCTTATCCAGTAATTGGTATTTATTTGATCTATGTTGGGGGAATAAGGGGGGATGCCAGAACCGGGACTACACTATACACATATATGTTGTGTATGTATAAGGGTTGTAATTGAACTTTATCGTTTTGTTGATAATACTCTTTAAATTTTTGGGAGAAATATTAATGGAATCTTGGAGATCTTCTGCAATTCAAGTGTCAGCCTTATGACTAAAAGTGGAATGTTTTCTCTGCTATTATTCATGTTGTTTCATTTTAGTTTTCTTAAAATTAATTCTGTAGTGTATCTCTAGAATATATTAATTATCATTTTATATTCACATGTCATAGCCTATGTTTAGTCTTTGGATGTCTTAACCTACTACAGAATTAATCTAACTATGTTGTAATCGATGGGATTGTCGGATTTGATTAATTATTGTTGATTGCATGATCTTAGCCTTGTTTAACTGTTTATATTTCCTTATTAATTGATATAGATTAAAAATTGAATTAATCGGATAATTAGTGGTTAGTCATATGTTTCATAACATTTAGATCTGCTTAATTTCTCTTAAAATTTTAATAGTCATAAAAGGAATGTTCTTAACCATTAATCAATTATCAGTTATTTTATTTTTTGCATTTTAATATGTTTAAACACTCTTGAATGTTTTAATGAATGATAAAAACATGTTTCATTTTAAAAGCTATTGATATTCTTCTTAGATTTATATTTTACTAACTCTTTTTTTTGTGTTACTTCTTGTAGCTCAGTCAGTTTTAGCAGATTTCTTTGTTTAGGTGTCAAGTTAGGCTAGGTCACATATAATAGCACCTCGTAGATTATATGGTCACTCATTTCTTTGTTTAATTAGTTTAGGGAAAACTAAGTAAGTTGGTAAATTATATAATAGCACCTAGTAGATTAGCTTGAGTTGCCATAATCTACCAGGTGCTATTCTACTAGGTCACAGATTTCTTTGTTTACTTAGTTTAGGGAAAACTCAAGCTAAATCTCCATTTGAGGAGTAAAACCAATTTGTGGCAACAAAGCCCTCAAATCTGTAACCTAGTAGAATAAAACTAAATCTAAATCTCCTTTTGAGGAGTAAAACCAATTTGTGGCAACGGAGCCCTCAAGTCTGTGACAAAGTATATTAGAACAAAGAAATATGATAGATTATAGAATAGCACCTCCTTTTAGGAGGCCTTATCAACCTCTCGCTAATCAACAAGATCCTCCATCAAATGGAATGAATACTGATGAGGTCACTAATTTGTTGAGATATTTACTCCTTGGACATCAACCCCCCTTTGATATAGCTGAAGGAAATTTTAATGAATCAACAAGGAATCTAAGAGCAACCCCCGATGAGAATCAGGTTTAGTATCCTCAGGATATCAATCATTTTTTGGAACTCCTAGGAGTTTATGAAGATGAATATCCCGGAACAATTTATGCAATACAACACCCTTACAATACCCACAATAAGGGACAGCCTCCCCAAGATCCGCCATCTTCATCTAACTCCAATAGGAATTCTCAATTAAATCCTAGGACAAACCTTGCAATCCCTAAAGCAACCATTATGCTTGGCATAGAATATGATCCCATAGAAGACCTTAAAAATTTAAAACCAAATATTTCTATGTTTGAGCTTCTGAAATTTCCACCTATTCAGGATAAGGTCCCTTGAAATCTTGATCCAAATCATTCTAGGAAGGGAAATACTGTCGAAAATAACAACCTTGAATCAGTGGAAAAAAATAATGACCCCTGATCCAAAGAATCCACTTCTCTTATTCCTTCAACTACTAAGAAGATAGGTACACCACCTTTCCTTCTTACTTTTAAGATTTTTAATAGAAATGAACATAACTATATGGTGGATTCTGGGGAATCATATAATGTGATGCCTTTGTCTATTTGTAGTAAGATTAATGCTGAAATGAAGCCTTTCCCTACACAAATTGTTTAGTTGGATAGATCTAAGGTCAAAGTTGTAGGTGAGTTGAAGGGTATGTTAATCAAACTTTAATCTAATCCTAGGATCCATCAGGTCATATATATCATTGTTTTTTATGTCCATGAGGCTTTTGGACTATGGTTGAGTAGGGACTAGTCCGAGAATCTTAAGGGGCGCTTCGTCGTTGATTGGTCACACCTCTAGCTACCCTATAATAGTCAACATAAGAAAATCAGGGTTGATAGAGAACCTTACTGTTGATGCCTCGGGTATCGTAGCATCAATCAGAAAGGGATTCTCCCCGAGAGACGGTCCCAATTAGACTATCTCCCGTTTGGTGTAGGGAATCCGTCCGGTTAGCGGTTCCGGCAACCGTGGTTTTGGACTTTAAATCCGATTCTACCGGTTATGGCCCGATCCACCTTTCTTTTGGGTTTTATGCGTTTTATATGAGATGCACATGCCTAAATTATACTTAATCTAAATGCAATTGAAACAGATCTAAATCTAGAAACGGGAACACATCTATCTATCCCTGCAGGGGAACACGCTTAAGGGGGGGAGCAATCAGCTGTAACAGATATCGTAAGCAACGAACAGATAGCTGTTATTTCTCACGGTCAAAGCTACAGCAAGATGAGGATCTTGAGAAGATAGCTTCTCGTTCAAAATGGAACGCATCAATTGCTCAGAAAAAACAGAGGAAAGCTAAAGGATAAGGAAACAGATCTAAAATGAACTTTACAGAACGTATCTATTGCTTATGAACAGAGGAAATCAAAATTGTTTGATCTAAGTAACAAGAATAAAGAAACAAATCTAGATGCAACGAAACTGGAATTAAACTAAAAGATCCCTGCAAGGAGCAATCTAAAGTCATGAACAATGAGCCGCATGGATTACCCGGAAGAAAGAACAGTTAGCTATTCGATCTAGACAAAGAAATCTACAGCAATATATTTCATTGTTCACCAAATAGAGAGAACGCACGCATAGAGGAGATCAAAATCATTAATACAAAGAAATAATTCAGAAGTCAAGAATGATCTCACATTGCAGAATTGCAGTCATTAGAATAGTCCAAAATAAAGCAATCCAACATTCCAAGCAAAACGTCCATCTCCCGTGGCTTCTATTAGAAAATTCGATTTACAAAGCCGATACAAGATAGCTCATATCATTTGCCCAAAATTTTCATTCCCTGCAAAAACGCCCCTTCTAATCTTTCCTAGCTTCTATTTATAGTTACAAATTTGCCCTCTGGGCTGACACCTAGCATTCCCCACCTGTCATTTACAGGAATTTCCACTATAATCGACCCCCAAAATGGCCACTTCCTTTACCAAAAAATATTTTGACAAAATCAGGGACAGCTGTCCCATGGCTTACGCCTTACATATTCAAAATATATATAACAGAAAATTTGCTAAAATCAAAGCGTTCCCTGCTGGGCACGTGTCTGGCTGAAGATAGTGGCTCACTGAATTCATCTTCTTCATTCCTGTGCGTGAGCTTCTGCCGGCAAAGGGTCGCCCAAGTTGATTGTCACTGGTGCTGCCTGGGCAGAGGCCCTTGAATCCCCTGTTGATGCTGCTCCTAATTGGGAAGGGGGAAATGAACTGGCCGGCTTTTCTGTCATTGCTGGGGAAGAGGCTGTTGGGAGAGAGGCTGCCGGATCTACTGATGTTCCTGCTGCTGCTGCAGCTTTCCTATTCTCCTCTTCAATGTAGCTGTGCCACACACCTGTGTCCCTTATGATTACGTTTGCTGCAGCAGGGAACAGGATTTTCTGGGAAGTCACATTCTTCCCGAGCTCTGTTTTAATGCCTTGGACTTCTGCTTCAGCAGCTTGATGCGCTTCCTTCAGCAGATGGTTGTGAAGTGTTGATGAACCAATGTAATGTTGGAGATCATCCATGGCCAAGACATCAATCCTTCTCACATATTCCATCTGGACGCCTAGCTCTTCTTTCAGTTGAGACAACCGCTGTTCCTTTTCCGGGAAGTCTTCTAGGGTCTGAGGGAAGCTCAATGTGCAGTTGTCATGGACTCCTTTGAGCTTTTGGTACAGGACGTTGATTCTATCTGTTGTCCTCTGCACACTGGTCATCAGCTTATTGGCACAGTTCCGTCCAAACTCCAACAAGGCTATATCTTCATTAAAATCTTCCACGGCCTTAAAAGGAAGATGCGGGGGGAAACCTCCTCTCCCTTCTCTCCATGCCATCTCATTTATGACATTTGCCTTGACACGGGTATTCTTAGCTTTGAGCCTGTGGGATTCCATATTAACCTCTTTTAATCTGGCTGTCATGGCCTTGAGTTTGCAAACCTCGTCAGTGATCAGCTCCTGCGTGTCATTTATTTGTTTCAGAATGCCGCAGGACAGCTCATGAAAGGGAGCCAAGTCTATCGCTTTGCTCTCATCCTGCTCTAACCGCTCGGCTAATGTTTGCTTGTCTGCTTCTAGCTGAGAGGCCTTCTCTTCTGCTCCACTCTTCTCCGCTTCTGCAATCATTATTTGGAGTGCTAGCTGGTCCTTTTCCTCCTCCAGGTAGTTGTACTTGTTTGCCAACTCCTTATGCTCAGCGTACAAGCAATTGTATTTGTTCACTGCCAGGTCTCTTTGGGCTTGCTCATTAGCCACATTTTGTTGTAGGGTACGTGCTCTCTTCTTTGTCAATATATTTTCTTTGACTATAACCCCTACATTGGCAAATGATGCCTGTGCTGTTGCTATGGCTGCGGATGCCATGGCGATGGGATCTGCGTCTGTGTTCTGCATGACAGCGACCTCTCGGCGAGTAACTATGTCATCATGGAAGGGACTTTTAATCCTCTCTTCTGATTGGAGGACCATTGCTTTTCTTTTCTTATCATAAACAAACTCATTCCATTTGGACACCGTACGTTTCCCAGATGGAGTGTACGGTACAATTGGTCGGTTTATGATGTCTATGTCTTCTTCCATAGGTGGGGTCCGGACTTCCTGAGCGGGGTCTGTTCCTTCCTTTTGGGTACCAGAGCCACCTGCTTGAGAGGTGTCTATCTCCATGTCTTGCACACCGGACCCGCCTGCCTCGGTATTTTCCCTTGTCTTCAATTCCTCCTCCGCCTTCTTCCTTGCTTCAGCTCGTTCAGCTTCTGCTTCTTTCTGCTTTTGGGCTTCTTCAGCCTCCTTCCGCAGTCTTTCATTTTCAGCATCTTGTTGCTTTCTCGCTTCCTCGGCTTCCTTTTGTAACCTTGCCTCTTCTCTTAATCTGAGCTCTTCCTGAGCTCGGGCATCCTTGGCTTCTCTCTCCTTTTGCTGGGTGGTTTTCTGGGCTTTGGTTGAGCTAGAGCTCGCTCCAGTACTTTGGCGGCATATCCGTAGCTCAGTCATGTTGCTGATGCCTCTGAATGCTTCCTCCTCGGCATCGGGGTAGTGGGAGTATTCGAAGTTAGCATAATTCCCCTTGCAATGCTCGGCCACTTTACCCTTTCTGTCGTTCCTGTGGAAGATGACCTCACCGAAATGGAAGGCCCTCAACTCTTGAACAAATTCGTCGGCAGAGGCCACCCCTGAAAACTTGTAAGCACCTATGCAGAAAGGTAGGGGGGGAAAGGAAGCCTTGTGTAGCTTGTGGAGGAATGCTCCAATCCCATCCAAGAAGAGCTGTCTTACTGCTTCCTTGAGCACCACATAGTCTGTGGCGTACTGCGGAAATATGTATGGGGGCTTAGTCCCTCCGAACATTCTCAGGTAGGTACCTTGTTCTGAAAAGTAAAAGTCCCCATACTCCTCAAGGACTTCCAAAGCATTTTCTGACAGACAATTTGGTTCTTCCTTGAAGATATTTTCGTATAGGGGCATGATGAACCCCTCGCAGATAAGTTTGTAGCTGGGCTTGTAATTCTGAGCCCACAACATCTTGAATGCGATGTAGACCGGGGCAGTGGCCCTATCCCATGTACACCCCAATTTGGGGAACTCTATCTTGGCCAAGATACAATCGATCAGGTATGAGGACATGAAGAATTCAGCCTTCTTCAAGGCCAGTCCTGGCTTAGCAGCAGCTATCATCGAGGCCAGACTATCCGACAGGATAGTGGCCCAGTCAAACACTGTCCCCTGAAATGCCACATAATGAATGATAGGGACCCACTGAATCTTGTATACTGTGCCATCGGGCATGCCGAAGATTCTGCACAGTATTAAAGCGATCAATCTGAAAGGGGCCCTCAGGTTCTGCACGTCATATTCATCATTTCCCCTTTTCCTCAAATGCTTCCCTCCCCTCAATAGCTTCTTGGCCATCTCGACGTTATCCATTTGGCCTAACCATTCGTCAGTCAGAGCTTGTTGGACACGGGGAAATCTGTAGGCCGCCGCAACATACGCGGGTTGAAATGAAGCAATAGCCACTTTCCCGCTGTCATTTATCACTCTCCCTTCAGCATCTGCATGTTGGAGTATCCACCCGATCACTTCAGCACAGGGGAATAGCTCAGGGCGGGTAGCGGCTCTAGTTATGCCTGAGGCTCTGATATTTTGATAGATCGGTGCCTCCTCCAGCAACATATCTGGGATCTCTTGGTCCCTGATCATTCTGTATATATCATCCCATCTGATTTCTGGAGGGACACCAGTGGTGCACTTGGTGTCCTGGAGCGAGGTTTCCATCTTGGGAAGGGCAGGCTTCTTTTCTGTCATCTTCGCCTTCTTCTTACCGGTTTTCGGCATCTTGTTTTATCCCTGATAACACCCATATCACAGTCATTATTTGAGCACCAGGCTGTAAAGTTTCAGCAGAGAGTAACATTGCTTGACATTAATGAAATAAGTCAATGAAGCAAATATTTAGGAAGCAAAACATTATTTTAACCATAAGACACATATTGAAACATTCGAAGCTCTTAAAAGACGAGTATGGGATAAGCCATGTTGCGGAAGCTATTGGTTTTTTCGGACCGATAGGCGATTCGCGGAAGCAATTGGCTTCCGGTTCCGCCTCGCGGAAGGAGATGTCTTTCGTTATAGCTGCGGTTGGAGAGGTTGATGGCGGGAGACGCGGGTTGACTCGGTGAGGGCTATGGATGCTATCGTCACACGCGGCCACTCGCCGAGTCACTACGGGGTACTTTTAGTCTGAGCGAAGGTGACGGCGCCGGGGAGATGCTGACAGGGAGTGCTAGGGCGGCCATGGCTTCAGGTTTCGGCTCTCGTGTAGGGGCTGGGGCTTAAGGAAAGGGCCCAGGGTTTTAAGTCCGGGCTTACGGCCGGGGACATGGAAAGCCCATGGGGCTTCGACAAAATCTTCAAGACGAGGGGCGCGGCCCGGGGTTTTTTTTAAAAAAAAGGGGCATGGTTAACCGCCCGCACCCACCACTATTGAAATAAAATATAACGTTTTCACGAAGGCCTATGACGATTTTGTATAGAGAAAACTCCGTTCACTATATTTGACGGGCAAAACATAGCCCTTGACGGGTGTTTTGCCCGTCAGAACCCCACTAAATCCAATGTTTTCCCCAAAAGACAACTCAGTAGTGAAAAACAAGGTCAAGATCCTACCTGGCACCGTGGGGGTTGCTTGAGCGAGGTGGCTGCGAGCACGGACGAGCGAGGTGAGCTGGAGCGATTTGCACGGTATCGCACGTCGTTGGCCGATTCAAAAAAAAACAATGGTGTATTGGTCGAGCCCCTACCGTATTTTATAAAGAATGGGCACGTGTGAGCCTTTAATTCGGTAGGTGGCGCGGTTAAAACGAGGTTTAAATTCGCCGCGCGTAGCGGTCACGTCAAAGCACCTCGGTTTCCATGCGACCGCCATCCGCGGGGCCAGTTCGCGAATTGTATCCGCCATTGCGGAAGGATTCAATGAAAGCTTCCGACGTTTCGGGGCTTAATGCGGAAAGGAGACTCGAAGCCTTCCGCGAGAGACCGCCGCGTAGCGGACGGGTAACGCCAAAGCTTCCGCCCTTTCGGAACGATATAGCGAATGCTCCCGGCATTTTCGGAAGACTTTTGCGAAAGCTTCCGCAAAGCAAAATTTCAAAGTCTTGTTGATTTTGCGGGAAGGTTTGGCGAAGGCTCCCGCTAGTTTCAGAAAGCTTTTGGGAATGGCTTCCGCCGTTTCGGAAGCGAAAATTATACTTTTCCGCATATTCACCCGGGATCGTTTCGGAGTCCTTTGCCGAGCGGTTTAAGCGATTGGCTTCCGCTGTTTCGGAAGGGTAGCCCGAAGGCTTCCGAGTTTCAGGAGCAAAGGCTGAAGGCCTCCGCGACAGCTTCTCGAGAAAATTCTAAGTCCTTTTCATGGTTTCGGAAGGCAATCGTGAATTCCTGCGCGGGACTTATCCGAATGGCTTCCGCCGTTTCGGGGCATTTTATTGAATTCCCCCGCCGTTTCGGGAAGGGAACTCCAATTTCTCCGCGGACGGTTGTGAAATGTTCTAAGTGTTTTCCGGGAGACTAAGGCGAATGTGTCCCGCCATTTCGGAAGTCTAGCCGGAACCTTTCCGCGGTTGCGGAAGGCTTGAGTGAAAGGCTTCGCTGTTTCGGGAGCTAAGCCGTTTCGGAGCTTGAACCGTTCCGCAGAAGTGACGATCGAAAAATTTTCCAAGTCTTTTTTACTTCGGAAGAAATTGATTAATTCCTTTGTGTTATTTCGGCAAGTTTACCCGAATGGCTTCCGCCGTTTCGGGAGACAGAGTTGAATCGTTCCGCCGTTTCGGCAAGGTTTCACCAACGGTTTCCGCAGCTTATGGCCAACAATCAGAGTCTTTTTTCGGAGAGGCAAAACACGGTGGCTTCCGCCGTTTCGGGTGGTTTTGTTGAATTCCCGGCTGTTTCGGGAGAACAACTCGAACCTTTCCGTGGTTGCAGAAGGCTTGAGCGAAAGCTTCCGCCGTTTCGGGTGGTTTTGCCCAATAGCTTCCGCGGATTTTGACAAAGAAAATCTAAGTCCCCTTTTCGGAAAGGTTGGACGTTTGACTCCCGCCGTTTCGGGACGATGTCTGAATTATTCAAAACGTTTGGGAAAAACTAAGTTATCTTTTGGCTCATTGGGGAAAACAAGGAAGGATTGTCGGCAAGCTGTTCAGCAGGGAAGTAAAATTTTATGTTGAAAACAGAGCTGACGGCTGGGATGGCTTCTCAAGCAAACTTTCTACAAAAATTACAGGAGGGGCCCCAATATGTACAAAATTTTGGGGAGGGGTGTTGCTGCAACAACAATGGCGAGTCGCTGGCGAACACGGATCTCTGAAAAAAAAAAAAAAAAAAAAAAAAAAAAACCTACATGGTCCGGACTCTCATTAAAACATCCGTCTCGGGTGCACTACTCAGCTGAGCATTTTAGACTCATGCGGGGAAAGGAGCACTTTTCCTGCTAGCCATTGGGGAAAGGGGAGCTTCGACCGAGGCATCTTCACCACTCTCAGAGGGCCAGCATATGAGATTCATTTTAGGAGGTTCATCCCTCAAATGGTCACTACTGCCGGACTCCACAGGATTTGCAACACTTTCTTATGGACATTATTGTTCTTGTTCCTCATTCCCATGCTGCTGGCACCCTTTGGGATGCTTGTACTTTGGACAGCTTAGCTGTTTGAGCCTTCCAGGAATATTTTCTTTGGGACAGATCTTTGATTTGGGCTCCTCAATCCATAATGTCCTTTTGTGTGAATTAGAGGTTTTATTGATTTGATCAAACTTCACGGACGGAGAGGAGCCCATTTTGAGCTGGGCCTTTTTGGACAGCTTTCTTGATTTTACATGTCCCTTTTGATTTTGTCTCAACCATGCTTTAATTGAGGTGAGAATCCCTGGAAAACAGACTTTTGGATGTAGGCCATTTTGGCTTTTAAATCAGCAGCATGGAGTCATTTCAATACCCCATGTCCTCGAGAGGTGCCACTTTCCATGGGTCCAACTTAGGTAACCTTCTTGAGATGCCTTTAAAGTGTGAGAGTGGGTGGAGCCCGACGATAGTAGTGAAGATGGCCATGGGTCTCTGCTATTGAACAGGATTAGTGTGACTAGCAGGGTAGGCTTCTCCCCCTTTTTGAACATTTCAGCGAGAGCGCAGCAGACCGGGTTTACTGAGCAGGGTTCCAGACTCATGGGTTGCAAGTTTTCTTTGAGAGAACTATCTTCAACGGGAAACTCAACAAAAGGGTGCTTCAGAAAACACAACCTATCGAAAAGTTCAAATAACAAAGAAGGACACAATATGGCCGAAAAATAAAACAGCTAAAAGCGAAAGCGAAAAGACAATTTTATTTATGTACAGGAAGTCTCGAGGAGACTATGCGAAATATTGTTTCAGGGCGAGGCCATTGAGTGGAAGGGCTACTTCCTCTCCCTCGAGATTTGTCAATTTATAAGTGGATGGACCTAATTTTGCAGAAATCTGGTACGGGCCTACCCATAGATGTTGAAATTTTGTATGCATTCCTTTGCCTTCATGATTATGGTCCCATTTCAGGACTAAATCCCCAACTTCAAAGTCCCTCTTGCCGGATTTCCTCTTATCGAACCATCTCTTAACTATGTCCTGATGTTGATGAAATCGGTCTTTAGCTTTGTGTCGGGCTTCTTCCAGTCGAAGCAGGGTGTTTATCCTGGATTGTAAGGCTTGGCTACCAGAACCCCGAGAGGCTTGGGACAATTGCAAGGATGGCAGTAAGATGTTTGGGGGAAGTATGGCTTCCTTGACATAGACGAGAGTGAAAGGGGAGACACCTAAAGCATTCTTCGGGGTTACTCTATCTTCCCATAAGGCGTTTGGGAGAGCCACATGCCAACTTCTCTGGTTTTCTATCACAGTTTTCTTAAGGATTCGAATCAGGTTCTTGTTTGAGGATTCAGCTAATCCGTTTCCCTGAGGGTAGTAATTGGCTGAATAATGCAACTTAATTCCCCATTCATAAACAAATTCATTTATCTTGCAAGACGAAAAATAAGTAGCATTATCAAAGACAAGGGAAATTGGAACCCCAAACCTGGTTATGATGTTCTCTTTCAGGAAGCTTATGACTGCGTCTTCATTGATCTTGCGCAACGGGATGGCCTCCGTCCACCTGGTGAAGTAATCGGTAGCCGTCAGAATGTATCGGTGTTGCAAGGAAGAATTTGGATTTATTTCTCCGATAACATCTATGCCCCATTGCTCAAAAGGCTCAGAGATGATGACCGGCTGTAATGGGCCTGCGGCCTTAGGTAACTTCCCAGCGCTTCTTTGACATACATCACAGTTTCGTGCGTATGTGTGGGCATCTCGAAACAGAGTGGGCCAGTAATAACCAGCTCTCAGTATCTTGTGTGCTGTCGTCTCTCCTGAATAATGGCCACCTGCGGGGCCATCATGCAATTCTTTGACAACTTTGTTTGCATCCTCCTTTTCCAAACACCTAAGAAGGACTCCATCATAATTCTTTCTAAAAAGAATCCCATCAATGATCTGATAGGGTGCCGATTTCAAGCGGAGTGCCCTTCTTTGTTTAGAATTCCAGTGTTCGGGTAGATATCCCTGCTGTAAATAGTGCACTAGATCCCTATACCATGACTGGGGAGCTGTAAAGATATGGCATACCTCAACCGAATTGAGCTCAGCTTCATTTCTCCAATGGTGCTCTTCATCAGTCGAGTTTCCCGCCAGTAACTTGCATAGACCTTGTCCTTTGATGATTGTAGCCGGTTTAAATTCCAGATCATACTCCTGCAGAGCTGTGACCCAGTTTCCTCTCCTCTCTCCCAATTCCTTTTGAACGAACAGGGATCTAACAGCTGGATGGGGAACTATGAATTTAGTTCTGTTTTTCAAAATGTATGGCCTAAAATGCTTGACTGCTTTGAAGACTGCGTAGGCATGCTTGTCAACTACGGGGTAATTCAGCTCAGCCCCTTGCAGACCAGTGCTCATAAACGAAATTGGGTATTCGTACCCCAACTCCACCTTTTGCGTGAGTACAGCTGCGAGAGAATCATCTGAAGCGAAGGTATACAAGATGAAATCTTTATCAAAATCTGGACTTCTTAAGGAAGGAGCTTTAGCTACAGCTGCTTTGATATCTCTAAATGCGTCCTTCTCCAAATCTGTCCATTTGAATTGTGCGCTTTGTTTAACCATCTGCTGTAACGGCTTAACGATTTGTGCAAAGTCCGGAACAAATCTGCGGACAAAATTGATGGTGCCCATAAAAGACTGCATAGATTTTTTGTTGTGAGGCATTGGGATCTTATTAATAGCTTGGACTCTTTCTTGGTCGATTGACACTCCCCCTTTGGAGATGACATGACCCAAGAGCTTACCTTCGGGTACAGCAAACACGCTCTTCTTGGGATTCAAGGAAATACCATACTTCCGGCAACGGTCAAAGATGTGCCTCAGATGAACAACATGATCTTCCCTTTTCTTCGAAAAGACTGTCACATCATCTAAGTAAACAACAACACATTGCCCTCCCAATCCTCGAAAGGCAATATCCATCGCCCTTTGGAATGTAGCTCCAGCATTTATCAGACCAAATGGCATTCTCCTGTAAGCGAAAGTTCCCCACTTAGTCCTGAAGGTAGTCTTGAGACGATCTTCTTCGGCTACTAACACTTGATTATAGCCAGAGAAACCATCGAGGAGAGAAAACAATTCAGATCCAGACACCATTTGTAGGATATGCTCCATTGAAGGCACGGGGTAGTTGTCTTTATTTGAGGCTTTGTTTAAATTTCTGAAGTCTACACATAGCCTAATCTCTCCTGATTTCTTCCTCACGGGAACCAAGTTTGCAACCCATTCGGAATGCCGAACTTTGAAGATTATCTTAGCGTCCAGGAGCTTCTTTAATTCCTTTTGGATCAGCGGTTCAAGAGTGGGATGCATCCTCCTCAACTGCTGCTGAAAAGGCTTGACACCCGCTTTCATTGGTATAACATGCTGGATGATGCGGACGTCATATGTTTTCAGATCTTCATAGGTCCATGCAAAAACATCCTTGTACTGTTTAAACAGCTTAATGAACCTATCTCTTTCTCTTGGTGAACAACATTTGCCAAGGTTGACAAATTTTGGTTCTGCCTCGGTACCCAAATTGACCAACTCATGTTGCATTGATGAGCTGTTAGTTTTGGTATTAGCTGGTCTTTTGAACTTATTTTGAAGGTCGAAAAGCATTTCGAGGGACCTTACCCCCTTTGGCATGAAATTTCCTTTCTCGTCTTCCTTCTTCATCAAATCAGCATCATGTTCTTCCTCATCTATTGCGGCTCCTTGAAAACTGTCTTCGTTTGTCAGGAAACTGATAATTTGCTCATCATCATCGAATACTCTGAAGTTCGTGATGTTATCGGGAATGGAAGGCCTGAAAATCAATTCAATAGAGCATTTGTTATTTGACGGCACCAATCTAGAAGCAGATGTTGCTAACAAATCAGCAGCAGCATTTTGCAATCTGGGAATTGATCTTATATTGAAAGCGTCAAAATACATGATTAAATCCCATACCTCAGCCTGGTACCCTTTCAAGTGCGGTGAGAGACAGTGAATGGTGTCCCTTACCTGTCTGACAACTATCTCGGAGTCACCAAAAACTTTCAGGTACTTAACATTTAAGCCAATGGCCTTCTTTAAACCATGTACCAAAGCTTCATATTCAGCGGTATTATTAGTACAATCGAATTCTAATCTACAAGACAAAAAATACTTGTTCTTCTTTGGATCCATTAGAACACAACCGGCTCCGGATCCTTCCAGAGTTTTAGAACCATCAAAGTATAATGTCCAAAAGGTATCTTTAGATTCAACTAAGTTAGTTTCTCTGTGGTCTATGTTAGCAACTAAATTGACTATGTTACAATCAATCTCATCAGTCCGAGAGAAATGAAGGAGATCGGACTGTTTGTCTGATTCATGGCAAAAGGTTTCAGATTGATAGTTACCCGGATCCATTTCTAAGAAGTAATTTCCCAGGACCGAGGAAGAGAAAGCTACAGCCTCATTCTTTTCTTCTAGCTGGGTTACGTTTTGTTTCATATGAGGTTCCCTAAGAATTTTAATCTGATTCTGCCTGTTCTGATAAGGCAGCCATAGATGAGACCAATCGGTAGCAAAGTAGCCACTCAACTTGGTAGACCAATCCCTACTCAAAATCATCCCATAAGCTTCAGGGATATCGACCACCATTATGTCAATAAATTGACAGACTCTAGGGTCGGCTGACAGTCTAATTAAAACATCTTTCATCTCCCCTATAACCTTGACAGCAGTCCTGTCTAATTGTATGATTTGAGCTGGAGATGGTATGGGCTGCCCATTAATTTTCTTACAAATTGAAAGTGGCATAACGTTTGAAGAAGCTCCAGAGTCTACCAGACAGTTATGAACATTGTGATTAAAAATTTCGAATGTCAGCAGAAATGGCAATGTTTGGGACTTGGACTTCCCTCCGATGCTAGCCTCGTTAATTTCAGGGTTGTCTTGAAAATCTGTTAATGTAGCGCTGGGTTTTGGTTGTAAAACATGCAGTAGTTTGTCTCGTTGATGGGGCAAGCTACACATGTCAAATATTGATACGTTCGCTTTAACTTTCTTGATATCTTCAATAATATCATACCCTATATCGGACTCATTCCCGATTCGAATGGACTGATCTGTTTTGTTCACAATTTCTTTAGGTGGCTGAACTGTGTTGTCAGCGCTTGGCTGCTTGGCAGCTGTTTGGTTTACTTTGGGCTGTGGTGGGATGATTGGTATATGCCTCCTAGGCGGATCTTTCGAGTTTTTAGGCTTATGGGGAATGGTGACTGGTACAGGATCCGCAATTGGGCCCTTGCTGCGAGTGGCAACATTTATGGTAGAGGGAGAGCTATCTACGTGATCTTCTTCTACTAATTCAGTCATAGGTACCCAATCCCACAACACCATAGTAGTGTCCGGGGTTGGTTCCTGTAACTCAGGGCTTGACTCTTCTGGAGGATCATCCTGGTCTGGGATCTGAGAATCTAACATTTGGTTCATGACCAAGCTCATGGAATTGATCCATTGAGGGCAGCTCTTCTCCGAGTGTGGTTCTTGGTGAAAGGTACAGAAATTTTCCATCCCAATCTCATTCAAGTTTAAAACAGGGGCAGTGTTCATTGGTGGGTGAGGCTGTTCCCCGTCTTCCCTTCTTTTATAGAATGGCTTGAAAGGTTTCCTAGATGTACTAGCAGCCTTGTCCTTTTCAAGATCTACGATTTTGTTAGATAACTTCTGCATCATCTTAACTACATTTTCCATATCCGTAGATGGCTCTTCTTTGCCTCTCGTGAGGAGCAAAGGTTTCTTGCTAGCTGCTGGTTTTGTTTCCATATCTAAGGCATGTTTAGCTATGCTATCAGCCTCCTCCTCTACCTTTCGAGCTTCCTCAAAATTCTCTATCAGGGTCGTTTTCTTGGATCGTTTTACAAACATTGCGATTGGACCTTCAAGAGCTGTTGTGTAGTATTCAATCAAAGACTCTTCTGTTGGTTTGTTAGTTTCACTAAAGTTATTTAACAGCGTTGTGAATCTTTGATTAAAGTCTTGAACCTTTTCCTTCTTCTCCATTCTCATGGATAGGAGTTCTTTCATAAGCGTGGCGACAGTTTTTTGGTTCCCATACTTCTTAAGGAAACACTTTTCGAAATCGTCCCAACTAGAGATTGAGCTAGGTTGAAGGCTAAAGTACCAAGATGATACCTTAGGCTCGAATGTGTACGGAAACAACCTGCAGACTACGTCTTCATGTTGTACATTCAAAAGGTTCAGAGCTAAGTAAAAACTCTTGAGGTGATCCTCCGCCGAAATGGCTTTTCCTGGATCGTACTTAGGCAAGACCTTTTCTGGGTTTTTAGGGAGATTATGGAATGGTCCGGCTAGGTTCAGCGCTCCCCTTGCTCTCCAAGCAGGTACAGCCATGTTTGGGTTTGGACGTGGAGACCCTGGTGGAGAATTGTAGGGTGAATCTTGTGGGGTACTTTTGGGAGTGGTAATTTCTTCGAGATTTTCTTGGTCTGCCTTGTTAAGAGTGCCGGAGATTTCTTCCAACGTCAGATTTACCAGTTCTTCAAAACTTTGAACGAGGATTGAATCACGGGTGTATTGCGGCTCCTTTCTGGGTGTAGTTTTCTTAGGGAGGAAGTTAACAGCGTTTAACCCACCTAGCTGTCTAACGTAAGATCTAGTATGTCTTCTCAAGTCCTCTATTTCTGCGAAAGGAACAGCGTACAAAGCTTCCTGAGGCTCAGGGTCAGAAATGAGGCATTCTTGGTCTGTTAATCCAAGATATGGGCTGTTTGAACAGTTTTCTTCAAGCGGGTTTTCAGTGTTATCTATGACCGTGGAAGATTTTCCTCTATCAGCCATGCACTTCAGGCCCTCCTTCTAGCGCCAAAAACTGTTGATGCCTCAGGTATCGTAGCATCAATCAGAAAGGGATTCTCCCCGAGAGACGGTCCCAATTAGACTATCTCCCGTTTGGTGTAGGGAATCCGTCCGGTTAGCGGTTCCGGCAACCGTGGTTTTGGACTTTAAATCCGATTCTACCGGTTATGGCCCGATCCACCTTTCTTTTGGGTTTTATGCGTTTTATATGAGATGCACATGCCTAAATTATACTTAATCTAAATGCAATTGAAACAGATCTAAATCTAGAAACGGGAACACATCTATCTATCCCTGCAGGGGAACACGCTTAAGGGGGGGAGCAATCAGCTGTAACAGATATCGTAAGCAACGAACAGATAGCTTTTATTTCTCACGGTCAAAGCTACAGCAAGATGAGGATCTTGAGAAGATAGCTTCTCGTTCAAAATGGAACGCATCAATTGCTCAGAAAAAAACAGAGGAAAGCTAAAGGATAAGGAAACAGATCTAAAATGAACTTTACAGAACGTATCTATTGCTTATGAACAGAGGAAATCAAAATTGTTTGATCTAAGTAACAAGAATAAAGAAACAAATCTAGATGCAACGAAACTGGAATTAAACTAAAAGATCCCTGCAAGGAGCAATCTAAAGTCATGAACAATGAGCCGCATGGATTACCCGGAAGAAAGAACAGTTAGCTATTCGATCTAGACAAAGAAATCTACAGCAATATATTTCATTGTTCACCAAATAGAGAGAACGCACGCATAGAGGAGATCAAAATCATTAATACAAAGAAATAATTCAGAAGTCAAGAATGATCTCACATTGCAGAATTGCAGTCATTAGAATAGTCCAAAATAAAGCAATCCAACATTCCAAGCAAAACGTCCATCTCCCGTGGCTTCTATTAGAAAATTCGATTTACAAAGCCGATACAAGATAGCTCATATCATTTGCCCAAAATTTTCATTCCCTGCAAAAAAGCCCCTTCTAATCTTTCCTAGCTTCTATTTATAGTTACAAATTTGCCCTCTGGGCTGACACCTAGCATTCCCCACCTGTCATTTACAGGAATTTCCACTATAATCGACCCCCAAAATGGCCACTTCCTTTACCAAAAAATATTTTGACAAAATCAGGGACAGCTGTCCCATGGCTTACGCCTTACATATTCAAAATATATATAACAGAAAATTTGCTAAAATCAAAGCGTTCCCTGCTGGGCACGTGTCTGGCTGAAGATAGTGGCTCACTGAATTCATCTTCTTCATTCCTGTGCGTGAGCTTCTGCCGGCAAAGGGTCGCCCAAGTTGATTGTCACTGGTGCTGCCTGGGCAGAGGCCCTTGAATCCCCTGTTGATGCTGCTCCTAATTGGGAAGGGGGAAATGAACTGGCCGGCTTTTCTGTCATTGCTGGGGAAGAGGCTGTTGGGAGAGAGGCTGCCGGATCTACTGATGTTCCTGCTGCTGCTGCAGCTTTCCTGTTCTCCTCTTCAATGTAGCTGTGCCACACACCTGTGTCCCTTATGATTACGTTTGCTGCAGCAGGGAACAGGATTTTCTGGGAAGTCACATTCTTCCCGAGCTCTGTTTTAATGCCTTGGACTTCTGCTTCAGCAGCTTGATGCGCTTCCTTCAGCAGATGGTTGTGAAGTGTTGATGAACCAATGTAATGTTGGAGATCATCCATGGCCAAGACATCAATCCTTCTCACATATTCCATCTGGACGCCTAGCTCTTCTTTCAGTTGAGACAACCGCTGTTCCTTTTCCGGGAAGTCTTCTAGGGTCTGAGGGAAGCTCAATGTGCAGTTGTCATGGACTCCTTTGAGCTTTTGGTACAGGACGTTGATTCTATCTGTTGTCCTCTGCACACTGGTCATCAGCTTATTGGCACAGTTCCGGCCAAACTCCAACAAGGCTATATCTTCATTAAAATCTTCCACGGCCTTAAAAGGAAGATGCGGGGGGAAACCTCCTCTCCCTTCTCTCCATGCCATCTGATTTATGACATTTGCCTTAACACGGGTATTCTTAGCTTTGAGCCTGTGGGCTTCCATATTAACCTCTTTTAATCTGGCTGTCATGGCCTTGAGTTTGCAAACCTCGTCAGTGATCAGCTCCTGCGTGTCATTTATTTGTTTCAGAATGCCGCAGGACAGCTCATGAAAGGGAGCCAAGTCTATCGCTTTGCTCTCAGCCTGCTCTAACCGCTCGGCTAATGTTTGCTTGTCTGCTTCTAGCTGAGAGGCCTTCTCTTCTGCTCCACTCTTCTCCGCTTCTGCAATCATTATTTGGAGTGCTAGCTGGTCCTTTTCCTCCTCCAGGTAGCTGTACTTGTTTTCCAACTCCTTATGCTCAGCGTACAAGCAATTGTATTTGTTCACTGCCAGGTCTCTTTGGGCTTGCTCATTAGCCACATTTTGTTGTAGGGTACGTGCTCTCTTCTTTGTCAATATATTTTCTTTGACTATAACCCCTACATTGGCAAATGATGCCTGTGCTGTTGCTATGGCTGCGGATGCCATGGCGATGGGATCTGCGTCTGTGTTCTGCATGACAGCGACCTCTCGGCGAGTAACTATGTCATCATGGAAGGGACTTTTAATCCTCTCTTCTGATTGGAGGACCATTGCTTTTCTTTTCTTATCATAAACAAACTCATTCCATTTGGACACCGTACGTTTCCCAGATGGAGTGTACGGTACAATTGGTCGGTTTATGATGTCTATGTCTTCTTCCATAGGTGGGGTCCGGACTTCCTGAGCGGGGTCTGTTCCTTCCTTTTGGGTACCAGAGCCACCTGCTTGAGAGGTGTCTATCTCCATGTCTTGCACACCGGACCCGCCTGCCTCGGTATTTTCCCTTGTCTTCAATTCCTCCTCCGCCTTCTTCCTTGCTTCAGCTCGTTCAGCTTCTGCTTCTTTCTGCTTTTGGGCTTCTTCAGCCTCCTTCCGCAGTCTTTCATTTTCAGCATCTTGTTGCTTTCTCGCTTCCTCGGCTTCCTTTTGTAACCTTGCCTCTTCTCTTAATCTGAGCTCTTCCTGAGCTCGGGCATCCTTGGCTTCTCTCTCCTTTTGCTGGGTGGTTTTCTGGGCTTTGGTTGAGCTAGAGCTCGCTCCAGTACTTTGGCGACAGATCCGTAGCTCAGTCATGTTGCTGATGCCTCTGAATGCTTCCTCCTCGGCATCGGGGTAGTGGGAGTATTCGAATTTAGCATAATTCCCCTTGCAATGCTCGGCCACTTTACCCTTTCTGTCGTTCCTGTGGAAGATGACCTCACCGAAATGGAAGGCCCTCAACTCTTGAACAAATTCGTCGGCAGAGGCCACCCCTGAAAACTTGTAAGCACCTATGCAGAAAGGTAGGGGGGGAAAGGAAGCCTTGTGTAGCTTGTGGAGGAATGCTCCAATCCCATCCAAGAAGAGCTGTCTTACTGCTTCCTTGAGCACCACATAGTCTGTGGCGTACTGCGGCAATATGTATGGGGGCTTAGTCCCTCCGAACATTCTCAGGTAGGTACCTTGTTCTGAAAAGTAAAAGTCCCCATACTCCTCAAGGACTTCCAAAGCATTTTCTGACAGACAATTTGGTTCTTCCTTGAAGATATTTTCGTATAGGGGCATGATGAACCCCTCGAAGATAAGTTTGTAGTTGGGCTTGTAATTCTGAGCCCACAACATCTTGAATGCGATGTAGACCGGGGCAGTGGCCCTATCCCATGTACACCCCAATTTGGGGAACTCTATCTTGGCCAAGATACAATCGATCAGGTATGAGGACATGAAGAATTCAGCCTTCTTCAAGGCCAGTCCTGGCTTAGCAGCAGCTATCATCGAGGCCAGACTATCCGACAGGATAGTGGCCCAGTCAAACACTGTCCCCTGAAATGCCACATAATGAATGATAGGGACCCACTGAATCTTGTATACTGTGCCATCGGGCATGCCGAAGATTCTGCACAGCATTAAAGCGATCAATCTGAAAGGGGCCCTCAAGTTCTGCACGTCATATTCATCATTTCCCCTTTTCCTCAAATGCTTCCCTCCCCTCAATAGCTTCTTGGCCATCTCGACATTATCCATTTGGCCTAACCATTCGTCAGTCAGAGCTTGTTGGACACGGGGAAATCTGTAGGCCGCCGCAACATACGCGGGTTGAAATGAAGCAATAGCCACTTTCCCGCTGTCATTTATCACTCTCCCTTCAGCATCTGCATGTTGGAGTATCCACCCGATCACTTCAGCACAGGGGAATAGCTCAGGGCGGGTAGCGGCTCTAGTTATGCCTGAGGCTCTGATATTTTGATAGATCGGTGCCTCCTCCAGCAACATATCTGGGATCTCTTGGTCCCTGATCATTCTGTATATATCATCCCATCTGATTTCTGGAGGGACACCAGTGGTGCACTTGGTGTCCTGGAGCGAGGTTTCCATCTTGGGAAGGGCAGGCTTCTTTTCTGTCATCTTCGCCTTCTTCTTACCGGTTTTCGGCATCTTGTTTTATCCCTGATAACACCCATATCACAGTCATTATTTGAGCACCAGGCTGTAAAGTTTCAGCAGAGAGTAACATTGCTTGACATTAATGAAATAAGTCAATGAAGCAAATATTTAGGAAGCAAAACATTATTTTAACCATAAGACACATATTGAAACATTCGAAGCTCTTAAAAGACGAGTATGGGATAAGCCATGTTGCGGAAGCTATTGGTTTTTTCGGACCGATAGGCGATTCGCGGAAGCAATTGGCTTCCGGTTCCGCCTCGCGGAAGGAGATGTCTTTCGTTATAGCTGCGGTTGGAGAGGTTGATGGCGGGAGACGCGGGTTGACTCGGTGAGGGCTATGGATGCTATCGTCACACGCGGCCACTCGCCGAGTCACTACGGGGTACTTTTAGTCTGAGTGAAGGTGACGGCGCCGGGGAGATGCTGACGGGGAGTGCTAGGGCGGCCATGGCTTCAGGTTTCGGCTCTCGTGTAGGGGCTGGGGCTTAAGGAAAGGGCCCAGGGTTTTAAGTCCAGGCTTACGGCCGGGGACATGGAAAGCCCATGGGGCTTCGACAAAATATTCAAGACGAGGGGCGCGGCCCGGGGTTTTTTTTAAAAAAAAGGGGCATGGTTAACCGCCCGCACCCACCACTATTGAAATAAAATATAACGTTTTCACGAAGGCCTATGACGATTTTGTATAGAGAAAACTCCGTTCACTGTATCTGACGGGCAAAACATAGCCCTTGACGGGTGTTTTGCCCGTCAGAACCCCACTAAATCCAATGTTTTCCCCAAAAGACAACTCAGTAGTGAAAAGCAAGGTCAAGATCCTACCTGGCACCGTGGGGGTTGCTTGAGCGAGGTGGCTGCGAGCACGGACGAGCGAGGTGAGCTGGAGCGATTTGCACGGTATCGCACGTCGTTGGCCGATTCAAAAAAAAACAATGGTGTATTGGTCGAGCCCCTACCGTATTTTATAAAGAATGGGCACGTGTGAGCCTTTAATTCGGTAGGTGGCGCGGTTAAAACGAGGTTTAAATTCGCCGCGCGTAGCGGTCACGTCAAAGCACCTCGGTTTCCGTGCGACCGCCATACGCGGGGCCAGTTCAGGAATTGTATCCGCCATTGCGGAAGGATTCAATGAAAGCTTCTGACGTTTCGGGGCTTAATGCGGAAAGGAGACTCGAAGCCTTCCGCGAGAGACCGCCGCGTAGCGGACGGGTAACGCCAAAGCTTCCGCCCTTTCGGAACGATATAGCGAATGCTCCCGGCATTTTCGGAAGACTTTTGCGAAAGCTTCCGCAAAGCAAAATTTCAAAGTCTTGTTGATTTTGCGGGAAGGTTTGGCGAAGGCTCCCGCTAGTTTCGGAAAGCTTTTGGGAATGGCTTCCGCCGTTTCGGAAGCGAAAATTATACTTTTCCGCATATTCACCCGGGATCGTTTCGGAGTCCTTTGCCGAGCGGTTTAAGCGATTGGCTTCCGCTGTTTCGGAAGGGTAGCCCGAAGGCTTCCGAGTTTCGGGAGCAAAGGCTGAAGGCCTCCGCGACAGCTTCTCGAGAAAATTCTAAGTCCTTTTCATGGTTTCGGAAGGCAATCGTGAATTCCTGCGCGGGACTTATCCGAATGGCTTCCACCGTTTCGGGGCGTTTTATTGAATTCCCCCGCCGTTTCGGGAAGGGAACTCCAATTTCTCCGCGGACGGTTTTGAAATGTTCTAAGTGTTTTCCGGGAGACTAGGGCGAATGTGTCCCGCCATTTCGGAAGTCTAGCCGGAACCTTTCCGCGGTTGCGGAAGGCTTGAGTGAAAGGCTTCGCTGTTTCGGGAGCTAAGCCGTTTCGGAGCTTGAACCGTTCCGCAGAAGTGACGATCGAAAAATTTTCCAAGTCTTTTTTACTTCGGAAGAAATTGATGAATTCCTTTGTGTTATTTCAGCAAGTTTACCCGAATGGCTTCCGCCGTTTCGGGAGACAGAGTTGAATCGTTCCGCCGTTTCGGCAAGGTTTCACCAACGGTTTCCGCAGCTTATGGCCAACAATCAGAGTCTTTTTTCGGAGAGGCAAAACACGGCGGCTTCCGCCGTTTCGGGTGGTTTTGTTGAATTCCCGGCTGTTTCGGGAGAACAACTCGAACCTTTCCGTGGTTGCGGAAGGCTTGAGCGAAAGCTTCCGCCATTTCGGGTGGTTTTGCCCAATAGCTTCCGCGGATTTTGACAAAGAAAATCTAAGTCCCCTTTTCGGAAAGGTTGGACACTTGACTCCCGCCGTTTCGGGACGATGTCTGAATTATTCAAAACGTTTGGGAAAAACTAAGTTATCTTTTGGCTCATTGGGGAAAACAAGGAAGGATTGTCGGCAAGCTGTTCAGCAGGGAAGTAAAATTTTATGTTGAAAACAGAGCTGACGGCTGGGATGGCTTCTCAAGCAAACTTTCTACAAAAATTACAGGAGGGGCCCCAATATGTACAAAATTTTGGGGAGGGGTGTTGCTGCAACAACACTTACCTCAAGCACATTGTGACTTATCTTGACAATCCCAGTGAGTCAATTTTGTTTATTGAGTCACCTTTGGGGAAATATGGTTTTGATACATTCTCTGGGGATATCCTTGCAGAGGTCTCACCATTTACCAACTCTTCTAATTAGTCAAATATTCTACACAACACTCAGGTTGACTCATCTTTTCTATTTTACATAATGCTTATAATGTAAATACTAATTTTAGATTAGAAAATTCTTGTTGGACCTTATTCTTTGATGGATCTAGATCCAAAGAAGGAGCTGGGTTTGGATGTATCCTAAGAGATACAATAGGAACTAACATTTTCATTGCTTGTAGGCTAGAATTCAACTGCACTAATAATGTAGCCAAGTATGATGCACTTGTACAGGGTCTTAGGAAAGTGATCGATTTAGGTGCCAAGGTCATTAAAATTTATGGGGACTCAAATATTATCATTAGATAGGTGAGGAAATCTATCCATTGTATTTCTAACCATCTCAATAATTATCAGCATGAAGTCTGGTATTTGATCCACAACTTTCATGGTTTTAATATTAATTCAGTTCTCGGTCTCAGAATTTTGATGCTAACCTTCTCGCTAATATTTCCTCCAAAGGGATTCTCCCTTGATGCTTTTTCTATTGAATTGATATATAGACCCTCAAACCTTGATAATTTGACTAACTAAGGAGTATTCGATGAAGATCAGCATTTGATTAATTTTCTCACCTCAAGGGATACATTTTCCAAATTAGCTATGGGTGAGGTCACTCATGACAATGAATTTCGAGATCCTCAATTCATTAATTCTGATTTCACTGCAAACACAACTCAAAACCCCGAACATTTGATTCCTAAAGTGGTTATCAGATTAGAAAAGTAAAATGACCTATAGGATAGTATAAGTTTTCAAAAGTCACTAACTATAAAACCAACAACTCTTGCATGAATTATGAATTTATTAATCTTGGTACTGATATGAAACCTTGAGACATTAATTTAGGGACCGGATGTACACCCTTTGAGAAACAAGCCTTTATCAATATTTTCAAGCAATACAAGTATGTATTTGCTTGGACTTACATTGATTTAAATACCTTTGACTCTAATGTAATGCAACATAACATTCCATGAAACTTGACACCAAGCCCTTCCAGCAGAAGTTGAGTAAAATGCATCCCATGCTTGAACCGTCACTCAAAAAGGATTTACAGAAGCTCATGGATGCTCATATCATTTTCCCTGACTACCATACCCAGTGGATAGCCAATTTGGTTCTTGTACGAAAGAAAAATGAAGACATTGGGCTTTGTCTATATTTTTGCAATCTGAACAGGTCCTTTGAAAAAGATAACAATCATGTTCCACCTATGGAACATATTCTTTAGAGGGTTGTCGGATTCGATATGCTCTCTTTATTATATGGTTTTTCAGGATATAATTAGGTTTTAGTCTCACCCTCTGATCAATTGAAGGCAGCCTTTAGGACTCCTTGGGAAACCTTTGCATATAGGAAATTCCCTTTGCTTTAATAAATGATGGTGCTACTTTTCAGAGGGTGATGGATCAGAGGTCTAATTCATCAGTGTGTTGTGGTATATCTAGATGATGTGACTATTTTTCTATGAGGAAAGTCGACCATCTTACTCATATTAAACAGGTATTTGAGCAATGCAGGAAGTTTGGTATCTCACTCAACCCCAAGAAATTCATTTTCACAGTCACGGAAGGGAAATTGCTAGGTTTTAACGTGTCTAAACATGGCATGATGATTGACCCAAAGATAACCCAAGTTATAGCCAACATTAGCCAGCCTTATTCCAAGAAATCTATGCAATATTTCCTTGGCAAAATAAATTTTGTTAGGAGATTCATCCCTAGCTTCTCACAAATTGTCAAGCCCTTACAGGATATGATAAAAAAAGATGTTGCATTTAAATGGAGTAGTACGGAAATGTAATCCTTTGGAAGAATCAAGAAATCCATATCTAAAGCACCTACCTTAATGATCCCTAATTTCTCCAAAGACTTCAGTCTATACTCCTTTGCATCTGACATGTCCTACACTGTAGTTTTAACCTAGCGGAATCGTGATAAGGATGAAGTTCCCATCTCTTTCACGAGTTCTTATTTCAAGGGAGTTGAGCTTAATTATCCAGAGTTGGGTGAACAAGCTTGTGTTGTCTATAAGGTAGTGAAGCACTTTAGTCTATATCTACTTAAATCAAGAACAAAATTTATTGCTTCTTACTCTGTTGTGCTCAATTTGCTAGTCCAAAAGGAATTAGGGGAAAAGTGAGCACATTAGATGGCCACTCTACAAGAGTATGATCTAGAAATTAAGCCTTTCAAAGATAAATAGAGGGCATGTTTTGTGCCAACTCGCGGCCAATTTTTTCCAAACACCTTAACTTATTTTAGAGTGGTAGAAAGAATAGTCATCAATATTAAATGAAATCTAATTTTTTCCCAATGACTCGGATTCTTTGTATCATGACATAAAATTCTTCTTAACACATGGTTTTTCTCTAGAAGGTCTTGAACCAAGGAAAAGAAAGGCCCTAAGGATCAAATATACTCCATATTAGTTAGTTAATAATGTATTATTAAAAAAAAACTATGATGGAGTATTTTTTAGGTGTGTTGAAAAGACTGATACTGATAATCTTTTGACAGAATTGCATGCAGGTCTAGCCGGTGGCCATTATGGTGGAGATACTAAAACCTGTAAGGTGTTAAGGGCCATATATTATTGGCCACATTTTTAAGGGATGCTCACTCATTTGCACGTAAATGCCAATTTTGTCAGGAGGCTCCTAGTGGTATTAAGAAGCCAACATTTCCACTTCAACCAGTCATTGTTGAAGCCTCGTTTCAGCAGTGGGGGATTGACATCGGCGGTCCTATCAATCCTCTGTATTCAATGTAGCATAAGTATATTCTCACTACCACTAATTACTTCACTATATGGATGCATGGAGGCAATTTCATTCAGGGTATTCAACACAAACTAGGTGATCTCGTTCTTACAAACGCATATTATTACCAAGTTTGGAGTACCTGAATTTCTAGTTTTTTATAATGCCTCATATTTCTTGTTTATTGATCTTAATAAATTTTATTTAGAAGGGGGAATTAAAATTAAATATTCAGCCAATTATTATCCTCGAGGTAATGGTTTTGTTGAATCCACAAAGAAGAATTTGATTAATATTTTAAAAAGAACAGTGGCAAACAATAATAAGAACTAGCACAATTCTCTATCAAACGCCTTATGGGTAGATGGGGTAACCCCTAAGGATTCCATAGAAAATTCACCCTATTATTTGGTGTATGGGAAAGAAGCAATCCTTCCTCCCAATATCTTCCTACCCTCCTTATAGTTGTCACAGTCTGTATAGGAAGAAAATTGTCCTAATCTGGAACATAGAATCAAACTTTGATTAAATTAGAAGAAGAAAGGGAAAATCCAAACATAAAATTTACCAACACCAACAACTCGTCAAACGTTGGTTTGACAAAAAATATTCTACTGAGAGAAATTTTCGAGTAGGAGATCTTGTTCTTAAATGGGACAAAGCGCGTGAAGATAAGGGTGAACACTCCAAGTTCCAACATTTGTGGTTAGGACCATTTATTGTTACAAAAAAACTTGGCCCTAGCACATTTCGCACATTTCATTTGCAGACAATGGAAGGTAAATCTGAAACATTTCCGATGAACGCACAAGTTCTAAAGAAGTACTTTTTCTAGGCCATTTGGCTAGGAATGTATATAGCTTCTTTATTTTATTTATTTTTCTTTTGTTTCTTTTCATTTAATATGAATTTTCTAATTTTTAACTTCATTCATTTTGATACTATCAAGTTCCTTCTTCAATAATGATGGTTGCTTCAAGATTTTATTGGGGCCATTTTGTAACTCTATTATTAAAATCCTTTAAATCATTGGTGACATGTTTCCCTAAGTTCTGAAAAAATTATTATTGAACAATGAATATGTATTTGACTAAAAGGGGCTTTGGTTATTATCCAAAGGCTGAAAACTTTGTATAATTTTAAAATTTAGAGAAGAGAACTTGCTCTAGAGGGTAATGACCCGAAAGTGGTAAGAAGGAATTGTTTAAGCTAGTCACCTATAGACTCTTTATGTCATCCCTCACTCTTAATGAGTCTTATACTTGCTTCCCCATCTGTTATCTAATCTCAATTGAGACTAGTTTTATTATCTGTGGTATCAACTCATGTTATCTTTACTAGGTGGGACTAGAGCACTCAAGTAAAACTGGATAAACAAAATACAACCCTGAATTTCTAGTTTTTTATAATGCCTCATATTTCTTGTTTATTGATCTTACTAAATTTTATTTAGAAGGGGGAATTAAAATTAAATATTCAGCCAATTATTATCCTCGAGGTAATGGTTTTGTTGAATCCACAAAGAAGAATTTGATTAATATTTTAAAAAGAACAGTGGCAAACAATAATAAGAACTAGCACAATTCTCTATCAAACGCCTTATGGGTAGATGGGGTAACCCCTAAGGATTCCATAGAAAATTCACCCTATTATTTGGTGTATGGGAAAGAAGCAATCCTTCCTCCCAATATCTTCCTACCCTCCTTATAGTTGTCACAGTCTGTATAGGAAGAAAATTGTCCTAATCTGGAACATAGAATCAAACTTTGATTAAATTAGAAGAAGAAAGGGAAAATCCAAACATAAAATTTACCAACACCAACAACTCGTCAAACGTTGGTTTGACAAAAAATATTCTACTGAGAGAAATTTTCGAGTAGGAGATCTTGTTCTTAAATGGGACAAAGCGCGTGAAGATAAGGGTGAACACTCCAAGTTCCAACATTTGTGGTTAGGACCATTTATTGTTACAAAAAAACTTGGCCCTAGCACATTTCGCACATTTCATTTGCAGACAATGGAAGGTAAATCTGAAACATTTCCGATGAACGCACAAGTTCTAAAGAAGTACTTTTTCTAGGCCATTTGGCTAGGAATGTATATAGCTTCTTTATTTTATTTATTTTTCTTTTGTTTCTTTTCATTTAATATGAATTTTCTAATTTTTAACTTCATTCATTTTGATACTATCAAGTTCCTTCTTCAATAATGATGGTTGCTTCAAGATTTTATTGGGGCCATTTTGTAACTCTATTATTAAAATCCTTTAAATCATTGGTGACATGTTTCCCTAAGTTCTGAAAAAATTATTATTGAACAATGAATATGTATTTGACTAAAAGGGGCTTTGGTTATTATCCAAAGGCTGAAAACTTTGTATAATTTTAAAATTTAGAGAAGAGAACTTGCTCTAGAGGGTAATGACCCGAAAGTGGTAAGAAGGAATTGTTTAAGCTAGTCACCTATAGACTCTTTATGTCATCCCTCACTCTTAATGGGTCTTATACTTGCTTCCCCATCTGTTATCTAATCTCAATTGAGACTAGTTTTATTATCTGTGGTATCAACTCATGTTATCTTTACTAGGTGGGACTAGAGCACTCAAGTAAAACTGGATAAACAAAATACAACCCTGTCGAGGCTATGGATGCATGTTTGAAATAGTAGCAATGTCTATGGCATAATGGTTCAAATCCATAACTATCAATGTATAAATAAATGCATTTAAAAGAACCTACATGCCATCCACACTTTTAAGAAGCTCCTGATTCAGTTCCCCCATTCACAAGTATATCAGTGTGCTTGTACTATATAATTTTAATTATCAGCATGGGATAAAAGTGGTATGAGTTTGGGTTAAAAGGAAACCCTATCGAGGCTATGGATTCCTACTAGCAGCAGCAACAATTCCTGTGATATTGGAGTCCAAATTTTAACACTGGCTATATATGTTCTGCTTAATTCATTTGAAGAATTTATTTGATAAAGTTTGTCCTCTGAAAAGAAAACTCTGATTGTTCCTTAATTCAAATTTTTTGTTTGTGGATAAAACTTGAATATATTTTAAAGTCCTTTGCAATTCAAGATTTCAGATATCATACGGATGGTCTAGGAAGAAGCATTAATCATGGTAGCTGATCAACTCCATTAAAATATTATCCTAGATCCAAGTAGTCAAAGGAAATGAAATTCTATTGATTTTTATAGAGATAACTGCTTATCCCCAGTAAGTCACCATTTGTTGTATCCACAACAGATCCCATTATTTTCCTTTGAAAATAGCGGGACCCCATTTTTCTTTTACCTTTAAATTTGTTACTTATTGATAATTGTGAGTTCAGTGTCATTAAGTTGTAACTTCGTTCTTTAAATTTTTTATCTTTCAAAGGGTTTATTTTGGTTCCACTAGCTTAGGTTATCATTTCCGATGTTTCCGACCTCTTAAAACTAATTTTTGATATGTTGATCTCGGATGTCGGAAATCGAGAATTCATTTTTTCCAATTGTGCATTCCAATATTCCAATCCCAATGTATTTGATGTGAACATTTGAATGCGAGAATCGAGATTATATTTCTTTTATAAATTGTATTCCCGACATTTCTGATACCAACATTTCCAACATTAACATCAAACATCAAAAATCGGATATTAGATTATTTTACATTTAATTGTATGAATTTCCAACCCTGATAATTTTTAACCCTGAACTTCGTACATCAGATGTTGGAAATCCATTTTTCACTTTATTTTGACTCTGACACATGTGCAAAAGTTGTCGAAAGGGCGAATTAAACTCGTAATTAATATTCATTAAATAATTTTTTGTCACTTATCTCCTTTGCATTAAATGGTGAAGGGATATTAATTTTTCCCTAATAATCACTCAACTATAGGTTATTTTTCAAGAATTGCCATCCATTTTTACCCTATTACTTTGAGCGGAACCTTGAAATTACAATTGACTGTAGATTCTATTCCATAGAAGTATTTTTCAATTTATTCAGGTATTTGGATTTTTATGATTTTCTTTTTGTTAGCTTCGTTTTGAATTCAAATTTTTCTTACCATGGTCTTTTTACGCAGGAAAAATCCATGATCTCCATGGACCCTAGGGAAAAGTCTAAAGTAGTTGCTGAAGAAGTTAAACCAGAGATCCCAACTTTGGAATATTTTTAGACACAGATTTCCAGAACGGATATCCTCAATGCTTAGACTAGGAAACCATCTACAGTCTATTTGATAATGAAGACTTTTTGCAGTTTGGGGATGATGTCAGGGTGTTCCAGAAGATCAGAAATTCCAGTATCCACACCATTGTTGTGTGACCAGTTGTAATGCCTTATATGTATTTGGTAAAATGGATGATAGATTTTGTAGACTTACCTTATAGTTCCTTCCAGGATTTGAACTAGGTTGTATTTGCATATTGTAAACCATAAACTCTTGCTCGAATATATGCATTGAAGACCCCAAAGTAGCTAGTAACTCAAGAGCTATTGGTTGCATATGAAAATAAATTCAATATGGTGGAAATGGTAAAGGGGTGGTGGTTTGACCCATATATTTGTGTTGTCAAATCCAACAGACTATATCCTAGACAACATCTTAAGGAACTAGTCAAATTGTTGTCTACCATGCTATGTTGTTTTTATGGATTAGAAAATTGCACCTATTTCATATTGGAGTGGGCACATTTGGTCCACCACATCACTATGCATGGTTAGGTATTCAAATGAGTGCAAATATTATCTATTAATTTAAAGGATGCTATAGCATTGGTGAAAAATGCCCCTACAACTAGGAAGCCTAAGTTTTGCATGTACGCTTTTTTGTTTGATATCATGTGTGCATCTTTTACTTATCCATCGATGGGATGGAATTAGATGGTGGAAGCCCCTCCAATTAACATATATTGATGTGGTTTGATAATTATAAACCCAATATCTATGACATCTGTGATAAAAAATTTAGCACTGTCTATCTTATCATCTTTAAGAAAAATACACCAAGCCTTTTTGTGGAAGCAAGGGAACTAATAGTCATAATGGGTGACTGGTATGTAATGGAATTTTTCACATTTCTGAGGATTTGGGGACACAATTCATTACATCTGCTCCCCATGTTTTTGTTGGATAGAATGGCTCTCAAATAAGTTTCCTATCAGACAACAGTTGATGGGATTCATGACAAGTTCTCTTCACTTAAAAGAAAGTCATGGCCTAAATTCTTGTTATATATAGCCCATTTGGTTATCCAAAATGCACCTCATGCACACTTAATGGCCTCCCAAGTACAGGAATTGAAGTTTGGTTAGGACCTAAGAGGATTCATGATCCTAGGAATTTCGTGGAAAATCGTTTCTCTACAACTCGAATTAAGACCTCATATATTCATGAGACTAAATGCGATGATTCCTTATATCAAGGGGTATCCAAGTTTGAATAAGTACTTAGCAAAATTACTAACCCAAAGCAAAGGGCCTTGATACATGAGACACATAAGGCACAAAATACAGTTGTCCCGGAGGAAATGAACATTCTTTTTGTAGCCGAGGAGAATTCGAAGAAGGCACATATGGAGGTTAATAACAAAGTTATTGTTGTTAGTTCTTAAAAGTCTAAGGACCCAGAGCAACAGTTGTCACAAAAGTCATAGTCTTGCACCAGTAAGCCTCTGATTTTTTCTCAGCCTTTATCTAATTTGATGTAGAAAGATGACATTCTTAGAAGTAAGTTATCTCAGTTTGTTAAACCTTTTGTCGATGTTGATTCTTCTTCTCAAAGTATTTTTGACTTACAAATAAAGCAGGAAAAGGTTTTAGTTCCTATAGTTCTTAAACCAACTCCTACTAAAACTATTGTTCAAGTGATTGACTTAGTTTAAGAGAAGCTTGAGGAAGCCATTATGTCCACTAAAATTGTCCAAGAGCAGACTGAGTCATCACTTCCAAAATTCCCTGCATAAATCTTACCTTTTGAGCCTCATTCAAATTCACAATAGATTGATGGTCATACTACTAATTTTCCCACTTCAGACCCTGTAAATTCTTCCCATATATCTCAAGTTGCTCAAGATAAATCTTTGGCTGGTCCTCCTATTGTAGATCAACCAAAGTTTCAAAGTCCCATTGATAATTCTCAGAATATTCACGAATTACAACAAATTAAAACTATGGAGTTTGATAATGACTCTTTGAGTCAAGATATTCCTGATGTAACTTCACAACCTGAAAACACAGTCCCATCTGCCCAAAGCTCTCAGTCCCTAGTTGAAGATTCTACTATTACACTTGGTCAAATCAATCCACAAGTGCTTGATCTCTCTGCCCAAGTTTTTTCTACTGATTCCAGTCAAACTCAACCCATTCTATCATATGTCAACCTTTTGATGACTTCTTCTCAAGAAATGAGATATTTTGGAGAAGATGCAGTAGTATCCCTAGGAGACTATTTCTTCAACAAAAAGAAGAAAGCAATCATGAAAAAGAAAAGATAAAGGGAAGAGGATGTTGTCACTGGTCCACTGGTGCATCAGGTTGTTTGGAAACAAGCATCCACATATGTCCAAAGGGAATCCTATGAGACAGTTGCTTCTATGGGGGATTTTGCTGGATCCAATTATCATATTAGTTCCACCTTAAACCAAATGATAAATGATGAAAGGGATAGATTTGCTTCTCTTGAAGCAGAGAAAATGTCCTTGCACTCCAATTTTTTCAAGTAGCTAGATGATTTAAGAGCTCAACACCAAAAGGAAACAGAGAATTTGTGGAAACAGCTTAATGAATTTCTAGAACAAAAGAAAGTTTTAGATCAAAGTGTCATAGAATAAGCTACAGAAATAAGGAATATTAAAGAGGAACTTCAGTAGCTTAAGTCACAGTCAGTTCCCTCTTCTTCTTTTAAACTCACACTTGAAGAATTCAAGGTAGAAGCTATTTCTCTAAATAATAAATGTAGGGAATCACAAAGGTTTTCCTATCTATTTTAAACGAGATACAAGATGATTTTTCAACCTTAGATCGCCTGTTCGATCTACTAGGTCAACATGTGGAAAATAAGGCAGCAGCACAAAAATCCTTTAAAAAGTTTCCTGATTGGAAAAAATATATTAAGAATGCGCATAAATGTATTCCTTGGCTTAATCCTATGAAACTTAAATGAGTCATTGTTTCTTTGAGGTCATGAGATAATGTATGCGAGGATGTTTCCAACATTATTGATAAAGGTGAAAAGGTATGTGATCGTCTCTGGGCCAAGACTAATAACTTCATGGAGAATCTTGGGCTGCCAATATTTGTTAAATTGGTTGATGTAGTTCCAACTAAGTTGTAGTTTGTTGAGGTATATCAACAATGTGATGATTCGGCAGATCATATTGGTGCACTAAGTCAAATTTATTTTTCATCGTTGAGGATGTACCTTGTGTCCCCGATCCATCATAAATCTTGAATGGAGAATTTCCTAGAAAGTTGGAAGAATATTAGGCAAAAGGAAATTCGTTCTTTCATTTGCAAAGCTCAACTCCAATTAGAACATGCAGTCTATAAGGATGTAACAGAAATTTTAGATGTATGTGATAAATGGATGGATTTCTTGGCTAATCTGAGTCAAATTAGTTAGTGTGTCTTAGGGTATAGGAGATATAATCCTTAGTTTTTGTATCTAGCTTATCCATTAATTGGTATTTATTTAATCTATGTTGGGGGGGGAAAGGGGGGATGCCGGAACTGGGACTACGCTATACGCAGATATGTTGTGTATGTCTAAGGGTTGTAATTGATCTTTATCATTTCGTTGATAACAATCTTTAAAGTTTTGGGAGCAATGTTAATGGAATCTTGGAGATATTCTGCAATTTTGGTGTCGAAATGATGAGTAGAAGTGGAATGTTTTCTATGTTATTATTCATGATGTTTCATTTTAGTTTTCTTAAAATTAATTCTGCAATGTATCTCTAGAATATATTAATTATCATTTTATATTCACATGTCATCACCTTTGTTTAATCTTTGGATGTCTTAACATGTTGTAGAATTAATCTAACTATGTTGTAATTGATGGGATTGTCAGATTTGATTAATTACAGTTGATTGCATGATCTTAGGCTTGTTTAATTGTTTAGATTTCTTTATTAACTGTTATATATTAACAATTGAATTAATAGGATAACTAGTGGTTCTATCATATGTTTCAAAAGGTTTAGATCCACTTAATTTCTCTTAAAAGGTTAATAGTCATAAAAGGAATGTTCTTTATCATTAATCAATTATCGGTTATGTGATTTTTGCATTATAAGATGTTTAATCACTCTTGGACGTTTTCATGAATGGTTAGAACATGTTTCATTTTAAAATATATTGATCTTATTCTTAGATTTAGATATTACTAAATCTTATTTTTTTGTGTTACTTCCTGTAGCTCAATCAGTTTTAGCAGATCTCTCTATTTAAGTGTCAAGTTTTAGCAGATGATTAAAACATGTTTCATTTCAAAATCTATTGATCTTATTATTAGATTTAGATATTACTAACTCTTATTTTTTTTGTTGCTTCCTGTAGCTCAAACAATTTTAGCAGATCTCTCTGTTTAAGTGGAAAACTCCTGCTAAATCTCCTTTTGAGGAATACAACCAAATTGTGGCAACAGAGCCCTAATATCCATCAGAAACAGTCATACCAAACGAGTTAGGATAAAACAGATAGTCTAATCTAATAATTTCTATTCATTCGGTAGTAAATCAGTTTACAACATAGGAATTTTTTGCTATTCGCTCTGCTCTCCCGCTTCAAAAAAAAAAAAAAAAAAAGCATCTCTCTCTACGAATTTCTCCATGGCAGGGCCATGGGGGGGAAGGAAAACACTTCCTTCTGCAATGCTATTCTGCAATCCAAAAATCTGAGTGGGAAACCCTTGTAAATGGTGAACGCACCTCCTTCTGCAGGGAAAGGGTTAGCAACCACAAAGAAGCAACCTGCAACTAACCCTAAGCTGATAGAAAGAAACCACTCGATGTCGAGATTCAATCAAGCTGCAGCAGGCTCTTCTGGGAAGTCATCGGAAGAAGAAGATAACAAGAACGAGATCCAGGTAGTATCTCAACTGCAAAACCAAGCAACAACTAGGGGTGGTGTTAGGGTTTCCCGATTTGGATTCCTACCCAAGACAACCGACATTTTGAGCCTTAAAATAGCCTCATCCAAGATCGGGGAATACAGGCACTACATGATGTATCATGTCCTCATCTGCAAATTCATGGGATTTTGACCTAACGAAAAATACCTACAAGGTGGGATTGTGAACGAATGGAATCCGAAAGGAGATGTTGATCTGAAACTAGGCTCAAAAGGCTTTTTCACCACTATATTCTTCACTATTGGGGACAGAGAAAGGATAATCGAGCAAGGGCCTTATTTCTTCAACAAATATGGCCTATTCATGAGGCACTGGAAGGAAAACTACTATCATGAAAAAGGAGGAATTTATAGAGGTCTCGATGTGGGTTCGTCTGAACTCTTTGCCTAGGGAATATTGGGATGAGGAAACCCTAGGCAACACTTTGGGAAAATTCATCAAAAGCTAGAAAATAACCAAAAGAGGTAGGTATACTTCTTATGCTAGAATCTGTGTCCACATGAATGTTTCCAAACCCCTGATGGAAGAAATATGTCTCAACTTTCAAGATGAAGAATGGATCCAACCCCTGGGATATGAACACATCCCATTCAGATGCCAACACTGTCATGAATATGGCCACCTCTATCGAGATTGCCCCAATATCCCACCTCCTCCACATCAATAACTTATCCAGCAACAATCCAATGATGGATTCACATTAATCAACCATAAAAACAAAGGAGGAGCCAAACCCCATGTGCACTCGAGCAATCCAGAGTTGCAGATCTAAACCCCTTTGTCTCCCTCGAAGAAATGGATATGGATCAGAACCAGGAGAATCATGTCAAGTCGGTTGAGGTTGCTCCAACCGAAGACGAGCAAGATCCAGACCAAATCAAGCAGAGGAAGTTGGACCCTACAAAAGACAGAACCATGGAGGAAACAGAGGAACCCAACCCTAATGATGGAGAGGAATATCTGCACATCATAGATCATGAACTCCAAAATATCATTGAGACCTGTAAGAAAGGTAACCTCAAGGAGATCCCCCCCACATATACCAATCATACGAAGAGCCCTGCAAGAATCCCATCATCTTGTGCCCCAAAACTATGAGGCTCCTGGAAAAATGAATCCCAAGCTTGGCATATAATCGACATGTTCACCCCCACAGGAAACCAAGAAGGATAAGGAGAGAGGGTGCAAAACGAATCAACATCGTTTGGTAGAATTAGGAGAAACCCTTATCGCCTCATGTAATCATAGATCTCTAGTGTATTGGCTACAGTCCCTCTCCTCTTCTCAATAGTTTTTTGGAATGAATATTTTATCTTGGAACATCCGAGGATTAGGAGGTAAATCCAAACAATCTAAGATCAACCAAGAAAAACCCACTATAGTCTTCATCCAGGAAACCAAATGATCTACATAACTTCTATCATCCCTTTCAAATTATTGTTGGAAAGGTTTCCAATAAATAGCCAATGATGTTATCGACGTGGAGGGAGGCATAGAAATCGTTTGGGACCCACCTCCGGTGCACCTATCCAACTTCTTTCCAACCCCTCATTCCATATTTACCTCCTTCTAGATTGTATCCATGAATCTCATTGGTTTTCTCAACAATGTTTATGGACATCCCATCCCTTCTCTCAAACCCACTTTCATGTCTTCCTTGTCCTACATTAAGAATAATTTGGTTCGTAAATCCATCTAGATCATGGGGGGGGACTTTAACCTAATATATGACCCTTTGGAAAGAAAAGGAGTCATGGGTTGTCTTGAATATACGAGTCAGGATTTTTTACCCCTCATTTCCTCCTTAGACTTAGTTGATATCCAACCAAAACATGGTTCCTTCACTTGGAATAACAAGAGGGGAGGAGTGCACCAAGTTTCCTCCAGATTGGATCGCTTCCTCCTCTCAACATCCTTTGTTTGAACGGATGTTGTCATCCATTCTATCATTCTCCAAGGGGTTGGTTCGGACCACTAGTTGATCAGTCTAGAAATAGATGAATTCATCACAACAAAGAATCACCCATTTTGGTTCGAAATTTTTTGGTTAGGGAATCCAGCATTCATGGACACTTTCTCCAGTTGGTGGGAGGAGGTTCCCATCAATAATGGCTCCAAGATGTACAATCTACAGCAGAAGCTGAAAGGAATCAAATCCAAGCTTAAAGTATGGAACAAAGAAGTATTTGGTAATATCTTTGAGGATAGGAAAAAGATAGAGATCAATTTGTTGTACATCCAACAAGAAGCCATCTCCCACAACTACATCAAATACCTTCTCCAAAAAGAGAGAGAACTTCAGAAATCCATAAACCACCGGCTGGACCAAGAAGAAATCCTTTGGAAGCAGAAATCAAGGATCATATGGTTGAGAGAAGGATAATGGAATTCCAAGTTATTCCACAACTACATGATCCAAATATGGGCCCACAATCATATAACCAGACTCCAAGATGAAAGGGGGCACATTCTTACCAAACAAGAGGACATAGCCGCAAAGCTTGTTTCCTACCATAGGAAACTCCTCAAAGAATATGATCTAGACCGCAGTGATGCAATGGATTCCATTATTCAAGACATCCCAATACTAGTCACCGACGAACAGAATGGATATCTTATGCAACCCATCTCCTTGGAAGAGGTCACTGAGGCAATCAGAGAGATGCAAACCAACAAGGCCCCTGGCCTTGATGGCTTTACCACTAATTTCTTCCAAAGTTGTTGGAACATTATTCAAACTGATGTCTAGGAGGATGTCGAGGAGTCTCACTTATGATCTGCTATTCTCCCAGCCCTCAATGCCACTTTTCTCACTTTGGTTCCGAAAGAAGAGAAGGCCTCGCACCCCAACAAATTTTGAACCATAACTCTATCCAATGCCATATACAAAGTCATCACAAAATTTATTGCAAATAGGCTAAAATCAATTCTACCACACCTCATCTCAGAAGAACAATTTGGCTATGTGGAAGGATGAAAAATTCTTGATGGTGTTCTGGTGGCCCAAGAAGCAATCCACACCCTCAAGAGCTCGAAACAATCTGGTATGCTTCTCAAACTTGATTTATCCAAGGATTTTGATAAAATATCTTGGGACTATATGAGACAAAACCTCTTGGATTTTGGGTTTGCTGAACAATGGGTCAACTGGATCATTTCTCTAACATCCTTGGCATTCTTCTCCATCTCGGTGAATGGATCGCCATCCCCCACCTTTCCCTCCTTCAGAGCAATCAGGCAAGGGGACCCCATTTCTCCTTTCCTTTTCATCCTCATGGTGGAAGGATTAGGTAGATCTCTGAAAGCTGCCACTCAAAGAAATGAACTATGAGGCATTCATCCTACCAACGATACCCATAAGGCCTCACATTTTCAATTGGGGGATGACACAATGCTCATTGCCAAATCCTCCCTGAGAGAAACTTGGTGTCTAAAGCGCCTTCTCACCATATTCTTAACGGCTTCAGGCCTCTCCCTCAACAAAGACAAATCTAAAATTGTGTTCCCAAATACGTTGATTCATCTCCAAATGGAAATAACCAAACTGTTAAACTTTCGCTAGGGCTCTCTCCCCTCCAAATACCTGGGGGGGACTCACTACCACCTCAACCAAACATGGAGCCTGGTCTCTCCTCATTCACAAAATGGAGAAGCATCTTTCCAAATGGTCCTTCCGTTCTCTTAACATTGCAGGTCGACTTGTCCTTCTAAACTCTATCTTGTGCAGCATGAGCACTTACCTTTTCTCCATCTTTGCGAGACCCAAAAAATTCCTAAATAAAATTCGCTCATTGCAAAGAACCTGCCTTTATAAGCTTACAAAAATATCTAAACTTCTAGAACACTTTAGCCAGATGTGGTCATTTATTAAACTCGTAAACTGTAACTGTTTCTTGATATGTTAGACGCGCCGATGGGAAACTTCAGTGCGATGTCTGTGTTAATTCGGATTGTTAGAGCCACATGTTTTCTTTCGGATCGAGGCATTTCAGCCTGATTTGTAGGGATTGACATGGGTGTACCTTTCTTCCACCTTCATATCGACTCCCAGTTGTAGAACAATCGAGTCTTTTTCAACCTGAATTCTGCATTTTTCGCGGCCGCAATTTGTTCTGATAAACCATCTTCAGTCCGCAATCCGTAATGCAGAAGTCGAAAGTTGGAACTGCCAAATGGACTTTGTCAAATTTCACTTCCGCAATCCACAATATGTAATGCGGGATTCAGAAAGTCGGAACATTGTCGTACAACTTTGCAGAAATTACCCTTCCGCAATCCACAATACGAGTTTCAGAAATTGGAAACTCAAATTGGCCGCTTCACAGAAATTACCCTTCCGCAATCCACAACCCGCAATGTGGTTTTCAGAACTCAGAAACTCTCATCTATGCATTTGGAGAAGTTGCACCTCCACAATCCGCAAATGCGGGACTCATAAATCGGAACGCCATCGCACAACTTCGCAGAAATCACCTCCGCAACCCGCATTCCACAATGTGGGTTGCAGAAATTGGAAACCCAAATCTGTGCCCCGGGAAAAATCATGGCTCCGCAATGCGGGTTACGGAAATCGGAAAATCATGTTTTATGCCTCTAGGAAAATAGCGCCTCCACAATCCGCAATCCGCATTAAGTCGAAAAACATCATATAATTCTGCAAAAATTACCCATCCGCAATGCGGGTTCAGAAAAGCGGAAAGTCCGAAAGTCGGAAAGCCTCTTGATCGATTTTTTTGCAGGTTGCTTCCCAGCCGTTGATCTGGATTTGTTCTTTAATCCTGACCGTTCAACCTCTTTTGAAAGTGGAAGACCTCCATTTTTCTCATTTTTCTCACTGGGGCTTGACCATTAAGTTGGAATTTTGTCGATACTTAGCTATTTTTTGGATTCCCTGCTTCTTCTTTTGGTGTAAAAAGGTCAATGGGCATGCTTATGGTTTCGGTGGTGAGATTCCCTTTCCTTCCCTTGCAGGATCTTTTCTAGAGGTGATAACAGCGGCTCCAACCGGGGATGTTATCCTCCCTGTAAGGTAGCAAGAATAGTAGACTAGTAGCCTCTTTTTTCTTTTTTCTTTTTCTTTTTGTGTTATTTTTTATTTTTTTGTAAAATAGAACTGAAACACAACTAACCAAAACTCAAAAATGATGATGTACAGTGAGGGTGGGTTGACAAACTTGGTTTTCACTAGAGATAGTGGTTCAAGGACCGCTCATTGACGGGTCTCTTTCCCACTGGTTCACCATCCTTGTCCTGTAAGAAGAAAGCGTTGTTTCCATGGTAAGCAATCACTGTATGGGGGCCCTACCAGAGGTTATCAAATTTTTTGGATTGGTATTCCACTTTGGTTCTTTTGTCAAAAGTATTATTTACCCTCTCTTGAGCTAGCATAGATTCAGCATGTACTTTGTCTCTTATTTCCTATATCTCAACCAGCTGATGGGTTCTCCTTAACTCAAGGTTTGGCTCTTCTTCTTGATCCTGTAACAGCCTCATTGTAGGCCTTCTGAGGGAATCAGGAAATATCACTTATGTTCCATATACCAATTTGAAAGGAGAAGTTCCAATGGATATCTTGGAGGTGATTCTATCATCCCACAAAGCAAAGGTCAACTTGGTATTCCAAGCCCTTTTATTTTCTTGCAGCATCTTCTTAATGATCCTAACCAAGCTTTTGTTAGATGAATTAGCTAATCCATTTCCCTGGGGGTAGTAAGCAGTATAATGGCCCAACTTTATATGAAAATCATTGCAAAATTTGACCATTTTCTTGGACGTGAAAGCTTGGGCATTGTCAGTGATTATTTTAATAGGGAAACCAAACGTGGACATGATATTTCACTCCATATATTTGATGATAACTGTGTATGTGGCTTGTCTGTTTGGTATGCCTCTTCAATCCATTTGGTGAAATAATCTGTGGCAATCAATATCGACCTATGTTGTCCAGAGGAGTTGGGAATAATTTCACCAATGAAATATAGCCCCCATTGTTGGAAAGGGGCTTCTACATTGATTGGTTTCAAAGGAAAGGGTAAGAGCTTCCTTTTACCTTCAAAGATTTGGCATTCATGGCAAGTAGCTACCTCTTTATATCCATCATTGAACATAGTGGGCCAATAAAATCCTTCCCTAAGAATCTTGTTGACAGTGGCATTTTATTAATGATGCCCCCCACAAACACCTTTGTGAAACTCTTTTAGGGTCACTTTGGATTCATCTTCCAACATACAATTCAACAAAATACCCCCAGGGTCTTTCCAATAAAGGATTCCATTTAATATGCAAAACTTTGCAGCTTTCATCTTTGTTGACCTAGATTTGCTCTTATCCATCTCAAGGGGTGTTTGTAAGTTCTGCAAAACATATATAATATCATAGTACCAAGTAGATGATAAGAATGTGTCTGATACCTACAGCAGTGGGTCTTGAGCAGTTTCTTCCAGCATGTGTGAAACCAAGTTCACACTTAGTGAGTCCCAATTTGATTCAGCAACGAGCCTGTCCAGTCCCCGTCCTTTGATGAGCTTTGTAGGCTTGATTTCCAAATCGTACTCCAATAGCACAGCTATCCATTTTTCCCTTCGACCTTCTGGATCAGGTTGTGTCAATATGTTTTTCAGCGGCATTAGGAACATAAGCAACAACATGGGAATGAAAAACATATACTCTGAAATATTTCAAAGTTTTGATCATGGCATATGCTTGCTTTTCCATGATATTGTATTTGATTTCAGCATCTCTGAGAGCTCTGTTGAAGAATGCTATGGGATTCTCATCCCCTTCCTAATTTTTCTGTAATTGTACTCTAGCTATAGAATGCTCTGAGGCAAAAGAAAACATAAGAAAGTCTTTCTCAAAATCAGGACTGATTAGCACAGGTGCTTCAACAATTGCCTTTTTTTATGTCTGCAAATGCTTGATTAGCTTTAGCAGACCATCTGATCTGATTGTCCTTTTTAACCATGTTTGTAATTGATCTCATGATCTCTGCAAATTTGGGGATAAATCTTCTCAGAACATTTATTGTGCCTAGAAAATATTGGACCTCTTTTTTACTCCTGGGGAGTTCAATTTTCTATATGGTGTTAACCCTGTCTGGGTCAATTTTAATTCCATATTTAGATATTATATGACACAACAACTTTCCTTCTTGCATGGTGAAGTTTGACTTCTTGGGTTTCAAAGAAATCCAAAATTTTATGCACTTTGCAAATACTTGATGTAAATGTTTGAAATGCTCTGCATCAGATTTGGAATATACAGTAATCTCATCCATATATATAACCACAAACTTATCTTTCTCTTCTGCAAAATCTATGTCCATAGCTCTCTTAAATGTGGATCCTGCATTCAACAGACCAAAAGGCATTTTTGCATACATGAAAGTCCCCCAAGGTGTGGTAAATGTTGTTTTGTATTGATCTTCTGGTTTCACTTTCACCTGATTGTACCCTAAAAATCCATCCAGCAAGGAAATTCTTGCTACCCCTACAACTTTTTGTAAAATGTGGTACATTTTGGGCAGTGGATAGTTTTCTTTTAGGGAAACTTTGTTCATATTTCTGAAGTCAATACACAGTCCAATTTCCCCATTTTTCTTTCTTACTGTGACTATGTTGGATACCCACTTTGAAAATATTAGTGAGACTATGATTTTGGCTTCATACGGTATCTTCACTTCCTTTTCTATAAGAGGGAGTAGCATAGGGTTCATCCTTCTTAGCTTCTGCTTGAATGGTTTTTCACCTAGCTTCACTGGTATGGTGTGTTGTATGATAGATGTATCATATTCTTTCAAATATTCATAACACCATGCCAATACATCAGAAAATTTTCTCATTAAATCAACATAATCATCTTTAGTGCTTGGGGTTAGAGATTTAAACGGCTTGACAATTTTGGGTTCTTCATCATCCCCAATGTTACAGTATTCTACTTCACTGTGGTTTGGAGAAACTTTAGGATTTTTGGCCACATAATTTTCATCAAAAAAATTTCCCAATGGCACCAACCCTTTGGGGATATAGTTTCTTTTCAGCTGCAGGATCTCTTTATCTCCCAATGTTTTTAGGAACTCAGGTGGATCGAGTTCCCATTCCTCACTTGCATAGTTTTCTTGATCAATATGGGTATTAGCAAATTCTTCAATCATCTCTAAGAATGTATTTATATGTTGATCATCTTCAAATATTTTCTAATGTCTGGTATTGTCTGGGATAAAAGGCCTATGCATTATATTGATCATATAATTTTCGGTAGGATAAACAGGGAGTTGAAATCTACTAGCAGCAATGTCCAAGATATATGCTATTGTGTTTTTGTCTCTAGGAATGAAAGAAATATTATGTTCTGTGAAGAAATTATCAAACATATCCCAAACAGCATTCCTATGAGCCCTGAGTTTGGGATGCTTGGTCTCATAAACCCCATTTACCTGTTGGATTATCAATTATGCATCTCCATAAAATTTGATCTTTTTAGCTTTCAGATATTTAAGTGCATTTAGACCCAACATTAAGGCTTCATACTCTACTACATTTTTTGAACAGTCAAACATCAGTCTAAAGGAATGCAATCTGGGGCATTTATTCCCCTCATATGGAGGGTGATCCACACTCCTGCCCCAGCTCCTTCTTTTTTCATAGCCCCATCAAATCTCATATCCCAGTGATCTTCTTTTTGGACTGTGGCTGTAGCCTTTGTTTCTAGTTTTGATTTCTCATCACTGCCCCTTTCTATTTACTAACCACTATCTTTTATGCTTGCAGAGCTTTCAATGCATTGTTAACACCTAAAAAGTGCTCATTACCTCATCTCCCTCACCACGTGACTCATTTGTCTATTTTCCCACCATCTTTGCCTCTAAAACCTCAAAAAACCATTAAAAAGCCACCAAAAGGCCAAAAAACCCCTTTTCCCCCCCCAAATAATTTAAATTTCGTCAAAAGATAGCAAAAACCCTCTAAAAAGGGCCCTAAATTCCCAAAAATCAAATAAAAGGGAATAAAAAATATAAAAAAGAGGGAAAAAGGAAGCAAAAACCCTAAACCATTGACCTAAACCATATGGTGCCAAAAACCATAGGTCAATACTCCACCACTAGAAACCTATAAATAGGTGATGGAGGCTCCCCATTTGATATCCACAATCTATCCTAGCCTTACTCTGTCAAAATCACTCTTGAAACCCTAGCTCGCCATTTGAGCTAGCTTCCCATTTGAGTGCCCCTTTTAGCCCATTATCCAAACACCTTGGTGAAGGATAAGGAACCCATTGGAGCACGGAAGCAGCCCTCCTGGACTACTACAAGAGCTCCACCAACCTCAACATTTGAGGTAAATGTAACTTTGTTCTCATTTTTAATACAAAAGAAAAATTCCCATTATATTATTGTCTTTTTATTTTCTGTTGATGCACATGTTAGCTTAGATTTTACCTTGTTTTACTGTCAAGTTTTACTGTTTTACTGAACTACTACTAAGGAGGCCCTTCTCCTTAGTAGGTGCTCATTTGCACAAGCTAGGGTGAAAACCCTAGCTATAGTTTTGGCGACTCCACTATTGGCCTTTGAATTTATGGTTAAAAATTTAAAAAGTTTTTATTTTCTGCAAGTATTTTTCTGTTTTCCCTGTTCGGCTGTGGCTTTGGCTAGTTGGGTTTTCTGTCACAGATCGCGGTTTTGTTCCTCGCAGCCGTGGCCCAGATCGCAGCTTTCGGTCGTTTTTCCGCGATCCAGATTGCAACTTTCTTCCCTTTTCCCATGGCCCATACCACGACTTCTTGTCGTTTTTCCGTGACCCGACTGCAGCTTTCTACCTCTTTCCTGCGGCCCAGACCGCAACTTTCTGTCCCTTTGTCGTGCTCCAGACCGCGCATTTTGGCCACAGACCCGCAATCCGACCGCAGCTTTCGGCCGTTTTTCCAAGATCCAGATCGCAACTTTCTGCCCTTTTCCCGCGGCCTAGACCGCGACTTCTTGTCATTTTTCCGCGACCCGACCGCAGCTTTCTGCCTCTTTCCCGTGGCCCAGACCGTAGCTTTCTGCCCCTTTGCCGCGCTCCAGATTGCACATTTTGGCCACAGACCCGTGATCCGACCGCAACTTTTTGCCCTTTTGTCGCACCCCAAACCGTGCATTTTGGCTACAGACCCGCGATCCGACCGCATGGTTCACCCCTACAGCCGCGCTCCAGGCCGCACATTTCAGTCACAGACCCGCGATCTGTTTTCTACATTTTTACCCTTTTTTGAACCCAGAATTTTTCTGCAATATTTTCTACACCTGCACAGCCACCTGTTCTGTCTACAGCCACAGTTACCTACAGCCTTTTTCTGCAGTTTGCTTTCTGTTCCATTTACAGAATTTTTAAGTTTAAGCATTTACATTGGAAAAAGAAAATTTTGCATTGCAAGTTAAATTTCTGCATTATTATTGGTTAAAAAAGTTGCCCACGCGTGGCACTTTTGATTGGGTTCATTACCTCACACGCACACACTCTGTCACCTAATTCAAGTGAGCCTTAAAACACTACTTAACACAACCAACATTCTAACCCCACTTGGGGAACACATAAGAATATTGTAGTTAGGTAGGACAGGGGGGATAGGCATCCAAATAATACCCGTCGATCGCTTACACTTGAGACATAGTGGTTGTCCTTTAGGGTACCGAAACCCCCTAGTATTTTTTGGCACGGTCACCACCAATTTATCATAGGGTCTCTCCCTTAGGAGGGTTGAAGTAGGCAGACTGGTTCCGGAGGCCTGAGTGGAATACCGCAATCCACCCAGTAACCGAAGGCTACCTACTCGTTGTCCGTGTGTGGTGTTCCTTTTAGGCCCACACAGTGATAGGACAAGAGCTGCAGATTCACCTTTTATGGACATGTCATGAACGCGGTATCTTAGTTTCCTTTATTCTAGGATGTCTTACCCGGTATCCCTCTCGGTAGGGGGATATCTTTAGCCACTTGGTTCTACTATCCATATTTTCTGACTTGGATTTCATCACCTTGCAGAGGATATGTCTGGTCGAATCAGAATACTATTTAGCTAGGTGTTTGCATGCTCCCTTACCTCCCTTTGGTTTAGTGAGTCCACCATTTTTATTTTTAGGCAACCGTTTGCTTGTTGGTATTCTGACCATTTTTTCTGATACTCCGCTTATTGTAGCACAGCTGTTACAGTAAGCATTTTGAATTGGTCGTTGGCCTGAGTGCCATATTTTTTGCACTCTCCTTCTGCACACTCGGATGCATTAGGGTTTTTGAGCCTTTTTTCACTCGACACAACCCCAGATACTTGACACCATTTGTCACCATTGAGTCCCCGAGACACTCTCGACGCCTCCAGGGCAAGCCCCTGCAGCACGGTTCACTTGACATCACCCGTCATAGACGTAGAGCTGCATCACTCGACACCACTCGTCATAGACCTAGAGCTTCGTCACTCGACTCTATTCGTCGGTGCCATAGAGATCTGTCCCCTAACTCTGACGCTCCTTATTTCACATCTGATTCCGAGGCAAAGTCGAAAAACCCTACCTACACAGCACCAACCAGCCCCATGACTGGCATGACCTCCAACCCCTTCTTTGTAGGCACGATCGGTGGAACATACATAATGACCCCAGCGAGCACACTAGCCACAACCACACCTACCTTGGGTATGCCCTCAATGGGGCCCACATCTACCTTGGGTATTCCCACGATGAGTCCCACACCTACCATTCCTGTTACTATTCCCATTGCAGCGGCTACCATACCCAACCCAACCCCATTTGCAACTCACGTTACACTTGGCGGCGCAAGACCCTCCCATACCACCTTCGTTCCTCTATCTGGGGGTAACATCCCCAACATGAACCCAGCTCTCACACTTGGGGGCAGCGGTCCCACCATGGCCGCCCCCACTAGTACGTCACATCCTTCTACTAGTTTTCCATTCATGGCCATTCTCAACCTTCCTGACCTAGCCAGATTAACCAATGATCCCATCAGACACGATCCCACGTGGCCTCACATGCCTACCAAACTCCCATCAGACATCCCCAAGTTTGAGGGCAAGGCAGGTGAAGACCCACAAAATTACATTATGTCCTTCCATCTATGGTGTTCCTCCAACTCCATAGTGGATGACTCTGTCCGAATCCATCTGTTACAACGAACTCTCACTGGCTCTGCAGCCAAGTGGTACATCGAGCAGCCCCATGGGACCCATGCCACCTTTACTTCCCTCGCCTCGACCTTCCTTCAGTTCTTTCAGTTACCTGTCCGCTATCATGCGGGAGTTGAGATCCTACTGTCTTGCAGCAGAATACGGCCACCCACATCACTAACCACATTCATGAGTGGCATCGACACCGAAGCCTGTGCAAAATCAAGTTAGATGACTGTATCTTCCTAGATTGGTTTCTCAAATCTCTCCTTCCCGTCATTGCCAAGGCTGTGGCATCTGAGCGACCCCAATCCGAGGAAGAAGCCATCTTAAAATCCCAGCAATTTGACCTTATCTACGCCCAGTCTGGTTACTTATATACCATTATACCCGATGCCCCCCGTGGCAATTCCTCCTGAAATGATGCGTCGGGGCATCCCATGCTGTCGATGGCATCATTGGCCATGTTGCATTGCATAACCAGCCCTTTTCTACAACACGTACTAGTAATGGCCCCAACCTTTCACGAGCTACATCCCACTCTGGAGCAACCAATTCGTATGCTCCCATGGTGCATAACCGCCATTCCCATGGACCCTCATGTCCACCTCAGTGCTTCGGCCATGCATCCCCCGATTGCACCTCAACCATATTACCACCCGCAGGTCGCGCATGCTCCTGTATCCTCTCAAGCCCCCCCCGCTTATTATCCGCCACAGGAAGCACCTGCAACAAATCAACCACCCGTCACAGAGACGTATCAACAACCCCCACAAGGTCCAGCACCTGCACCACCTCCACCCCCACCCACTTATTATCCGCCGCAGCCTGCTCCCGCACCTACACAACCCCAGCACCCACCTGCCGCCCAAGGGCAGGTGTACATGCAACAAAATCCATAGCATCACCAAAATACCCAACGCCAACAAGGCCAGCAAAACCGCAGAAAAGGACGTAACCGCGGGAACAACCCCCCTCTAGACCAAGGCGGCCAGCCACCGAATCCCCCAAACAATAATAACGTGGCACCTGCCAACCAAAACCCCAACAGGTTGCCAAAGCAAGCTAAAAACCCTAACTTGCGAACGAACCATCCTTGTTCTATTTGCGGGGTGTATGGCCATTACACACACGCTTTCCCACATTTGGAGTGAGCATGACAACTCTGGACCAATGATGCCCACTGCCAAGGGCACGCGGCACCTCAGGCACCACCTAACCCCCCACCACCTCAAACTCAACCCTTGGTGCTACAGAACCCTTTACCAACCCAAGGAGTGGTGAACACTCAACCGTTAGCTCCCCCTCAAGGAACCGCGCCACCACAATAGTAAGTCACGTACGCTGCGCCTGCCCACTCCACTTTAGACTCAGGCACCCATCACTTGTTAATGATGTCATCCGCCAATGTCAACCTTCAAACCCACTGGAACCAATATGGCTCCACCCCTGAAGCCCCTCCCACAGACAAAACCACCAACGCTCTTCCCACCGATCAGCCATTATGCATACCTCCAGCCCCATTAGATGGATCCCCAAAAACCCCTCGCTTCCCACTTCGCCACATCAACAATAACCCCAATGCCCATGCTGCATCTAATTATAACATTGTGGACGACTTAGCTCAATCCCCCGCAGCCATGTCTGCATTAGAGGTCTTAAAAAATTGTCCTACATAGTGCAAGAATCTATTATCAGCCAGTGGTGCTATCGACCCAACTGATTCATGAATGATGGCCTTTGATCTAGACCAATCCGAACCACGCCTGCCTTCCACCTTAGCATTCCAAGTTTCTGTATCCATTCAGAATCTTGTAATCCATCGGTGCATCATCGATGAGGGTGCCTCTACATGCATTATGTCCACATTCGTTTGGCAGAAGTTGGGATCCCCTACTCTCCAGCCGTCCACCACTGCGTTGCGAGCCTATGACGGTCGTTCAGCTCAACCCCAAGGTCTCTTAGCTAATGTCCCCGTCCAGTTGGCTGGTAAAACAGTGCTTATTAACATAGAGTTCATCAACGCCCAACTTGATTATAACCTCTTACTTGGCCGCAGTTACATGTACGCCATGCGGGCGATTGCCTCATCCGTTTTTCGTACCATGTTGTTCCCCCATGAAGGACGAGTGGTCAAGATTGATCAACTCACCTATTACGATCCCAATGCCCCCACTGCACCCAAAAACGTTCTTTCCATGGTTGAACAAACTGTTCACGGTGCATCTACCTCATTGGTTTCCTCAGTTGGACCCGGAGTCTACTCAGATACGCCGATGACTTCCACATTCCAATCCATTCCACCCCCGTCACCAGCGACCGAAATATCTGACTTATGTACCCTCTCCCACAATACACAAACACCCAACCATCAACCACCCTTGCTACCCCAACCACCATTGGTACCCAGTCATTTTGGCACCACACCTATCCATACAATCCCCTTCCTATTTCCCCCTTCGGGAGTAGTCAGCGCTCCAGTGATAGCCACACTAAACCTCCCGGGATTAACTTTAGGACTACCTATATGGTACATCACACCTCCTGTTTCCCCTCCGACACCCAATGTCATCTTGCAGCCAGTGCAACCTATCACCACTACTATTCGACCACCTCTCTGTGTCACCACTCCTTCCTCCTCTACCAACCCACCCCCTCTTGTCAAATACACCAGGGGTAGAGGCCCATAATGTTACACCGCTCCGCCCGCGCCTAAAGCCACTAAGAATCCTCCGCCATTTCGCACTCCTCCCAAATGCTCTTTGTGTGATGAGTTGGGCCATGCTACCCATCAATGTCCACAATTACCCGCATTACAAGAACACATGCAAATGCTTGACGATGACCCCAACATCCCAGTTGTCCAACTCGACCTTACCCCTAAGGCTCGTGATAAATCACTGCGTACCAATCACCCTTATGCAATATGTGGTATTTACGGCCATTACTCACATCACTGCCCTGATCTCCTAGATTACAGAACCGCTCTCTACGAGATGAATAACTTGGACCTCGAGACGTCTCCTCCCACCATTGAAGAGATCCACCCCCCAGAATCTCCGACAACAGGAGAGATCAATACCATTTATATGATCTCTACTGCTAGCATCCCCTCGTCAACTGATTTGACTACAAAACGTTTCCGCAATGATGAGGAAATTATCGAGGCTCTTACCACACCTGAGTACCCCTAGGAGGATATGCACCATCGTTCCCATTTTCTCCTGGAGGAGTCCTCCACCACCACAGCCACCCAATTTTCGGTTGAGTCCAAAGATTTCCTCCCCACCAAGGTCAACTAGTTTAAAGAGCCCATCCCTGTTCCCAATGCCTTCGAGGAAGGTAACATGGTCAATATCTCACCCACAATCCACATTGATATCTCTGCCCCAGGTAGTTCCCCTGAACTCATTACTTTGGGAGCCTCCTGTATCGAGTACGAGGTCAAAGAGTACAAAAAACTTTTTCAGGAATTCTGCGATGTCTTTGCCTGGTCCTACACCGAAATGCCTGGTCTTGACCCCGCTATCATAGAACACCACATTGACATGTGGCCAAATGTGCCCCCCGTTCACCAAAAATAGCACCCCATTCACCCATCAAAGCTCCCCGCCATTAAAGCAAAGATTGAGAAACTTCATGCAGCAGGTTTCATTTACCCCATCGCATACACCACTTGGGTTTCTAACCCCGTCCCTGTTAACAAAAAACAAGGCACCATTACGGTATGTACTGACTTCCACAATTTAAACCAAGCATGTCCCAAAGACAACTTCCCAACGCCATTTATTGACCAACTCATCGATGCGTGCTTGGGGCATGAAGTCCTATCCTTCATGGATGGGTTCTCTGGGTATAACCAGATTCAGATCTGCAAAGAAGATCAATACAAGACTGCCTTCACCGCCCCATGGGGCACCTTTGCCTATCAGGTCATTCCTTTCGGCCTTAAAAATGTTGGGGCCACCTTCCAGTGAGCCATGACCTATTTTTTTCACAACTTAGTTCATATCCTATTAGTCTATCTTGACGATCTCACAGCACATTCCAAGAAACGATCTGACCACCTTAACGACCTCCGGCAAGTTTTTTTGCGTTGTCGCAAGTATCAGATTTGCTTGAACCCACTCAAGTGTGTCTTTTGCGTTCCGGCAGGCCAGTTGTTAGGTTTCATTGTTTCCCACAAAGGAATCGTTGTTGACCCCCTCAAAGTTCAAGCCATATTAGACCTTCCCGCACCACGCACACTCCGGCAGCTACAGAGCTTATAGGGGAAATCTAATTTCCTGCGCTGCTTCGTTCCTGATTATGCCACCACAGTTCATGGTTTCTTATGTCTGCTTCGTACTCACATACCCTTTGTTTGGGACAACCAGGCGCAAGCTGCATTCGAAGCCCTTGAAAAAGCTCTCATGCAATCCCCTTTGATCTTCCCTCTGGATTTCTTTCAAGACTTCATCCTTTACGTCTCGGCATCCAACCACGCCGTGTCAGGGGTCCTTGTTCAAGAAGACGCTGCTTGCCAGGAGCATGTCATTTATTACATTAGCCAAACCTTGTATGGACCACCCCTACGTTACCCATATGAGGAAAGGATGGCCCTTGCCGTCATCTTTTCTATACATAAATTGCGACACTACATCCTCCTAAGTCATACTACCGTTGTCACCGACTCCAACCCCATGATCTACCTCTTGAACAGTCGCCTTCTGCAAGGCCACATCGCTAAATGGGTAATTATCCTACAAGAGTACAACTTGACTTTCACAACTCCGAAAAGTACTAAAGCCCTTGCGCTTGCCCAGCTCATAACCGACCTCCCATCCCTTTTGTCGTCTTCGCCAATCCCCTATGAGTTACCGGACAATCATTTGTTCATCATCTCGTTAGATGACCCATGGTATGGTGACATTCTAATATACCTTCGCACGCAGAAGTTTCGCCCCGATATCGATCGAGATGGACGCCACCATATCCGTCACCACGCCTCTCGGTACCTCCTTCTGGGCGATGTCCTCTACCAACGCGGTGCCGACACTATCCTCCGCCATTGTCTCACACAAGAGGAGGCTGAGCAAGTCCTCAACGACTGTCATAGTGGCGCCTGTGGTGGACATTTTTCTGGGATGGCCACAACCCAGAAGGTAATCCGCGCCGGATATTTCTGGCCCACGTTGTTCACTGACTGCATCACTGCGGTCAAGCATTGCCATAATTGCCACCTCTTTGCCCCGAAGGCACGGACACCACCCGCCCCACTCCATCCGGTCGTTACCATCGGTCCCTTTTGTAAATGGGCCATCGATTTTATGGAGTATAAACCCTCATCTGCCAATGGCCATAAATACATCATCGTCGTCGTTGACTACTTCACCAAATTGGCTAAAGCCATGCCTACCTTCAACAGTAAAGCTGACACTGCTGCCCGTTTCTTTTTTAACCATGTCATTACACAATTCGGGGTCCCAAAACAGCTTGTCTCGGACCATGGTTCACATTTTGAAGATGTCATTTGGCATGAGTTGTCAACTCTCCTTAAGTTCAAACATCAGTATGCCTCTGCTTACTACCCCCAAGGGAACGGCCAAGTTGAGGCCATTAACAAAATTTTGAAAACAATCCTCCAACGCACTATTGACCAACATAAGTCCAATTGGCATCACATGCTTTTCCTTGCATTATGGGCTTACCGTACATCAACTAAGACCGCCACTGGTTTCACCCCTTTTAACTTAGTTCACGGTGTCGAATATGTCCTTCCCATCGAGTGTCAGATCCCCACCCTACACATCGCTATTGAACTTCTCCCCGACACCTCCCCACTTGAACAACATATGTTGTTATTAGAACAAGCTGATGAAGACCGTCGCGCAGTCCTCCAAACAATTGAGGCCGCCAAGAACCTCTCCAAAGCTGGCTACGACAAACATGTCCACCCACAAGCTTTATGTGAAGGAGATCTAGTCCTTGTTTATGACCAAGCCCACGACAAGACAGGTAAAGGGAAGTTCGAATCCATGTGGCAAGGCCCATACATAGTGCATACCTGCCTTGGACATGGGGCATATATTCTAACTGACTCAGAAGGCCACCCCTTGTGCAACCCTCGTAATGGGTTGTATCTTAAACACTTTTATCCTTAACAATCCGGCAGACCCGCTGGTCCGTAATGTACAGTTTGATTTCTTTTTGTTTTCCAATTTTTTCCCACAACCTTACATTCGTCATTTTCCTGCATGATCACAGATGGACCATCTTCCACCTTATTACGTTGGCTTCGCCGATGGAGCAAGCCGTTGGTCTCCAAACCTGGCCTCTGCAACTTGGGTCTTATATTCCCCTTCACATGAGTTGATTCACCTTAACGGAATGTGCATAGGCACTGCTACCAATAACTAGGCTGAGTACGATGCTGTGACCGGTCTCCTGACTGCTTCCCTTCAGATGGGTATACATCACCTTCATGTGTTCCTTGACTCTCAGCTGCTTGTCTCCCAACTCAACAACTGCTACCAGGTGCATGATCCTTGCCTCTTTAGAAAGTTCCTGCGCACAAAATAGCTAAGCCGACAATTTGAATCCATAACATTCACTCATGTCCCAATAGCTCAAAATAGTGTCGCAAATCAAATGGCTAACAACATCCTCGACTGGCATATCAATCACACCATGTAAATCATCCATCATGCATAATCATCACATATTAACACATCAAAAACATAAAAATCCCAAAAAGACTACATCTACAACAAAGGGCATCCACGTGCCTATCATCACAAATCATCTACATCCACGTGCAATAAACAACACAAAACAATACAGGTGCATCCATGTGCGTACAAAAATAATCACCACAAAAATGCATCCATGTGCATATCTATATAAATATATCATCGTCATATAAATTTCATGAGTGTCCCAGCACTCAAATATACAAAAAATATACATCGAGGAGCCTCAACAACATCCCTATCATAAAATACATGTTGTATATACAAAAAATCCCGAATGCCCATACGCATCGGGGGGAGTCCCCAGCACTCCCTAATGAGAGTCATATCCCCCATCCAAACCATCATCACTCTCCGTCGCAGCCGCCTCTACTGCGGACTCATCCTCTCCTCGCTCCTCCTCTGGATCCTCCTCATCCCCTATCGATCTTGAGCCCTCCTCTCCTCGGCCAATACTACCACCCAAATCAGAATCACCCGCCAATCCCATGGAGCCTCGTGACAGGCCTCGACCACCTCCTGATCAAGCTCCCACCACCCCTCGTCGAAGACCCCAACTAGTAGCCGATCGAAGGTAACTCGCAAGCACTCCAAAGTCCCGTCTGCATCCCGTCGTCGCACCTCCCCTCGGTTTGGCAAGGCTGGCAATGCTATGTGCCCCCTACGCTCCCTATGCCCCGGTGGTGGCTGCGGTCCCACATCTGCATCAAACCAAATCGCAAATGGTTAGCATCATCATATATCTCTAACCTCAAAACATCCAACATAAAATAATCAAGAAACTAGATATATACCATCTGGACCCCAAACCTCCCCTGGGGGTCGTGGTGCCTCTGGATCTCACTGATAGTCCATCTCGTGATACGGGTAGTCATCAAAAACCACTGGCATCTGTAGCCACTACAAATAGAGCTCCCGTGTAAAATACTGCCCCACCTCTCCACCACCCCACCAGCGCATCATCTAACCCCACCGCACCATCCACAGCTCCCTCAACCCCCCAGCTCGGATCGGCACTCGCGGCCACAGCGTCGGAACCCGTTCCATGAAGAAAGCACACAAAAACAACCCATAACAGAACCCCTTTCCAAATACCTTCACCTTGCTCAGTTGCCACTGAACACAGGTGAGGAATATCTGGCCCCAAGCAAAGAAGGTGCCCTGTAATATCTACTCTATCAACTGCATCTGTCCCCCCGACACCCGGTTGGGTGCCTATGACCCCAAAACTCGGACCACACATGCTGCAATCGCCCGAACTGATGGCTCCTATAAGTCACAAATCAGAAGTGCATTCTTATGCACTTCTACCATAGGGAAGCAGTACAGATCCAGCATCTCCTCCATGTCCACATCCGTGGACCTTCGTGGCTGGGTATCCGCCACCCTACCCAAACAAGGTAGTCCCATCAAAAAGTACAAATCTGCTAAGGTGAGCTCCAGTCTCTCCCCCTACACCATGAAGGCCAGTATGTCGGGCTCCCAGAAGCCCACCAACCTGTTCAGCAACAGTACTGTTGAACGCATCATCGGCACCTGTGCAAACTTCAACAGCCCGCACAACGCTAAAGTCCCCCGGACATGTCGATCATCCCGTATGTACTCCATGAGATCGTCAGGTATCTCGCACTCTCGCCATAGTACTCTCGGCATCCTGTCAATCCCACAATGAAAACTCATCAGAACATCATCAAATAAACCATCATCCCCCCCCGGTATGACTCCACAATCCCAATCCAGATCGCGGATATGGGGCCCAATGTCGCGATCCCAAATCGCGGCCATCGGGACTACAGCCACGATCGCAGATCGTGCATGTGGGGGCCATAGTCGCGATCACAGATCGCGGCTGTCCAGGCCACAGCTGCAGTCACAGATCGCGGCTATCCAGGCCATAGTCACGATCTCAGATCGCGGCTGTGGAGGTCCCAACCGCGATCCATGATCGCAGCCATCACCTCAAAACCCGCGATACACACCCCTCGTGGATCGTACCACCCTCCCTGAGGACCCACTACCCACCCAAATCGAGAAAACATTAAAGGTAGAAGTTCAGTGAAATACCTGCAACTCACGAAAATAAAATCGACTTGTCGGATCGCCCAAAAATGCCAAATCCACTCTCGCCCACCACACTCTCCTGTCAAAGTCAACCGCACAAATGACACTTGGCATTATGGGTCCACTTACTATTTATAGACGGTTGACTTTTTCTTGATTCGGCCATTTTGGATCCATACGGAGTCCATTTTCCAAACCATTTCCACCACTCGAATCAAAACGACGAGACCTTCAGAATGGTCGACTCGATTTCTCGTTTTCTTCGAACCCCTTTTTGGAATTTTCTCCATGCACCTCGCCATCTCGATTTGCATGCCACATCGTCCGTTATCAATTTTTAGCATTCCTTATACCATCGGATTAAGTTTTCTAAGCCCGTGATGATGCTTGAGATCATTTCTCGCTCTCACCCCCATATTTTTCAGGCATTTTTCACTAGCCCCTAGTCGTCTCGGTTCATGTGCCACCTCGACCGTTATCCGTTTTTGACATTTTTTATATCACCAGATTAGTTTTCCGCACTCCTCATGATGCTTGAGATCATTTATCGTTGTCACAATCACACCTTTTTTGACATTTTGTCTGTCCATCGCACAACCGCGGTCTGTGAGCCACATCAACCGCCATCACTTTACACTTGCTTTGACACTGCAAGCATATCCATGAATTTTCCACTCCTTTCATACTGCAGTTATTTTGTTATTTTGCCACCATTCACCATCCTGCAAGGAGGCACCACCAGTTTTCCCCCCCAACCCTCATTCTTGGTGCTCATCGATGTCCCTTGATTGAACAATCTCTCCTTGCTTGGCCATTCCTTTTATTCGGTATAATTTTATCCCTTTTCGGGCTGGACAAGTCCTTTACGAAAAAGGCACTTAGGGAGTTTCTGTTAAGCTCTTTTCTGAATCCTAAAAGAATGAAAAGATCACTGAGCAATATTGCTTCCTTTCATGCTCGTTAAAGTACCTGAAAGGGTGTCTATCTGGTATAAGTTTAACCCTTTTTCGGACCTGGTAGACTAATTATGAAAAAGGAATACTCTAGTCACACCGGCTAGAAGAGTTCTCCATGTTAATTTTTCAAAATTTACTTCAATATGATCTAGGATCTTAACTGAGAGAACAACATGTACAGCATATCTACAGCATATCAATCATGGACACAATAATGCAAGCACACAAGAGACACAGAGTTTACTAGGGGAAAACCATAAAGGTGAAAAACCCCAATAACTTCCTCAGAGATAGATAGAGCAATGATACAACCCAAGCATAAGAGATAGACATCTCCTAGCAGCAGCTTCTCCTCCTCCACAAGTGCACCACTCTCCTGAGAGTGTGAGAGAGATAGAATGATAAAATAGAGTGCCTATGTCACTCTATTTATACTTGACTTGACTTGCCTAATAACCTTTACTAGGTCGGCCTTAACTTAACCACATAACATAATGCTAACTGGGTCGAAACCCAATAGGGTGGTCTAATAACCCTTTGACCCACATGGACGACCCCCAATAGGGTGGTCTAATAACCCTTCGACCCACATGACTTATACAGGGCCGACCCCAACAAGGTGGTCTAATAACCCATCAAGTATAAGTTACGACACTTACAATATAAATGACGACACTTCCGTATAGAGGAATAATAACATCTCTATAGGAATACAAACACTTCCGTATAGAGGAATAATACCATCTCTATAGGAGTACAATATACATATATGAAATACATTCTGAAGTTACATATACATCAACACTCCCTCTTAACTAGGAAGGTATTTCTCGACACATGTCTTCTAGCACAAGTCATCTCCTCTGGATCATCGTCACTGGATAATGGTCATCGAGTCATCGTCATCGTCACTACTGCTGCTATCTTAATCAATCTCTGAATCTACTCAGCATAGGAAGTTCTACAGAGCTAGTCCTTTTTCATACTAGATGTAGGCCCACCACCTGCAGGTCTTCATCATCAATGGCCATACTGTGGATCCCAGGACTGATTACGTGCGTCAACAAAACCTAGCATAGACTATAGGTTCTTTTACATGTTGACCTTCACAAAACCTACTCAGAGCATCCCAGGATGTTATGAGCAAACCGCTCTACCTATCTGGATCTCGATAGAGCATCCCAGGCTGTTACGAGCACACCGCTCTACCTGTCCGGATTTTAAAGGATCTTTTCTATGTGAACTTTCACAAAACCTACTCATAGCATCCTAGCGCAGACTATAAGATCTCGATAGAGCAACCCAAAATGTTACGAGCACACTGCTCTACATGTCCGGTTTTTAAAGGATCTTTTCTATGCGAAACTGTAGCAAAACCTACTCAGAGCATCCTAGCATAGACTATAGGATCTCGATAGAGAAACCTAGGATGTTACGAGCACACTGCTCTACCTGTCCGTTTTTTAAAGGATCTTTTCTATGCTACCTGTAGCAAAACCTCAAAAGAGCATCCTAGCGCAGACTATAGGATCTCCCAGGATCTTTTCTATGCTACCTGCACAACCTGTCCACGGCCACAGAGTATCAAACCGATACTCACTATACATCTTCCTGATGTACATCATCAAATGATCAACCTGATCATCATCATAGCATCAAACTGATGCGTATCATCTGGAGTGATATCCTGAAGCTCATCATCTGTGATCATCTCAATCATCATAGCATCAACCTGATGCATATCATCTGGAGCAACATCCTGAAGCTTGTCATCTATGATCATCCCGATCATCATAGCATCAACCTGATGCATATCATCTGGAGCAACATCCTGAAGCTCGTCATCTGTGATCATCCCGATCATCATAGCATCAACCTGATGCATATCATCTGGAGCAACATCCTAAATCTCGTCATCTGTGATCACCCTGATCAAACAATATATCCATCTGATGCATACACAATATCTACCTGATACATATCATACATGATCCACCTGATCATACAATGCATCCATCTGATATACATAAGTACATGATCATATTGATCATACAAGTATCCACCTGATACATACATAAGTACATGATCACACTGATCATACAAGTATCCACCTGATACATATACAAATACATGATCTACCTGATCATATCCAACATCAACATGATGCGTACATACATACATATAAATGATCCAACTAATCATATAGAGCAGAAACTAGAACATCATACTAATGTTCATCATCCAGGGCTTACATCCATATCCATGTGAAGGATCCCCCTTCCACCATGCTAGGAATGGCTACAGCAAATGTGTCCATCACTTCTTCCTTGAAGTGTCATCGATCTGAAGAACACCAAGCCTCTCTCTGAAGTACTCGAACTTCACTCTAGCTAGTGGTTTCGTCAGCACATCTGCAACCTGCTCATCCGTCGCAACATACAAGAGCTTCACGTCTCCTCTCTGTACCATATCCCTGATATAGTGGTATTTCATCTCTATGTGTTTCGACCTATCGTGGAACACCGGGTTCTCAGATAGCTTCACACAACTCTGGTTGTCACAAAAGATACCAGTAGCCTCCAGCGAAAGATCAAATAACTCTCACAGTAGCTTCCGCAGCCATACTGCCTCACAACTAGCCGCACAGGCTGCAACATATTCTACCTTGGCTATACTCAGTGCTACGTAGGACTTCTTCCTACTAAACCAAGAGATCACACCTAATCCCATACTAAAGCAACACCCAGAAGTGCTCTTCCTATCTGCAGCACTGCCTGCCCAATCTGAATCAACATAACCCTGTAGGTTAAACTTTTGATTCACATCATACTTGAGCCCATAATCAACTGTACCCTTCAGGAACCTTAGAATATGCTTTACAGCAACACTCTTCGGATTCGTCAGGAACTGGCTCAATGTGTTCACCGCAAAGCAAATATCTGGTCTCGTGTTCGTCAAGTACATCAAGGACCCAATGATCTGACGATATATAGTGATATCAACCGGCTCAAATGAAGCATCACATAGAAGCTTCAGGTTTGATGCTATAGGTGTGGCCATGACCTTGCACTCCATCATCCCGAACCTCTTCAAGATCTCTACTACATACTTCCCTTATCCAAGGAAGATTCCATCTGCACTCTGCCACACCTTCATACCTAGAAAATAGTGCATCATCCACAAGTTCTTCATCTCGAACTCGGCAGCAAGCTTCCGCTGCGTGTCGGCAATCAATCTATCTTCACCTGTAATAAACAGGTCATCCATATACAAAAGTAGTATCACTGGATTGCCTTCCTCAACCTTGTAGTAAAGGTTGGAATCCGCTATACTCTTGGTAAATCCCAAACTGGATAGAAAGTTGTCTATCCTAAGTTCTGCACATATATGACTCCCTGCCATGTGTCTCAGAACCAAGTGGCTGCTCCACATACACTTCTTCTTCAACTACACCATTCAAGAAAGCTGTCTTGAAATTCATCTGGTGTATCTTCCCTTTCATCACTGCAGCCAGAGCAAGTACTGATCTAATGGAAGTGTATCTGGCTACAGGAGCAAAAGTCTCTATGCTACCACCTGCAGCATGCTTGATCTTGTAGATCCTCTTGGAAGTCACTACAGACTCCCCTTCAGGTCTTGGGACTGCATCCCAAACATCTTCATGATTGACTGGTACTCCTCGATCATGGCATTCTTCCCAGATCCTGGGAACTTCAATATCTTCAATGTTTTCAATAGATAACTTTGTTGCTGAACAAATGTTGTAGTCCTTCTTTTGTAGGTGACAGTATACGATCTTTCCTACACAACAAGTTAAATTGCATGATTAGAAAACATCTCATAGTTTTTAGAACAAATTCTTACACATAAAGAAATATGTCATATATTCATGCAATTATCTTAGCCAATGCTTCAATACAACATTTATCCATATCCCATAACTTTCTAGATGCCTTCCAATCTCTACCGGAACATTGTTAAGAGTGTGCACAACTCCCAACATGTCAACAAAGAGGTTTCATTCTAGATAAGTAGAAATGGAATGTTGTACAGTGCCATAGGCCACTTACCCATATATATTAGTAATATACTGTTCATCAATGCAACTATTCTAATATACATAATACACAACCTAATTCTAGGAACATGAGTATATACATTATTGAACAGTATTATTTAAACAATAAAATATGCAAGGAATGATAATTCAAATACTTATCTTTGTTTGTTGGTTGGTTTGACTCCCTCTTAGTCTTTGCTTCTTTTCTGCAACTCCATTCTGATGTGGATTGTGAGAAGTGGTCAACTCCCTCTAAATATCTACATCCTTGCAGAAACTACTGAAGTGTGCTCCTTCTTGATCTTTGCTTCCTTGCAGGAACAACTCGAGTGTGCTCCCTCTTGATCTTTGGTTCCTTGCGGAAACAACTGGAGTGTGCTCCCTCTTGATCTTTGCTTCCTGGATTACCTGTCCTTGAATTTATATCCTTCACTATGCATGCTTATTAGTATCATCATTGTGTTATCCTCGAGGTCTCATACATAATCACACATTCATTAGTATAATCTTAATACTATCAAAACACAATAATGTATGATCATTTCAAACACAGATAATAAACATTAGTATTCAAGGTTTCAGGGAATTCTTCTTTTATTCATGCATATTCTTATTCTATCATAGGTTAGTTAAATCATCAATCAAGATAAGAGACATAAAATGCATAAACCCTTGATTACTTACATTTCTAACTTTATGAATAAACATAACCAATCATACCAAGTATACTTATATAAGGGATCTTAACACAAGGTAGGATTCTAACTTGATATAGGAAAAACATACCTGGATTGGTATGTTAGGTAGTTATGCCTAACATACCCACATGATGTCTTCTTGTTCTCTTCAATGACTTGTGCTAGTAACCTACATATCTCATAGGTTAACCATTATAGAACCCAGTTATACATACCTCGTAAGTAGATCTTCTAAGTGATCCATGACAATGGATGAATCTTTGTCTTCATGTCACCATGATCATATGTTCTTGAAGTAGAACATGATTTTTCTTTCTTGGTGTACCTTTCATGTCAGCGAACAACATAAACCTCATACAACATCACAATGCATTAGTACAATTATAAGTGTCAAAACCTTAATCAATGAATATCTTCTATCATGTATTCATAATTTTATTAAGGTGATACGACAAGTCTAGTAATTTAATCAAGATTGTACTAACCGTAATGATATGAAGACAAACATATCATAAACTTAATTATGAACAGAATTCGAAACATACCTGTATGAGTCATACCTGTCGAGATTGCTTTGTAATCTTCTTATGTAAGGTCTCAGCCTCATCTCCCTCTGAAACAGGAACTTCTTCACTTATGCAGGTGACCAATCCATTCTCTTCTAGTATTAACCCAATCCACTTGATTTGCAGGAACTGGATCTGGTGCTGGATTAGGGTTTGTCAGAGAAACCCTAAAAATTCAAACTTTGAATTTCAAACTTCTGAAAGGATAGAAAGATGCGCCTTGATGAGCTGATCAAGCTGGTATGTTCAGAATTTGAAAATTGCAAAGTTTCACCCCTCAAATTTGCCTTTGAAACTTCCGGATTCACTAGACATGACCTCGAACTAGGGTTTGATAAAGCCCACCCTTCTTCCCAATCAAAAGGTTCGATCCAAAGCTCTAAGCTTCTATTTTTCTGAGGAGCTTCTGGCCTTGGTCACAGATTTCAAAAATTTCCATTTTTGCAAAAGCCCTAATTTTCCACTTTTCCGATCAAAGCCCCGAACTAGGGTCTGATCAAGCTCGGCCTTCTGCCCAACCAAAAATTCTGATCTTGGTCTCTAAATTTCGATTTTGATGAGCAGCATTCAGCCGTAGTCTCCAATTACAAAAATTCCAACTTTCTCCGAAACCCTAAATTCCGGAAGCCATGAATGAAGGTGCTAAAAAATAATTTTGTTTTGACAGAAATATGTACCTGATTGTTTCTGGTGTAACTCCGAACTTTTCAATCCACAGGGTCTGAAACATTTTCCTGTGATAGTCTGAACTGTCATCTTTCCAACCCCAAAGTTCTAACCTCAAATGGATTCTCTAAGAGATATTTATGCCAAGTGTCGCAACGTGACCTATTTATGGGATAAAACAAGAGAGCAAACTTGTACAGCGTGCCACGTGTCACTGGTTCAGTTTCGGCCTGTGAAAAAGTTACCCATGAAAGAACAGTCCATGCACTACCTGTCGCTTTTTATGAAATTTCATTTGGATCTTTCTAGCCCAATTTATGACCTTTTTTCCAAGGTCACCTGTTTATGACTGAGATCTGGAAGAGGCAAAAACCCTATATTGTACAGATCATAAATCACAAAGTACAATGAATTAGAGGTTTTCCTTTGGATACAAGGTACATGGGGATCTTAGCTTCTCCATGTACAATTTTTAGACCCTGAAACCTCGTCAAAATTTATTTATATCGAAATTGCTACAATGACTGGTTTTTTCTATATCAAGCCCTAGCTTTGCAATTGCAACAAGTGTCATACATGCCATCCCATGCCTTCTTTCAGGTTAACTCTGATACCATGTTAATTTTTCAGAATTTACTTCAATCTGATCTAGGATCTTAACTAAGAGAACAACATCTACAGCATATCAATCATGGACACAATAATGCAAGCACACAAGAGACACAGAGTTTACTAGGGGAAAACCATAAAGGTGAAAAACCCCAATAATTTCCTCAGAGATAGATAGAGCAATGATACAACCCAAGCATAAGAGATAGACATCTCCTAGCAGCAGCTTCTCCTCCTCCACAAGTGCACCACTCTCCTGAGAGTGTGAGAGAGATAGAATGATAAAATAGAGTGCCTATGTCACTCTATTTATACTTGACTTGACTTGCCTAATAACCTTTACTAGGTCGGCCTTAACTTAACCACATAACATAATGCTGACTGGGCCGAAACCCAATAGGGTGGTCTAATAACCCTTTGACCCACATGGATGACCCCCAATAGGGTGGTCTAATAACCCTTCGACCCACATGACTTATACAGGGCCGACCCCAACAAGGTGGTCTAATAACCCATCAAGTATAAGTTACGACACTTACAATATAAATGACGACACTTCCGTATAGAGGAATAATAACATCTCTATAGGAATACAAACACTTCCGTATAGAGGAATAATACCATCTCTATAGGAGTACAATATACATATATGAAATACATTCCGAAGTTACATATACATCAACACTCCATTGCATCCTTTTGTTCTTTTTCGGGCCTTGGAGACTAACACACGAAAAAGAAACCCCCTGGAGTCTTCTTATTGTTTTCAAACTCTCTAAAATTGAAAGCAACCACGATCATGCACTGTCCTGGGCTCATATAAATCCACACAACGGTACCATTCCATTATTTCAGAGTCTTCTTATCGCTTTCAGACTCCTTAAAATTGAAAGCAATCATGAGGATGAATTATCCTGGGCTCGTATAAATCCACATGATAGTACCATTTTATACCTTCTTTGAGCTCCTTAAACCCTGAAGAAGGACCCAACGATGCCTCCTGGTGCCATGACAGATCATATCTCGTCCCCACATTTTGGCAGCAACCCCAATACTGTCACCTTTGTTCAGAGTATTCTGCGATATGCCACCCTTAAGAGTTTCTGGATCTCGTACATCAGTTTGACCCTGCGAGCCTCTCCCATTACAGTCATATCCCCTGATCCCTTAAGATATGATCCATTTCCCTCCAAATTCAATTTCATATGCTGCCAGACCAACCATGTCATCATACTCTGAATGAAGGAAGTTTGAGTCCCCCCCCAACTCTGCGACCCCAATTATTCCCCATCCCCAAAATATGTCAGTCCCACTATCAGAACTATCACCTTCTAGTTGTTCACCTCATGCTCCTATCGAGGAAACATCATTGCCTTGATAGTTGCAAGGTCTCCCTCTGTCGACGCCAATTAATCTATTCTAGAGGATAGACCCAGAGGTCCCTGTGCCTTGGACTCATCACCATCAATGGTGAGTGCCTACGGATCATTTCGAAAGGAGTCCTCAGTGCCTCTCTAAATGATTGTTTCTCACATGCTCGATGTCAACACCTTGATCGCATCGTTGAGACTCATACAGGGTATTAGTCCTTTCAGTTATTTGTCGAAGACCCCGGACTTCCCCCGACTCAGCTAGCACATTGGTGAGTCACTTTGGAACACCCAAGTATATGTTCCCAGGGATATCCGGGTTGCATTGGCGATAGTATTCGGAGGCCACCCACTCAGATGCTTCCTTGAGTACGCAGTATAGCTACAGTCCAGTGTACCATTGAGGATATGACTCCCCATCATTATGATCCAACAGCTCATCAGTTCCTCTGGTACCACACTCAGCAACACTATTATTATTCCAGTGTATCAGTTCTTCAGCTCAGACATGGTCAGACCGGCAGTATGTCCCAGATTTGTGTCCCCTCTGGACCCTTATGATGTACACAGTAGTTCTCCATGTATCTTTCAGGTCCCCTTTTTGGGCCTCGTTGTTATTTTATATATCTTGATACGAGCATGGGTATCCCCGCCTCATACATATATTGAGATTATGCCTCATTCATTGTTGAGGTCATGTATTTTCAGTTTTTGCAGTTGCTTCGAGACCACTGTTCTGGTCTCCAATCTGTTTCTTCTCTTCTCCACACCCCAGAAAAACCATATAAGACCTACGATGTCTATCGACCATACGATGAGCTCCTGCCCTCACACATCAAGGGGCAATCTGTTAACACCTAAAAAGTGCTCATTACCTCATCTCCCTCACCACATGACTCATTTGTCTATTTTTTCCACCATCTTTGCCTCCAAAACCTCAAAAACCATTAAAAAGCCACCAAAAGGCCAAAAAACCCCTTTTCCCCCCCCAAAATAATTTAAATTTCCTCAAAAGATAGCAAAAACCCTCTAAAAAGGGCCCTAAATTCCCAAAAATCAAATAAAAGGGAATAAAAAATATAAAAAAGAGGAAAAAGAGGGAAAAAGGAAGCAAAAACCCTAAACCATTGACCTAAACCATATGGTGCCAAAAACCATAGGTCAATACTCCACCACTAGAAACCTATAAATAGGTGATGGAGGCTCCCCATTTGATATCCACAATCTATCCTAGCCTCACTCTGCCAAAATCACTCTTGAAACCTTAGCTCACCATTTGAGCTAGCTTCCCATTTGAGTGCCCCTTTTGGCCCATTATCCAAACACCTTGGTGAAGGAGAAGGAACCCATTGGAGCACGGAAGCAGCCCTCCTGGACTACTGCAAGAGCTCCACCAACCTCAACATTTGAGGTAAATGTAACTTTGTTCTCATTTTTAATACAAAAGAAAAGTTCCCATTATATTATTGTCTTTTTATTTTCTGTTGATGCACATGTTAGCTTAGATTTTACCTTGTTTTACTGTCAAGTTTTACTGTTTTACTGAACTGCTACTAAGGAGGCCCTTCTCCTTAGTAGGTGCTCATTTGCACAAGCTAGGGTGAAAACCCTAGCTACATGCATTGTATATCTTTCTCACTATCATATTTATCATCTGGTTCAAGCAGATTAGTAATTTTCATACCTTTCTCTTCTAAACCAAGATCATAATAGAAGACTGAAGATCATATATCAGTGTCTACAGCAAATATGGGATGATTATTAGGCTTGCTCTTACTGCTTACTACATAGGACAATCTATGTTCTCTATATAGTCTTTTGTTTTCTCCCAAAACAGGGATGGTGACATAAGACATGTCCATTTGTAAAGTTCCTTTTAATTTAGATGCCCAAGATCTAGACAATAACATCCCAAATTTGGGGGGAATATCTGCCACTATCACATCCATTATTACATTCTTATGAGGTATTTGTGTCAATGATACAATCATGTCTTTAATCAGCCCTAAACATTGGACTCTTCTAGAATCAAAGGAAAACAAATCTTTATAGGGCCTGGTGATTTCTAACCCTAGACATTCCACCATTGATCTTGGCATGAGGTTATGTGAGGCCCCAGAATCTTATAACATAGCATTGTGTAGTATATGATCATGGATATTTAGACTGATATAGAAAGGGGGGACATCATCTTCTGGAGCACTTTCAACATGGGGGACAAACAAAAGAGTGGGCTTATCATCATGCAAATTAAGAGTATACGGCTGCTTTCCTTCCTCTCCCTTCACTATTTTCAGAATATGATATTTGTACTCTGAGTTTTTTACCAACTCATTTAAGGGAATTGAGATTTTTATTTTAGATATTTCATTTTCTAGACTGAAAGCAAAATGAATATTTTCCATTGTTTTCACATTACTTTCATCCCTTCCTTCTCAGCCATTTTTAGGAGCCTTTGCTCCCTTCTCAGCTGCTTTATCAGAGGTAACATTCTTTGGATCACCCCTTCTAGGGGTTTCCTTTTTCTGTTGCTGAGATGTAGATGGATCAGCAGTAACCTTTCCTTGGTCTACTGTTACCTTTATGTTTCTCAAATTGTGTTGCCTCTGAAATTCAAAGATTGCATTCTGGAACCCTCTTTGATATTGCTCAGATTAGAGATGATTGATCATGTTCCTCTTTAGTCAAATAGAATTAGGGTTGCATCTGATCATAGAGGTGGATCTGATCTTCAAGTTTCCCATCTTCCTCTTCTCCTCCTATTAGGTTCTCAGCAAAAGGTGGTCTAATTGGATGAATCTCTGCATTTCTAGGATCCCTTGGTTCTCTTGGTCTTCCTTGTGGGGCAGGGGGTCTCCTATAATTTTTATTTCAAACTTGAGGCTCTGGATTTTCGTTGGAAGGAGGCCTATTAACGAGGGAGATCCTATCCACCAGTATTTCCATAGTTCCCATCATCTGCTCAAACCTGGTGTCAATAGATTGGGATGTGGAAGGTTGGGCTTCTTCATTAGGTCTCTTTTTCTCAGTTCCACTTATATGCTTTATTTTACCCGGGGCCATCAGATTAGCTTATACTTCTATAGCATATTTCAACATATCAGGTAGGGTAGTAGATCTCCTTTATCTCAACATGAGAGAAAATTCATTGTCAAAACAATTAGCATAGTGAAGTTTGGCTGCTCCTACAGGAGGCTTGATTTCCACAGGGGTAGAATTGTACATTCTCATGAACCTAGCTGAAAATTCTTGGACAGTTTCAACATTGGTTTTCTTTGTGTTTGCATACTGAGTGAGAATTTGGAGAGGATTTTTTTTATCCTGCCATCTGGATAGGAAAGCTTGTTCCAACCTCTCATAGGTAGCAATTCCTCCATTTGGAAGGGATTTGAACCACTTCTTCACTTCTCCTGCGAGACTTTGGGAAAATAACCTCATCTTGACATCATCTTCATCTACCTCCTCCATATCTATGAAATCAATAGACGGGTCCACATGTTTCTATGCAATACCACTCCCTTCCCCATCATATCTCATGAGGCTTTGTGCATAGACCGTAGGTAGGTCATGGAGATTGGAAGGGAGGGCTAAAGGGGAAAATCTGGCATCCATTGCTCTTAGGTTTTGCTTGGAAACAAGAGGGATTTTTGAAATAGGTTTAGAGGTAACAGTAGGTATTACAACAATATGACTTGAAGTAGCAGGAGGAGTAATCAGGACCTGGGTGTTTTTACTACCTGCTTTAGTGAAGAGGAATAGGTCATTGTTTTCTTCTTTGGCTTGTAAATTCTCCCACAAATCACTCAGATAGTGTGTTTGGAATTTTCTTTGATCAAACAGGGTTTCTTCAAGATTTGTCTTAGATTTATATCTAAATAAGGACTGCTCAAATTTTAAATCAAAAGGGATAGTCTCTATAGCCTGTGCCTCTTCCTTAGGTAAAGAAAAAGACCTAGTTAATGGGGGAATACTTGTCTTTTCTTTATTTTCTTTGCGGATGACCTTTTTTGGATCTAATACAAAATCTGATGGTTCAGGATTCGGCTGATTTCTGGTAGGTATCCTTCTGGAAGATAGAATTATTTCAAGAAACTCACCAAGAGTCTCTTGTGGGATTGTAAATTTGAATGTTGGAGTCGCCAGGGAAAATATCACAACCTTTCTGTATCTGATCCTCTGTTTCCCTCAGAGATATGATTTGATTCTTTGTAATTATTTTTCTGGGAAAGAAGTCCTTCATTCCCCAGCGGAGTAGCCAGAATGTTATCACTCGAGATTCTTCTGGGTTGCAGCAGAAGGGATCACTGAGGTAACTATTTCAACCAAACTTTTTTGGATGGAAACTAGCCTTTCCAACCACATAGAGGGCTCTCTCTTTCACAATTCTTTCAGCACACAGAATATCTTTTGAATGGGATGGTTATGGATTAAAAGTGGTGGCTAGACCTTCAGATAAGGATTCTTGGGTTTGTTTTCAACTAGTTGGGGTCAAGGATAGTTGCATAATTGGGCATGGAGTCAAACTTCTATGGGTTTTCTGTCACAGATGACTGATTTGGACTATAATTTCAGGGGCAGAGGCAAGACAAATGAGGTTTTTTCGAGTCAAAAGATATCAGCATTTGGTAGCAGAAAGGGAAACAAATTCCATCACAGAGTTAGAGCATTATGAATGAATTCTAACATGCAAATTCAAGAAGAAAGGGTGGAGTATCTAATCATATGCATCTGAAGCATAAAAGATGAATTTCATACCATGTAATATTGATCTAGATACTGCAGAAGAAGACAATCAATGGAAAATACTAATGAAGAAAACATACACAGGAATAACAGACATCAAAACACTCGTCACAAGAACCTCTGCTCCAGAATTAGATCTTCATATTAATCGAAAGGTCGAGTTTCATTACATACTCAGAGCTTTAATCTCAAACACCCTACCTTTGCAACCTACCATTGGGTCTTATTCAAAACCTACCTTTATAGGCTTACAAAAATATATAAACTTCTAGAACACTTCAGCCATATGTGGTCGTTTATTAAATTGGTAAACTGTAACTATTTCTTGATCTATTAGACGCGCTGATGGGAAACTTCAGTGCGATGTCTGTGTGAATTCGGACTGTTAAAGCCACATGTTGTCTTTCGGATTGAGGCATTTCAAGATGATTTTTAGGGATTGACGTGCTGTACCTTTATTCTGCCTTCAGATCGACTCCCATTTGCAGAACAATCGAGTCTTTTCACCCCAAATTCTGTATTTTTCGAGGCTGCAATTTGTTCTGACAAACCATCTTCAGTCTACAATCCACAATCCGCAATTTGTAATGTGGAAGTCGGAAGTCGGAACTACCAAATGGACTTTGTCAGATTTCACTTCCACAATCGGCAATGTGGGATTCGGAAAGTCGGAACGTCTTCGCACAACTTTGTAGAAATTACCCTTCCGCAATCCACAATGCAGGTTTCAGAAATCGGAAACTCAAATTGGTCGCTTCACATAAATTACCCTTCCGCAATCTGCAATACACAATGCAGGTTTCGGAACTCATAAACTCTCACCTGTGCCTTCGGAGAAATCGCGCCTCCGCAATCCTCAATGCGAGACTCGAAAATTGGAATGACATCGCACAACTTCACAGAAATCACCTCCACAACCCGCATTCCGCAATGCGGGTTCTGGAAATCGGAAACTCAAATTTGTGCCCCCAAAAAAATCATGCCTCCGCAATGCGGGTTGCAGAAATCAGAAACTCATCTTTTGCGCGTCTGGTAAAATAGCGCCTCCGCAATCCGCAATGCGGATTGCAGAAAGTTCGAAAATCGTCGTATAATTCTGCATAAATTACCCTTCCGCAATCTGCAATGTGGGTTCGGAAAAGCAGAAAGTCGGAAAGCCTCTTGATCAGATGTGTTGCAAGTTGCTTCCCAGCCATTGATCTGGATTTTTTCTTCAATCCCGGTCGTTCAACCTCTTTTAAAAGTGGAAGACCTCCATTTTTCTCATTTTTCTCACCGTGGCTTAACCATTAAGTTGGAATTTCGTCGATACTTAGCCATTTTTTGGGTTCCCTACTTCTTCTTTTGGTGTAAAAATGTCAATGAGAATGCTTGGGGTTTCAGTGGGGGGATGATCTTTCCTTCCCTTGCATGATCTTTGCTAGAGGTGATAACACCAGTCTTCCCATAGCACAAATATGGAAAAAAATCCAAGTGCTCATCCAAGAAACTATCAGCTCTGCTCAGTGGGATGCTACAAATTGGGATGGCTCTCCACAAGATTTGGTTATTCACAATGCCTGGAAATCGCAACCATCGAATACACCAAGCAATCAGCCTCCTCGATCGACCCCGCCCTCAATCCTAAAAGCCTGGGCTCCGTCGGACTTTGGCTTCGTGAAGCTCAACTTCGATTGCGCCAATAGAGGAAACCCAAGCCCTACTGGATATGGAGGTGTCTTCCAAGATCATAAGGGTAAGATCCTTCGCTTCTCTATCGGATTGATAGGAAAGGATAGCAACAATGTTGTGGAACTATTTGCAATGTTGAAAGGAATCCTCATAGCCTGCCAAGAATAATTCTCCAAACTTCTAGTGGAGGGTGACTTCAATCTGATGATTCAAATTCTCAATAGGCTCCTCAATGGCTCCAAAACTTGCAAATTCTCTCCAAGCTAGTGGTTAGCTCCCAAATTGGATCTCCTTGCGGCCAATATGGACGGTTCCCAAGTTATTGTCACTCATCATGTTAAACGTGATTCAAACAAGCTGGATGACAAGCTATCCAATTGGGGCATCGATCATCCTAGAGAAGAGTGCAACCAAGCATGTACTACACCTGGAAATGAATATCTCAAAGAGAAATGTCATCAAATCAACCTTCAGGCCTCTTTCCCCCACGACGGGTGCCATCTGAATGGAACCCCAATCCCACATGGATATCACTCTACATGAGGAGGAGTTTGTACCATGCAGCACAATGAATGGTACCAGGCCTTCTGCCTCCATCCAAACCCATAACAGTAAATCCCATCACGATGAGTTCTCTTATTATCATGGTGCATGTTTGAGGAGATCCGTACATCTACAAACTTGCTCGATTGTGCGAGTCTTAATGGAAACTATATTTGAAGGTGGGGGATATGGAATTTTGCACGGCATGCACCTAGACATAGAAAGAGGCCGCCTCGACTTAAAGGTCAACCTCGTAATAGAAACTCACTACACCAACCCTCTCATATGCATTGTGTGTTGGTTTATGCTCTGGTCCTTTCCCTCCATGGTAATATTGGTTGGTTTCTCTCTACAAACAAGGTGACCATGCCTAAGACGAAGGTGACACCAAGAAAAATGGTGAATGGGCCATGCCGCACCCATATGCCAAGCTCCCTAAAGGAGATGGGTAAGGTTCAAGGTTTTTTCGAACAAGGAATCCCTGACTTAGCCCATGCTCGCATCATCAGGTTGGAAAATCGCTTGAATAAGAAGCGAGGACTCCCTGTGACAAATCAATTAGCCAAGGACTTTGGTGGGCTTGTGGAGGATACTAGGTCTGCGTGCACTCATGAAATGCGGCACTCGAAAACTCTTGGGGTTTTCTGGACAGTTAAAGCACTCATGTCCCTATCGATGGAAGATTGCATCCAAGGCCAACTTAAGCCGGAGAAGGATGCTTTGTCGCTGGTTGATCGCAACTCCAATCTTGAGGCCACCATGCACACTCTATTATGGTTCTAGTGTGTGTAGATGGAGCGGTTTAATGCAAAAATGGACGCACTTTCCAGATCCATCATGGGAAAATCTTTTACCAGGCCTCTGCCAGATCGTGCTGCTGACACCCAGCTCATCTTCAGAAGATGCCCTGTTACTGCTAGCGACGTTGGGACAAGCAATGTGTAATGTGTTGGTCCCTCCTCAATTCCTCTCTCAGATGATGAATAGTTGGTTTAGGCCTTGGGATGGTTTTGTTGTTTCCTATATGTCTTTGATTTTGAACTACTCCAGCCATAACCCCCAGCCTGTGGGGGAGCATTGTCAACTTTCTCTTTTTGCAGTTCCTTGAACTCTCTGGTTATAGATAGCACAGTGGCCTTAGGCTCTTAATGCTTAGGTTATTTTTGTCATGCATGGAAGCTATGCACTCTGACACTTAGACAACATGGCTATGTACAGTTACCTCTTCTTTATTTAATAGAATTTTGAACCTTACCAAAAAAAAATGAGTTGGGATTAAAAAAACCCCACGTTAGGGTATCTGAAACCCTTAGATCGGATTGTTTCCTTTGCATTGGCATGTGTGCCGCATACACCCATCAATAGTTACCTCTTTCAAACCAATCACTATGATATTGGCATATCAGATGCTACCTATTCAAGGTAATAACTTCCTTTTTACTTTCCATATTTTAGTATCAACTTTTACAACTTCGTATGTTTAGCTTTGCTTCCTCATGATGAAATTTCATGTAGCCATGTATACATGACTACTCGTGCATACTTCTCTTCACTAGATACAATATAACTTGTAAGGAATTATTAGTCTCATTATCACTTTAACAATTGCTTAGTAATGAAAATAAAACATATTGATATGCAAAATCTCGACACAATACATGTGTTAGTATGCATACATTTACACACATTTTTCATCACAATTGGCATTATTTAGTTATTGCTTCATATTTATCAAAGTATAACAATTCATAATAACCACATATCATAACATGACATGTTATAAACATGAATGCATGATCAAATTCATTGTTACAGTAAGGTTCACTACCTCCATATAACTCTCTTGGACATCAATCACACAATGTGTTCAATGGCATAACATATCATGGTCATGGTGTCAAATCATAGGTAAAATGAATGTGTACCTAATTCCTTTAGCGGAAATACACTTCGACTCATACATGCATTGTTATTGTTAATACCTCTTCCTTTGGCTTATAATTGAGAAACAGTCATATCAGTTTTCAATTTAAACTCATCAAATTTGTGATTATATCATCTCCACAATTGATCATGAAACATTACAACCTTTTATATCTACAAGCACACGAGTATACATTTCATTATAGCAAGACATCATGCTAATATCATATTTGTGTTCATTCATATTTTCACGAATTTTTTATTGCATAAGAATTTTATAATCCTATGTTCATCGTGCAACATGAATGTAATAACATGGAGAAAATAAATACAAATTAATATTGTTCCCTTTCCTCGTAATTTCTTTTAGTTAGCACTTAACTTTATCTCATCCTATTTGCATTGTACTCTCACATAACGTTAGTGATAATAACTAAAAATTTAAACATCGGTATAGAATCATTCTTATAAAGTTTGTTTGTAAATGAATCAAAGTAAGGAAGAAGGAACTTCCTTGGTCGTCGCCTCTTTAATTATGTTTCTTCAAGTCTACAAGATTATTTTTCCAATGCGTTACCTAAGAATTGGCCCATCTAAAGATCCAATGTTGTAGCTTTGCTCTGATACCACTTTGTAACAAACCCATTACCCACTTTAACCATTTGGGGTATGGGGTAGAAAAAATTTCCTTTATCTCCTAACAAGATGAAACATTACATGTGTAAGAGAACTAATGAGTTAGTTTCATTAATAATTAAAATGTATTCGCCACGTTGTAGCATAACCATTCACAGAGATTAAACTACATAGAACATACAACAAGAGTCCTTGCACCTATCTCCATATGAAGGACCTACTTTCATAGCTAATCATTTTCTAATACTTCTCATGTAATTAAGTAAGCTTTTTAAACCACATTGCTTACCAATCATGCTTCTCCGCATAATAATCTTGTAATACAATTAATTGATCCAATGCCATGTATAAAGATTATAACTGTAATCTCGAGGGCTATAAAACCCTTATAAGTATGCATTTCAATTGTAAGGATATTTTAATGAAAGAATCTAAATCTTAGTATTTAGTTATTGATACATCACCTATGAGTTCACCATTCATATTAATAGTTATAAAGACTAATCATTTAGGTGAGATCACAACTAAGGGTTGTCATGAAATCACTAAATTTTGATTATAAACTTCAAACCTTCTACATACAATCAATAACATAAAGTCTAATCAACATTAGACAACCTTCATCTAACTTCATACATCAAGAGAGATGTGAACTAATATCCTGACCATTCAACCCTAGTCACATAATACATACATGTGTTGTAACATCCTTTTAAAAAGTGGTAGACACATTATCAATCATAATTATTTATATAATAAGGTAGAGTCATAATAGTATATTGTCTCACCTTTCAAATATATATTATTTCATCTTAATTCATTGTTTACAATTAAATATGAGGGCTAGCTAATCCTCTATAACCATTTCAAGATTATTGGGAATATCAACTACCTCTTTAGTTGTTGGCTCGTGCAATTTAACAATTATAATAATGCAACGGTTTACTTAAGCATTCCTACCAACATGCATCATTCATCTTACATTTCATTCTTGTTGAATGCGGATATTGTATGATTCCTACAAGTATGCATTATTCATCATGCCTTTTTAACTTTAGCATCACATTCATTACATGTCCATCAATGATTTAACCATTCATGACTAATTATCATTAACACAACAAATCGAGAACACTTATACATTTCAAATTAATTAAATATAATTGAATTACAAGGACATACCATAAAGTAAACACTTATAATGAATTGAATTCTCTTGATGATTGATTATGCAACTGCAACGTTCCTTCCCAACCATAGGCACTCTGTTCAGCACATACTATTTCTGTAGAGAGGCCACCACCGAGCTGGGAAACGTATCGACTAGGTTGAAAGAGTGGCAGAAATATTTTATCACAACTTCTCAACATTTTAGGTATGCTAAGCCCATGGCCACATCTAAACAATAGAATGTGATTTCAACAATAAGCTCGGCTTCAAAAAAAATAAGCTCAGTTCACAAATATTAGGCTCGGTTTAATAATGAATATTTTTTTCTATATATTAAAATATTAGAGCTTCTAGCTCTTCATAATTAAAGCATTATAATCTATCTTGAACATTTAAATAATAGAACTTTCAGCTCTTTATAAAATAAAACAATAAGCTTGCTCTAATTATTTAAAATTATAGAGTTCCCAACTCTTCATCATTAAAGCATTTTGATTTATCATTTAAATAATAGAGCTCTGAGCTCTAATAAACAAAACAATAAATCTTGCTCTATTTATTTAAAAATAATATAGAGCTCTTGACTTTTGATACTTAAAGCATTATAAAATTATAATTATTAAAACCATAAAAGGGCAATGCCCTCTTTTCCTCGCTCATAAGAAAGTAAAGTTTTTAAATAAAATGTCAAAGGGAAACACCCTAATTTCACTCATGCGGAAGCATATAAAGCATTTAAATAAATTTTTAAATAGCAACGCCCTCATTTCTTCACACATATGCATATAGCTTATTTAAATAAAATATTTGAAGGGAAACACCCTCATTTCTTTATGCACATGCATAGAAATTATTTAAATAAAATATTAAAGGGAAAAACCCTCATTTCTTCATGCACAGGCATAAAAATTATTTAAATAAAATCTTAAAAGGCAACACCCTCATTTCCTCATGCACAAGCATATAAATTATTTAAATAAAATCTAAAAGGGAAAACCCCTCATTTATTCATGCACAGGCGTAAAAATTATTTAAATAAAATCTTAAAGGGGAACACCCTCATTTCTTCAAGCACAATAGCAAAAACAAATAAAATAGTAAATACATGAATCAATATTTAACTACTAGGATAATATACTTATATGCAGAGGGTCATGGCTCCCTTATTCCTTCACCAACATAGATCCATCCTTCCCCTTCACTAACGTTGAGCTCCTCCAATTTTATCAAAGTGAACCTCCTCCTCCTACCCAAAAAAAATTCCATCAATTTTTTTTCCTTATTACACAGACCCCTCTCTCCTTCCTCATTAAGAGAGGTACATGTTCTAGAAAATAAATTGGGATTTGGTTTCCCTAACTGCTAGGGTTTTTCCAAATAGGTCCCTAAAATTAATAACAACCATTCATTTAATTCCAGCATATATAATAATTATATCATGCTAGTTTAAATTAAATTGTAATTAGAAACCCTAATTGAAAGTCTTGATGGTTTTCCCTTTCTAATTAATGGTTATCATAGTGTAAACATATAAATATGTCTTTAACTTTGGATCACGTAATTTATAACACTTATTTAGCATATAAGATTGGTTTGTCATATATTTGTAATATTTCATATTCCACAATTATTATTTCTATATAATAATTGTGTTTAGTCGTTGTCTCTATGGCGACTAAAATTGTTCATAAAAGAACATTTAACCCTTTGATCACATGATTGTACTAACTATAATAAATTCCTATTATTATTATTATATTAAGTACTTCTTTTATGTTAGAGTTTAATTTTCACAATATAACTTTTGCGAACTCTTTTAAAATAATCATAATATTTACATTACAATATTCATATAGATAAATGTACTTATTAGTCAAATGTAATTTCTTATAGTGAGAATGAATAATTTCCATTAAATAATAACCCTTCTAAGCATGGAGTTCGTTTCTCTTTCTTAAAAAAACAAGAGATATCTTCTCTAGTATCTTTTCGCTCAAGAAAATATAATATTAATTATTTTAATTTCATAATAGTCCCTCTTCTTTAGAGCATAATAATAATAATCATTTTTTTATGCTAAGCTCGTCCTATTCATACATTGTCCGCAACATCCAAAGGCTATTAATTGGATCATAACAATAGCCAATGCCTTCTCATTAATAATCTCATAACAACTACTTCCATGCTTTAAGATAGCTTACACTATTAGTTATTTTCTTAAGCTAATAAACTAATAATGTCAACTCGCTTTTGATTGAACTCATATGCTCATAAGCTAGTGATCACAATTAACTTTATCTTCAAAACTCATAGATACGAAGATTATTCCCATGGGGGGTAGAGCAATTGGTAATGAGTAATTGAGATGAGAAGTTGTAAATGGAAGGTCACAAGTTCAAATCCCTGTGGGTACTTACTTACAAAAAATAAATATACCAAGATGACATCCAACCATCATCACTTGAATTCCTAAAGCTTCACTAGCCTCTACCCTCTCCCCCTAGTGGGTATCATTGCCCCTCTATTTAGTTGCCTTGCACATTCATTCCCTAGGTTTTCTTTTATTAACTCATCATTTGCAATTTATATCATACACATAAGGTCACCATGATTTAGTTAATGCATGGTTCTACTACAAAATAAAAAAAAATGCTACAATGTTCACTAGAGGGGTCTTGGCCTTGAGATCCACGTCTTGAACTAGTACAAAAATACATTTACATCACTTATATTCAATTACAACAATAAGGGTGAAGGGTGATGGATATTACATCATCTCCCGCTTAAGATAACACCTTGCTCAGTGTTCCCATTCTTTCAGAGTTTGCTTTCAGTTTCGAATTACACGTAGATGAAAGCAATTCTTATTTACAATTCCAGTTTCCCTTGTTGGGCTTTCTAGGACAGATGCATGTTCGACATCTTCTTGAGATGTCTTCAAGGATTTTTGCATCCAACCACATTTGTGCTCTACAACAAACAAATACAAGGTTTTCCTAATAAAAATGTGGAACATATACATATGTATGATTATTTTAGATCAAAGAAGAAGGCATAATAAAGATAAGTAATTGGCTTTCATGGTATTCACTGGATGACTTTACTTTCATCCTTTTGTTTCTACCTTTTAATAGCAATTCCTTAAAGTCATCTTTACTCTTAAATTTTTATCATGTCATACCAATAAGTTAGTTTGCACATAATATATTATACATTTATAGGAAAACAAACCAAATGCATCACGGCTTATCATTGCACCTACAATATTTGTTAGTATCATAAGATATGTACATATCATAATCACAGCTTATAAATTAACAACTGAATACTTAAGTATTCATGTTATAGCACATTGAGATTGGTGCTTCCAATCAATCTTCTTAACACTAGGAAATCGTGTCAAATATTGATAATATGTACATATAATGCCATTAAGCAATGTTAAAACATATACATGTCATTTGAATGTATTGTTCTAGGGTACTTTTTCACACATCTTCAACTTATCTCGGAAGTTCTACCATTTCAACACACACATGAGGGTCATCTCTTGATGGAACCACCAGCTCTCGTGCAAGCCTCCTTATGGTGTATATGTGTACATGGAAAATTTCACAGATATTATTTGAAATCTCTGTAAACATAAGACATGACCCTGCTCATTCACCTATTTCCTCCAGTTGTCAAGTAGTGAATACCACATGGGGAACTATGGTCTATCTTATAGTGCAGTCCAAGATTTTTTTACTAGCTCTTTTGGGTTCCACTGGCCCAGTTGAACTTGCAACTACATTACATGCCCCACCCAACACGAGGATGACACCCCTTCACTGTTATATAGACCCTCGGGTGTATCTCCTACCGGTGCTCTTTAAGGTGTGCATACAACCAGGGAATCCCCACTGTTGCTCAAAATAACATCTCTTATTAATTTATTATTATTCTTATTATTATAGGTATCAATTTGTTTGTCTTTGATTTATGTCTCAGTCTCAATTCTTAGTATCAATAGACATGCCCATACAAGTTCGATCCTTTCACCCTTAAGGTACTCAGGACAACCAACTCAGGGACTCTATGTATTTGATATTATCAGTCCAATATTTACTTTTATCAGTTGTATAGTGGTTCCTAGTATACTAGCAGTTTTTCTACTTTAAAAGATACATACAAAACTCCTCTCTTGGAACCCTTGTAGTCAAAACTTATTTAGTGCACGCTAAGGCCATAGATATTTTTTTGTGTGCGAACCATACTGAATTTGGAATTTCGGTTTATCTACTCACACAGATACCCATTAACTCTCATGTTTTTCAATGTACGTCTCAATGTACTATCTCAATGTAGTGTCTCGGTGTAAGGTAAGGACTTTCATTTACTAATTTACCTCCTCTTTCTCATTTATGTGCAGTTTTGTTTCTTATAGAAACTAACCTTCATAAGTATGACGTATTCTCTCATAGAATTTGGCTTCTCACAGCCAAAGGACCTTGTTTCTCACTAGTATTCAATACCAGTTCTTGTTTATGCATCAATCGAAATGTTGTTTTTAGTAGTATTGCTAGTGTAGAAAACACTTTTTGCACACAAGCAAGGACCTAAAGACACTTGTCACCTAAAGTATGCTCTTCACCTCGCACTTCATGTGATCTTGGTGAATCAGAAAAAGAGTGAGAAGTGTGAAATACCTCCATTTCACACTTGTCTATTTAGTAAGAAATATTTGATTTTGCAAAGCGTCATGAGCATCTCTTAGAGTTAAAGTAGGCATTACTTGATATACTCTTTTAGTTAATTTTCCGATAAAATAACTTTTTTTGCTTTCATCGCATGTGTTTGCACCACTAGCACACACTAAGAGACCTAAATACTCTTCTGATCCAAATATGCTCTTCACCTCGAACTTCATGTGAGATTGGTGAAACATAAAGGTAGGGATTATGAAATACTTCTCTTACACTCCATAAGTGAACACTCAAATCCCTTAAAATCAACATTGTAATTGTCTTAACCAACTAAAATCCTTCACAAGAGGTCACAAAACAATATTTTAGTTAGGTAGGATTGATTGGGCTAGGCATACATTAATGCCCACCAATCTAGTTTCATTAGTGATATTTTGAAACATAGCAGTGTTGTCTCCACGTTGTCTCATAAGGTACTTATAAAATCCTGCTATAAGCAAGTGTTAAAAGAAGCCCGAATCAGAACTGCGTCGTGACCAAGGAGGTGAACGTCGAGGAATATCTACCCTACTCTCCCCTACAATCCACTCAGCTTGTTGTAGGGAGACAACACTATACTATGTAAGTCGAACCACTGATCCACACTTGACGCAAGGTATCTTAGTGGCCCAACTTAGGATATCACCAAGGAGCAATTGTGAGTGAAATTAACTCCTGAAGTTAGATATTGTTGTTGGGAGGTATTGCCAAGTCTTCTTGATTGGATCATTGGCCCCATCACTGGTAGAACTAGCTCTTTATTACCTTCACTAGTCGATTGGTGAGTGGATACCATTATCACCATCAATTTTGCTTTTGGTAGGCCCAATTACATTCGAGAGGAAGGACGTTAAGTCTTCTAGGGAATTTACATTTATTTTATTTTTAAATACAAGTTCACTAAACTCGTAATAAAAAGAACCTACATGTGGAGACTCATGCACTAAAACCGATATTGCACATATCACTCACTCATCACATCATTTTGCATCTGTTGTGGTTGGCATATTTTTGCATTTGTTCAATTGTGTTTATTCCACTATCACTCTCATATTGACACAAATACTTCACCATTGAGGAACAAAACAACATCCTAAGACAGTCGCGTAGACTACAAGGCCTATCCCCTCTCTCGAGGGGTGTTTTCACACCTTCCCCCCGTGTGACATGCATAGGGAATTCAAGCCAGGGTCATTCCCAAGAATCATTGATAGGATCATATAGTCGAGGCCAAGCCTTTCTAGGTACATTTTCTCCCCTCAAAGAATCTATTAATTACACCACTTCTTCCCCCATCGGAAGTAGTCTTCCATTGGCTTCTCCCCACATAGATCCCTTTGACCCATCCTCTCTCATAGGAGGAAAACCGTTGTTTACAACACCACCTGGGTCTCCCCCTCATAGAAATCACATCCCAAACATAATGGCAAGACCATTTGTCCCTACCTTACCATTTATGGATAGTATAAATCTACCAGATTTGGCCAAACTAACAAATGACCCCATTGCTTATGATGCGACATGGTCGGCTATGCCAGACAAGCTTCCTTCCGATATTCCCAAATTCAAAGGAAAACAAGGAGATGATCCCTCCAACCACGTTATGTCTTTCCACTTATGGTGTTCATCGAACAACATAGTGGATGACCCCATGAGGCTTCGCCTATTCCAGTGTACCCTCACTGGAACAACAGCAAAATGTCACGTAAACCTAGAAAGTGGCACCCATTCCACATACGCGACATTGGCCACCTCATTTCTTATGTACTTTCAACTACCAATACGGCATGATTTAGGCCTCAAAATTCACACTGAGTTTCGTCAAAATACTTCTACCCACATCGCGGACCACATACATGAGTGGCATAGATGCTACACACTACGTAAGATCGAAATATAACCTCCCTTTCTATTGGATTGGTTTATCAAAACTCTGCAACTTTCCATAACCAAAGATGTTGCCACCTCCATGCCGCAAAGCGAGGAAGAGGCTATTCTGAAAGAACAACATTTTGATCCCATATATGCATAATCCAACTATCTTTACACAATCCTCGTTGATGCCCCTCAGCATCGGTCATTGGATCCTACACCTTCGAGCTCGTCACATTCGATGGATGGGATTATTGGGTCCATTTCCCATTTAGGAAAGGTTCCTCCTACCACGTCGACTCCATTCAACATGGTCCCGTATTACCCTTCCATGCCACCTACGTTGGTACCCCCTACACCAGTACCAACACCATCAGTTGGTCAATTACAATATAGACCATACAGTCCTACATACCCAAATGTTAGCCAAACAATGACGGTTCCTACACTGCCAATGGAATTTATCCCACCGTCGGGATATAATCTGTATTACCCTTTCCCATGCCCAACTGGTCAACAACCTTCCCCCCACATGGGGGTTAACTTAGTTCAACCTTCTTACGTTCAACAAGCTCAACAATTTGAGTAATTGAATGTCGTAAACCCCTAGAATCCACAAAATCAGGGGAAGAATAAAGGTAAGAACAAACAGAATCAACAGTCGGACAAGGGGGAAATCCCCCTCAGCAAAAATAGAATACGAGCTATCCAAATACAACGACTAACAACCCCCCCAAAAAAGGGAAGAATCCCCTCCTGAGAACCAATTATTGTTGCTCCAATTGCAGCGATTATGGTCACTACACACATCATTGTCCTCTTATCCCTGAATTCCAATATTTAGTGGAAGATAAAAAGAGATGGTGACGAGCCCTCCTCATGCAATGAATCCTCCCCCGCCACAAACAGTAGTGTTACAACAACCCTTTTCCAATCAAGGGGTAGTTACACAAGAACAAGATCCTCGCCCATCTAGCGATGGCTCTTTCCAAAATATCTATACGTTGGATATAAACCTTCAGACGTGAGCCAAGGGTTATGATGGGCCTTCCACCCCCCAAGTGGAAGACATTTATATCCCCTTAGGAGGGCCTCTACAAATACCACGCCCGAATACTGAACAAATCCTATGGATTCTAAAATCTCCACTCAGGCGTACCCCTAGTAACCCCCACATGAAAGCTTCCCACAATTAAAGTATTGTGGATGAATTGGCTCAATCCCCCGTGGCCATGTCCACATTAGAGGTGTTACGGTCTTTCCCAACACAGAGAAATGCATTACTCAATGTGCTCGGTGTTGTCGACCCTTCCTACTCACACCTCATGACCTTTGATATTGACAAAGGTGACCCGTGACTACCATCGTCGGTCACATTCCAAGTTCCGGTTAGAGTAAAGAACGTCATGATCCATTGTTGTATAATCGATGAAGGTGAATCCACTTGCATCATGTGTGCCGCGTATGGAAACGACTATGGTCCCTTGAGCTATTCCCCTCATCTAGCGCTCATATGATGGGAGACCATCCCAACCAAGAGGATTGTACCAAAATGTCCCCATAGAGATGGGGGGCAAGATGGTTATGATTGATCTCAAAGTAATAGAAGATGAGCTAACCACAACATCCTCTTGGGACGTAGTTACATGTATTCCATGAAGGCGGTATCCTCCTCATTCTTTCATATCATGATGTTTCCCTTAAATGGGAAGATAGTTACCCTCGACCAGCTTAACTATTATGACCATAATACCACAAGCAATCCCGATAACGTCCTACCAACTATACTGGGTGATGATCAAACATATGTTGACATTGCCCCCGATATGTACAAGGACTCCAATTTGTTAGGTGCATATCCGGGACCACCACCGAAGATCCCTGCATCTACTGATGGCCTGATGTGCACAATTTTCACCATTGAAAATGGAGCCGCCTCCACCTCAACATCGTCATTAGCACCACTACTGAGTCATGGCGTTGAACAAACGTTGAGTCCATCAGTACCCTCTATTTTTCAAATCCCATTATTGTATCCTCCCACGAGTGTACAAGGGACGCCGGTTATGGGTTAGCTAACTCTACCTAGGATAACTCTACGGATACAGCTATGGTACCTCACACCACCCTACCCAGAAATGGCTTCCAAACCAGTCGCCATTATGATTTCGTCCTTGTTTTGGCTAGTATGGTTGCAAGGCTTGTAACACATTCAGTTACAACAACCCAACCTATGACATCCACAACTACACCACAATTGATCGTCGTTAAGACCATCAATGGGGGCACCAAAGAACCCAAGTTGAAAGGTCCCCTATTACCAACCCCGGCATCTAATTCAATAGAAACCATGAAGCCTAAAGCAGGGGGCATCAACCATCAGGATTTGAAATCCCTAGTAATGATCAATACTCCCAATCAAAGGGTCACACTGTCGTGTTCTCTTTGTGGGAAGCAAGGCCATGCAACAAACCTATGTCCTACTCTACCAGACTTAAGGAATTTTTGTAACACCCCTGTTATCATCACCCATGCTCCATCAACGGTGAAAGGGGGAACACCTCCCTCACCCAGAACTAAGTCCAAAACATTGTGTACGAATCACGCGTGTTCCATATGTTCTCAGCATGGGAACTATATGCACCATTTCCCCAAACTCCCTCGATACAGAGAGGCGTTAGCAACAGTTCATCTCACTGAGGTAACAATTGAGGAACCCCCCTTCTTACATCAAGAAGTAGCATCCATTAATGTGATCACCACATCGGCGGTGACATCAGTCACCCCTCCCACAGAAGTTGCACCAACTACAGAAAACATGGTAGAGCCTGTACTGTCACAAGACCCATCTAAACTTACGATGATGCCATCACACAATGAATTCTCGTCATGTGGGCAATCCACCCATATGCTCCCTCCTAGAGCTATCGCATGCATAATGTTGCAAATCAACACCCAAGAAGACCAATAACACTTCCATCCTCGTGCACCATGACCTTTCCAATCTTATGGAGAGACCACCCATTACTCCTTTCAATGCCCCATTTTGCGCTTCAAATGACAAACTCGTCTTGAACTAATGAGAATGCAAGATCAATTACAAACACCCTATGTAACCCCGCAAGTGTCACCAACTGAGGAGGTAGTACCGACCTTCCCAGACACCATCAATGTTGAATCTACTTTATTCGGTTTCCTCACTTGCAATGATTCCTCGTCTTCCGATGAAGACACGGAACACCTGCAAGCATTCCCAAAAAATGAACAACCAAAACAGGGGGTTTGTACGCCCCCAGCAAAAACAAGACATCTGAAACCAACCATTGATATTCTTATTTTGTGTCAAAAAAATTTCTTTCCTTTCACACTATCTCGAATTAAGAAAGTAAACTATCTCTCTTCTTCAAATGCAGATGGCCTCCCTGACGGACATCTACATAGGATATGTGTGGGTGGTGCCAGTCGATGGTCCAAACATCTAGGCATCCGCTGCCTGGGTTATATATTCCCCCTCCCATACACTCCACCACACTGGGGGAGTGTGCTTGGGGGTACTAACAAACAACCAAGCAAAGTACGATTCTGTAATAAGTCTATTGAGCGATGCCCTACACCTAGGCATTTACCATCTACAAGTGCACCTCGACTCACAACTGGTCGTATTGCAACTGAATAATGTATTTTGTATCTGCAATTCGATCCTCTTCTGAAATTTTCTGCAAGTACGCCTTCTCATTCGACAGTTTGAAACCATAAATTTCACACATATATCGAGAAACGCCAATGCATTTTCCGACTCCGTCGCTAATGAGGTATTGAATTGGCACCTAGTACATCACCCGCCTACATAACCCTGCATATCAATCATACATAAATATTCCCATGTGTTTAACCTATGACTACACATACATGTATATTGTCATCACAAGTCCTACAGTCGATCACACATGCCCAAAACAAATATGTTAGTATCAACTACTACATATGCATTACATCAACACATAGGAAACATAAAGCAAAATACACATACATCACATACATACAGAGACGCATACATCATGTGCCGCAAAAATGGTATATATATATATATATATATATATATATATCATCAAAAAATGTCTGTCATGTACAAAAAATGCCTCTCATGGGGCATATACATCGTAGCCTTATGAGGGATACATCAAAAACCTGCCTCCCATAGGCTCATCAAAAATGTATGCATACAAAAATGGAGCTCATCATCCCTATACAAAAAGATTCAAGATGCCCCACCAGCTAGTGGATCTCGGGGTCCCAAAATAGATAGTGGACGCACAGCCTCCCCTCGCGCCGGCTCTCGCCCCTGTCATGGCCACTGTCGCGGAGGAGGGACCGCTCCTCCCGTGCTACATGGCATGCAGCTATGACCCGCCGCATGATCCACCACCAAGCTGGCCCACACTCAACTGGTAGGTGAAGCATCAAGTCCACCTCATCATCCTCGAGGTTAGCCCAATCCCACTCATCAACCCCAACTGAAATCCCATCAAATATCCACTCTAAATCAGTTATCACAACGGCTAGTCGGTCTCCCTCAGTTGCACCCCTACCGCATCTCCTCCTACTCTGGCCTCACCACCCTTGGCTGCACTTACTCCTCCAATGTTCGGCCCCGCCCTGGAAGCTGGTTGATCCCTCCTCAGTCTCGGCCTCTGAGGTGGCCTCATAGAACCAACATCTACATCACAAAGGAGAAAACCATGATTAGTACCTGATAAACATATATACCATAAAAGTGCAGAAAACAAAGTATGTACTAATATATATGCAAAAAGTACAAAACCATAAAAACATACGAGTCGCGTCGAAACCACCAGCAGGAACGGGCAGCTCCGGATCTCCTCGGAAGTCCATCCCGCTCCAAGGATACCTCTTTGGTCGGCCTATGTGGCCCTCCCATACATCTAGCACCTGTGGCATAAAATAGGCCACCATGGGCCCGCCACTAGCACAATACATAATACACTGCTAAAACACCTTTCACGGCTCCTGTGGCCCCCTCGCGGGCACCACCACCTATGGCCGCAATGATAAGTAGCACTCAAAGAAGTAGGGGCACAACACACTTCCATAGCAGAAGGTGCGTCTCTCACCACCATTATGCAAATCTGTCATCTGTTGCATCGGTGAACCCCACGCCACGAGATGACCAGCCATCACCCTCTCTACCAGCTAAATTTGGCCTTTATGTTCTGGTTGGAGGATGCATCTCCCAATACATGAACAACGCTTGTCGCAATAGCCTCCACCGGTAGAGCTCTCAGATCGATCACCAACACTCCACCAGAGTTCACAGAACTTTGGTCACCACCGTAGTACCGATCCACTAATGTGTGGATCATCTCCCCACCAACTGTGGAGGAAGAGGATCCCCCACCGGGGCATCAATCTAGTCAAGAAATAAATATCCTAAGCCAGGATACTTAGGTCCTCACCTCCTATATGGAACACTCCTCGGTTCGGGACCCACATTTCCAAAGGCCGCCACAAGAGGTAATCAGTTGATCGCATCAGAGGGATCTTGAAGAAATTCAAGAGCCCAACATCGCGTAAGGCCTCGGTTGGCGCTTGGTTGGATAACACAACCGCTCGAAGTTTATCATACTCTCTCTCTCTCTCTCTCTCCCCTCAACATCTCGGATGTGTGGCATCACTAACAAGAAACCACCTGCACAAGGAAATGATCACCCATTAGACTTGTAAAAACACTAGTGCGGCCTTCTATAAAAAGATTTGCGTGTAGTGCAACATTTTACAGCATATCTACACTTAGCGCGGTCGAAACACTATTCCACCGCGCAGAACCAGCGCGCAGGATATATACAGCTCTGTCACGCGGGCCGCACGTGTAATATCTGTATCTGGATATTCTCATGTTGTGATCGTGTCTGAATCACAATAAAACTATTCAAGTGAATATTCAACCAATAGAAAATAACTCCATTTGGAAAGAATAAATAATATTGAATATATATTGATGAGATATCATTACATTACAATTTGATGGACCATTTAAATATGGCCTTATGTGCCTTTTCAATGGAAAGGTACATCTCTATCTATTCAATTAATTACATATCAATTTTATTTAATATTTGTTTAATTAATTTTATTTTATTATTTAATTATTTGTTTATTAATATGTTTATATATAATTTTATTTGTTACATGGTCTTCCTCTTCAGAATGCTTTGTCCTCAAATCATTAGTGATGAAGGTCACGTCTTTCTTTGTATATACTAAGTAAAACCATGTGCAGTTTCATAAAACCATGTGTGGTTTCATAAAACCATGTGCGGTTTCATGAATGTTATTCTTTAACTTTTCTTTTTTTTTACTCTTTTTTTTGTCTTACATATAATTCTTTTTTCCACTTCTTCTATGTAATATTTTTTTTCTTACTTCTTGTTCTCTTCTTCTTATTTCCAATGGAAATAATTACTTCTTTGGGCCAAAATCCTACTTTTGGACAAGGTCATAGATTTTTGGGAAACCAAAAAATGATGGCCAAAAGTCAATGTGGATCAAAGATCCTTAATCAGAGAAACTCTGAGAATGGTTTGTGGCCGAAGGCTGAAATCAAGCCCAAGAAGGGGCTATGATACCAATGTAATATCTGTGTCCGGATATTCTCATGTTGTGATCGTGTCCGAATCACGATAAGACTATTCAAGTGAATAGTCAACCAATAGAAAATAAATCCATTTGGAAAGAATAAATAATATTGAATATATATTGATGAGATACTATTACATTACAATTTGATGGACCATTTAAATATGGTCTTATGTGCCTTTTCAATGGAAAGGTACGTCTCTATCTATTCAATTAATTACATATCAATTTTATTTAATATTTGTTTAATTAATTTTATTTTATTATTTAATTATTTGTTTATTGACATGTTTATATATAATTTTATTTGTTACAGTGCGACTGCTCGAGGAACAGTCACGCTAAAACCAACGTGTGACTAAATCTTATATATCTCATGTTATGCACGGTAAAGTACATTATTTTCGTGCTAGTAAGCGCACTACACCATGTGTGATTTTCATAAAATCTCGCACTATGACAGTGCCAGATTTTTTGAAAATCCAATGCGGTTGTGCGGGATTTTCTCAAAATCCTGCGTGGTCATCCTTAAAACATAAAAAGGGACCCCCTAAGTCTACCCAGATAAAATTAAAGAGTACATGGGTCAAGCATACCTGGAACTCGCGACTCAACAAACGGTACACCGGATCTACCAGAAAGGCTCAAAATGCACTCTAGGAGTTCAGTGGCACAAAGTACGAATGATTTCAAAAAGTGGGCCCCACCCCTATTTTATACTCATTTGACCCAAACTTCCAACTGATGCCACAGACAAACAGTAACTTCGTTTCCAAAACTGTTCTCACCACGACGGCCAGCGCTTTGAGCTCTTTGAAATGGAGCCAACCAATCCGGATTTTCACCATTGTCATCGGGACACTATTTTTCTATCCAAGTACCCCATAGGTATGCACTGTTTTGGTTTTAATATTTCTGCATTGTCAATGCCTTGGGTATGAATTTAACTACACTTGGGTATGTGCGGCGTATGTGCGGAACCGTGATCAGGCCAATATGGAGCCTCTTGTTTTTCCATTATACGAATAAGACTTCAAATATCCAACAACAAGGGACATACATCCTACCGTAGGTATCATTCTAAAACTGGCATATAGACTCTATTTACCCTCCGTTTATAATGCATATCCCAGTATTCCCGCTGATAACAATAGGGTCCTCATTCATGGCCTTGATGTGCCCTCAACATCATTCCCATGAATAACATGTTCCCTAGTGGGTGTGTGCATCATTTCCATCCCCATCATCAATTGGCACCCATGATGTCGACCCCCCACAATTCCGAGGCATCTAACCCAACTTGAAAAGACCCCTCTTCGAGTATCATTTTTTCATTTCGGCATTTAGTCCACCAACTAGACAATCGTCAGATCCCTCGGCACATGTTACAAGAATGATTCACAAAGACCCCTCATACCTCCATGATCACTTTACCATTCGCAATTCCCCTCGTATCATCACCCCTGCAAAGACACCTAGGGGTCCCCCACTCTCAAACACAACCAGTTCTATTCAGTTATCCCGCAGGTATATACTGCATTGCATCATTTCATGGGGCACTCATCTTTACATCTGCAAATTATCCCTCACTTCATTATTGGAAATTGTCCCCTGATCCACTCAAAACAGTGGGGATTCCGCCCATCATCAAATTGGTTCCCCGATACACCCAAAACAGTGGTGACCCCACCAATATTATTTATGTACAAACAAATTTCCCTCGTCGCCTCACATTGAGGGAACACCATATTATTTTTGCAGCAACCCATGGTCACCTTTGATTGATGCATTTGAGTCTCCATATGTTCAACAATATCTATTTTGCTGGTTACCATTACCATTTGTTTTGCGTCTCCATCAAATCCCTTTCACTTGCAATTTGTTTCCACCAATTTCAATATGTGTCGTCCCGAAAGAAAATTTGGCATCCTTGATCCCCATGTTTACATTGATCAAAGGAAGTTATGAGCCCCACGCTTATCAACCAGTCGTGTGTCAAGTCTGTCCATCCACCAGTTGATTACAATATGATCTCGCTTCTCAAGTTAGGACCCTCGTCGTATCATATACTTCAACTCTCATCGACATCAAAACACTATATTTCGAGAGTTGCAGTAGTTGCAGTGGTACCTTGGGATCCCTTTCAATCACTATAAGGATCACCTCAAACTTAGTAGGGAGAGTCATTAGTGGTCCCTAACTAAGTGGTTTCTCCTATGCTCGACGTCAACACATCATCGCATCAGGGGGAAACATACTTTTGAAGGTGGCAGTGTTCACATTTGGAAATCATGATAGCAGTCTATTCAATACGGTGAAGCCCTTAGGTAGATTTACATTCCAAGTTTAGTCCCCCACCATAGTGGGTTCATCATGGTCACCAGCAGTTCCACTTCCTCAATATTTCACAGCAGCTCTGGGGGGATGTACTCTAACATGGATTGAATCCGCCTTCATCCATGTCCCGACAGTATAGTGTAGTTTACACCTTTGTCCTCTCTCATTGGAATCACTTTGAAATCATTTCACGAGCATGGGTATGCTTGCCCTCGTTTTGTATAAAAACTATTTTTTATTACAGCTCCAACGATCGTCACCAACAATCTTCCCCATGGGAGAACCTTATTTTTCCCACATATGCTTCGTCCTACGGAACAGGAGAGAAAAAACATAAAACATGATGCATTATGGGCTCTACAGTACCCTTCGAACCTCATACATCAGGGAGCATCTATTAATACCTAAAAATTGCACAGATGAGACATTCTGGAGATTCATCTAATAAAGCATCATCAACACAAAGAATGCATCTCACCACATACATCCTCAATAGATCCAAAACACAGCATGATTCCATAAGTGCCAAGAAACAATTAAAAAAAGGTAGCGTGGCTATTACACAGTTGACCCGCGCTATAGTGCAAGTTACCTGAACAATGCCCACGCTACACCTGCATGGCTTTTCCTTCGGTAGCCATGCTACTGTCAAAATGGAGGGACCACTCACTCCCAACGGCGCATTAAAGACTCAATCCTACCCAAGGATTAGAATTTGGCTCCTCACACACTTGGGGGCATTAATCAACCCCCCTTGTGTACCTTGGAACTAGTTCATGAAGGAGGAGAGTTCACATTTGGATCTATTTGTTTGATGGACACCTCTTGGCCTATAAAAGGAATCCATTGGCATGCATTTTGTAGAGATAAATTAGAGCAAGTTTATGATGCTATATTTGAGTTGGAGCTTCCTCATAGCCCACCATTTCCTACCATTGTGAGCATTCCCAAGCTTTCTTGCCACCTACCATCAAGGGGCAAGTGTTTCTCTCCATTGTTCTTCCATCTACTTCGCATTTAGTTTGGACAAGAAAGGCCTCCCTAAGGGAGATTATTGGCTTCCCTAGAATCCTTCACCTCCTAGGTGTTGTACAACTATTCCATTGGGAAATAGAAGAGTGGTTTCGCATATCTTTGGTTGTTGTTGAAGTTTGCATTCTCCCCCCATCTCTTTCATTTTGTTTTTATCAATATTTTCATGTTTGGATGTGAACTACACTAACAATCTCTTGCAGGATCACTTGGAGGAATACCAAACCATCATCAAAAGGGGCTCCAAGACTAAGGCCTTGCAGCAACCTACAAGGCTTAGCCCCTTACCAAGTGGAATAGTGCACTTGTGCAATTTTTTCCACAACAATTTTATTAATAAAAATGTGTAACATATAAATATGTATGATTATTTTAGATCAAAGAAGAAGGCATAATAAAGATAAGTAATTGGATTTCATAGTTTTCACTGGATGGCTTTACTTCCATCCTTTTGTTTCTACCTTCTAATAGAAATTCCTTAAATTCATCTTTACTCTTAAAGCTTTATCATGTCATACCAATAATTTAGTTTGCACATAATATATTATATATTTATGGGAAAACAACCCAAAGACATCATAGCTTATCATTGCACCTAAAGATTTGTTAGTATAATAAGAAATGTACATATCTTAATCGTAGCTTGTAAATTAACATCTGAATACCTAAGTATTCATGTTATAGCACATTGAGATTGGTGCTTCTAATCAATCTGCTTAACACTGGGAAATCGTGTCAAATTTTGATAATATGTACATATAACGCTATTAAGCAATGTTAAAACATATACCTGTCGTTTGAATGTACTGTTCCAAGGTAATTTTGCACACATCTTCAACTTCTCTCGGTAGTTCTATCATTTTAACTCTCACATGAGGGTCATCTCTTAATGGAGCCACCAGTTCTCGTGCAAGACTCCTCATGGTGTACATGTGTACATAGAAAGTTCATAGTTATTATTTCCAATATTTGTAAACATAAGACGCGACCCTGGTCCTTTACCTATTCCCCCTTGTCATTAAGTAGTGAATACCACATGGGGAACTATGGTCTCTCTTATAGTGCAATCCAAGATTTCTTTACCAGCTCTTTTGGGTTCCTCGAGCCCAGTTGAACTTGCAACTACATTACATGCCCCAACCAAAATGAGGATGACACCCCTTCACTGCTATATAGACCCTCAAGCATATCTCCTAACAGTGCTCTTTAGGGTGTGCATACAATCGGGATGTCCCCACAGTTGCTCAAAATAAAATCTCTTACTAAATTTTTAATATTCTTATTATTATAGGTATCAATTTGTTTGTCTTTGATTTATGTCTCAGTATCAAGTCTCAGTATCAACAGACATGCCCATACAAGTTCTTTCCTTGCACCCTTTAGGTACTCACGACAACCAACTCATGGACTCTATATCTTTGATACTATGAGTCTAAGATTTACTTTTATCAGTCTTGTAGTGGTTCCTAGTATACTAGCAGTTTTTCTACTTTAAAGTATACATATAACACTCCTCACTTAGCACCCCTATGGTCAGCACTTTTACTGCACACTAAGGCCATAGAGATTTTTCTGTGCGCAAACCAGACTGAACTTGGACTGGCAGGTTATCTACTCACATAGATACCCATTAACTCTCATGTTTTTCGTTGTACGTCTCTATGTACTATCTCAACATAGTGTCTCGGTGTAAGGTGAGGAATTTCATTTACTAATTTACCTCTTCTTTCTCATTTATGTGTAGCTTTGTTTCTTACAGAGACTAACCTTCATAAGTATGAGATCTTCCCTCATAGCATTTGGATTCTTGCAGCCATAGGACCTTGGTTCTCACTATGGCCTTATTGTACTAGCATAACAAAGTCCCTTATACCAACGGTTGCTTCAAGAATAGTCAATCACAATTTCACGTCATCAATTCACATAATCGATGATCCCTCAAGGTACAGTCACATGCACTGATTTTTAGTCACTGCATTTCTTACACATTTATAAAGTAGAATATTAAATTGTATGCATGTACATTCTCATCACAACTAGCATCCTTTCAATGCAATAAATATATATGCAAATCATTTCAACGCAATTTTGAAATTACAAGTCCATTCCTCTATCATTCTTTTCGAGGACATATTTAACACATATATGCATAATGTATTTACTAGTTGTTTTCATAATTTCGTTAATTCATTATTAAAATCTTAGTAACAACTTAGTTACCTCTTTCAAACCAATTACTATGTTATTAGAATAGAAAATGCTACCTGGTCAAGGTAATAACTTCCTCCTTTTTACTTTCCAGATTTTGGCATCAAATTTTATAGATTTGTTTGTTTAGCTTTGCTTCCTCTTGATGAAATTTCATGTAGCCATGTATACATGACTAATCGTGCATACCTATCTTCACTGGATATACTATAACTTGCAAGGAATCATTAGTATCATAATCACTTTAACAATTTCTTAGCAGTGAAAATAAAACATATTGATATGCAAAATATTGACACAATAAATGTGAGTATGCGTACATTTATGCACACTTTTCATCACACTTGACATTATTTAATTATTGCTTCATATTTATCAAAGTATAACAATTCAGAATTGTTAATTTTTCAGAATTTACTTCAATCTGATCTAGGATATTAACTGAGAGAACAACATGTACAGCATATCTACAGCATATCAATCATGGACACAATAATGCAAGCACACAAGAGACACAGAGTTTACTTGGGGAAAACCATAAAGGTGAAAAACCCCAATAACTTCCTCAAAGATAGATAGGGCAATGATACAACCCAAGCATAAGAGATAGACATATCCTAGCAGCAGCTTCTCCTCCTCCACAAGTGCACCACTCTCCTGAGAGTGTGAGAGAGAATAGAATGATAAAATAGAGTGCCTCCCGCACTCTATTTATACTTGACTTGACTTGCCTAATAACCTTTACTAGGTCGGCCTTAACTTAACCACATAACATAATGTTGATTGGGCCGACACCCAATACGGTGGTCTAATAACCCTTTGACCCACATGGTCGACCCCCAATAGGGTGGTCTAATAACCCTTCGACCCACATGACTTATACAGGGCCGACCCAACAAGGTGGTCTAATAACCCATCAAGTATAAGTTACGACACTTACAATATAAATGACGACACTTCCGTATAGAGGAATAATAACATCTCTATAGGAATACAAACACTTCCGTATAGAGGAATAATACCATCTCTATAGGAGTACAATATACATATATGAAATACATTCCAAAGTTACATATACATCAACACTCCCTCTTAACTAGGAAGGTATTTCTCTAGCACAAGTCATCTTCTTTGGATCATCATCACTGGATAATCGTCATCATCACTGCTGCTGGTATCTCAATCAATCTCTGAATCTAATCGTCATAGGAAGTTCTACAAAGCCAGTCCTTTTTCATACTGGATGTAGGCCCACCACCTGCAGGTCTTCATTATCAATGGCCATACTGTGGATCCCAAGACTAATTACGTGCGTCAACAAAACCTAGCGCAAACTATAGGTTCTTTTACATGTTGACCTTCACAAAACCTACTCAGAGCATCCCAGGATGTTACGAGCACACAGCTCTACCTGTCTGGATCTCGATAGAGCATCGCAGGATGTTACGAACACACCGCTCTACCTGTCCGAATTTTAAAGGATCTTTTCTATGTGAACTTTCACAAAACCTACTCAGAGCATCCTAGCGCAGACTATAGGATCTCGATAGAGCAACCCAGGATGTTATGAGCACACTGCTCTACCTGTCTGGTTTTTAAAGGATCTTTTCTATGTGAAACTATAGCAAAACCTACTCAGAGCATCCTAGCGCAGACTATAGGATCTCGATAGAGCAACCCAGGATGTTACAAGCACACTACTCTACCTGTCCAGTTTTTAAAGGATCTTTTCTATGCTACCTGTAGCAAAACCTCGAAAGAGCATCCTAGCGTAGACTATAGGATCTCCCAAGATCTTTTCTATGCTACCTGCACAACCTGTCCACGGCCACAGAGTATCAAACCGATACTCACCATACATCGTCATGATGTACATCATCACATGATCAACCTGATCATCATCATAGCATCAACCTGATGCGCATCATCTGGAGCGACATCCTGAAGCTCGTCATCTGTGATCATCCCGATCATCATAGCATCAACCTGATGCATATCATCTAGAGCAACATCCTGAAGCTCATCATCTGTGATCATCCCGATCATCATAGCATCAACCTGATGCATATCATCTAGAGCAACATCCTGAAGCTCATCATCTGTGATCATAACGATCATCATAGCATCAACCTAATGCATATCATCTAGAGCAACATCCTGAAGCTCATCATCTGTGATCACCCTGATCAAACAATATATCCATCTGATGCATACACAATATCTACCTGATACATATCATACATGATCCACCTGATCATACAATGCATCCATCTGATATACATAAGTACATGATCATATTGATCATACAAGTATCCACCTGATACATACATAAGTACATGATCACACTGATCATACAAGTATCCACCTGATACATATACAAATACATGATCTACCTGATCATATCCAGCATCAACATGATGCGTACATACATACATATAAATGATCCAATTGATCATATAGAGCAGAAACTAGAACATCATCCTAATGCTCATCATCCAGCGCTTACATCCATAGCCATGTGAAGGGTCCTCCTTCCACCATGCTTGGAATGGCTTCAGCAAATGTTTCCATCACTTCTTCCTCGAAGTGTCGTCGATCTGAAGAATGCCAAGCCTCTCTCTGAAGTACTCGAACTTCACTCTGGATAGTGGCTTCGTCAGCACATCTGCAATCTGCTCATCCATCGCAACGTACAGGAGCTTCATTGCTCCTCTCTACACCATATCGGTGATACAGTGATATTTAATCTCAATGTGTTTCGACCTGTTGTGGAACACCGGGTTCTTAGACAGCTTCACACAACTCTGTTTGTCACAAAAGATACCAGTAGCCTCCAGTGGGAGATCAAATAACTCAGACAGTAGCTTCCATAGCCATACTGCCTCAAAACTAGCTTAGCATGTTGCAACATACTTAGCCTCAGCTGTACTCAGTGCTATGCAAGACTGCTTCCAGCTAAACCAAGAGATCACACCTGATCCCATACTAAAGCAGCACCTAGATGTGCTCTTCCTATCTGCAGCACTGCCTGCCCAATCCAAATCAACATAACCCTGCAGGTTAAACTTTTGATTCGCATCATACTTGAGCCCATAATCAACTGTACCCTTCAGGTACCTCGGAATATGCTTTACAGCAACCAGGTGAACAATCCTCGGATCCGTCAGGAACTAGCTCAATGTGTTCACCGCAAAGCAAATATCTAGTCTCATGTTCGTCAGGTACATCAAGGACCCAATCATCTGACGATACATAGTGATATCAACCGGCTCAGATGAAGCATCACACAGAAGCTTCAGGTTTGATGCCATAGGTGTGCCCATGGCCTTGCAGTCCATCATCCTGAACCTCTTCAGGATCTCTACTACATACTTCCCTTGTCCAAGGAAGATTCCATCTGCACTCTGCCACACCTCCATACCTAGAAAATAGTGCATCATCCACAAGTTCTTCATCTCGAACTCGGTAGCAAGCTTCCGCTGCGTGTCAGCAATCAATCTATCTTCACCTGTAATAAATAAGTCATCCATATACAAAAGTAGTATCATTGGATTGCCTTCCTCAACCTTGTAGTAAACGTTGGAATCCGCTTTACTCTTGGTAAAGCCCAAACTGGATAGAAAGCTGTCGATCCTAAGTTCTGCACATATATGACTCCATGTCATGTGTCTCAGAACCAAGTGGCTGCTCCACATACACTTCTTCTTCAACTACACCATTCAAGAAAGTTGTCTTGCAATCCATCTGGTGTATCTTCCCTTTCATGACTGCAGCCAGAGCAAGTACTGATCTAATGGAAGTGTATCTGGCTATAGGAGCAAAAGTCTCTATTATACCACCTTCAACATGCTTGATCTTGTAGATCCTCTTAGAAGTCACTACAGACTCCCCTTCAAGTCTTGGGACTGCATCCCAAACATCTTCATGATCGACTAGTACTCCTCGATCATGGCATTCTTCCCAAATCCTGGGAACTTCAATATCTTCAATGTTTTCAATAGATAACTTTGTTGCTGAACAAATGTTGTAGTCCTTCTTTTGTAGGTGATGGTATACGATCTTTCCTACACAACACGTTAAATTGCATGATTAGAAAACATCTCATAGTTTTCAGAACAAATTCTTACACATAAAGAAATATGTCATACAGTCATGCAATTATCTTAGCCAATGCTTCAATACAACATTTATCCATATCCCATAACTTTCTAGATGCCTTCCAATCTCTACCAAAACATTGTTAAGAGTGTGCACAACTCCCAACATGTCACCAAAGAGGTTTCATTCTATATAAGTAGCAATGGAATGTCGTACAGTGCCATAGGACACTTACCCATTTATATTAGTAGTATACTGTTCATCAATGCAACTATTCTAATATGCATAATACACAACCTAATTCTAGGAACATGAGTATTTTTTTTTTCCAAAAGAAAAAAGCATAACGAAACATGAGTATATACATTATTGAACAATATTATTTAAACAATAAAATATGCAAGGAATGATAATTCAAATACTTATCTTTGTTTGTTTGTTGGGTTGACTCCCTCTCAGTCTTTGCTTCTTTTCTGCAACTCCATTCTGATGTGGATTGTGAGAAGTGGTCAACTCCCTCTGAATATCTGCATCCTTGCAGAAACTACTGAAGTGTGCTCCTTCTTGATCTTTGCTTCCTTGCAGGAACAACTGCAGTGTGCTCCCTCTTGATCTTTTCTTCCTTGCAGGAACAACTGGAGTGTGCTTCCTCTTGATCTTTGCTTCCTTGCAGGAACAACTGGAGTGTGCTCCCTCTTGATCTTCGCTTCCTGGATTACCTATCCTTGAAGTTATATCCATCACTATGCATGCTTATTAGTATCATCATTGTGTTATCCTCGAGGTCTCATACATAATCACACATTCATTTATATAATCTTAATACTATCAAAACACAATAATCTCAAACATGTATAGTCATGATCATTTCAAACACAGATAATAAACATTAGTATTCAAGGTTTCAAGGAAGTCTTATTTTATTCATGCATATTCTTATTTGATCATAGGTTATTTAAATCATCAATCAAGATAAGAGACATAAAATGCATAAACCCTTGATTACTTACATTTCTAACTTTATGAATAAACATAACCAATCATACCAAGTATACTTATATAAGGGATCCTAACACAAGGTAGGATTCTAACTTGATATAGGAAAAACATACTTGGATTGGTATGTTAGCTAGTTATGTCTAACATACCCACATGATGTATTCTTGTTCTCTTCAATGACTTGTGCTAGTAACCTACATATCTCATAGGCTAATCATTATAGAACCCAGTTATACATACCTCGTATCTTCTAAGTGATCCATGGCAATGGATGAATCTTTGTCATCATGATCATATGTTCTTGAACTAGAACATGATTTGTCTTTCTTGGTGTACCTTTCATGTTAGTGGACAACATAAACCTCATACAACACCATAATGCATTAGTATAATCATAAGTGTCAACACCCTAATCAATGAATATCTTCTATCATGCATTCATAATTTTATTAAGGTGATACGACAAGTCTAAATTTAATCAAGATTGTACTAACCGTAATAACATGAAGACAAACATACCATAAACTTAATCATGAACAAATCTTGAAACATACCTAGATAAGTCATACCTGTCGATATTGCTTGTAATCTTCTTATGTAAGGCCTTAGCCTCATCTCCCTCTGAAACATGAACTTCTTCACTTATGCAGGTGACCAATCTATTCTCTTCTAGGATTAACCCAATCCACTTGATTTGCAGGAACTGGATCTGGAGCTGGATTAGGGTTTGTCAGAGAAACCCTAAAAATTCAAACTTTGAATTTCAAACTTCCGAAAGGATAGAAATATGCGCCCTGATGAGCTGATCAAGCTAGTATACTCAGAATTTGAAAACTGCAAAGTTTCACCCCTCAAATTTGCCTTTGAAACTTCCGGATTCACTAGACATGACCCCGAACTAGGGTTTGATAAATCCCACCCTTCTTCCCAATCAAAAGGTTTGATCCAAATCTCTAAGCTTCTAGTTTTCTGAGGAGCTTCTAGCCGTGGTCACATATTTCGAAAATTCCCACTTTTGCAGAAGCCCTAATTTTCCACTTTTCCGATCAAAGTCCCGAACTAGGGTCTGGTCAAGCCCGACCTTTTTCCCAACCGAAAATTCTGATCTTGGTCTCTAAATTTCAATTTTGATGAGTATCATTCAGCCGTAGTCTCCGATTACAAAAATTCCAACTTTCTCCAAAACCCTAAATTTCGGAAGCCATGAATGAAGGTGCTCAAAAATAATTCTGTTTTGACATAAATATGTACCTGATTGTTTCTGGTGTAAATCCAAACTTTTCAATCCACAGGGTCTGAAAACCTTTCCTGTGATAGCCCGACTTATCATCTTTCCAACCCCACAGGTCTGACCTCAAATGGATTCTCTGAGAGAGAGTTCTACCAAGTGTCGCAACGTGACCAGTTTATGGGATAAAACAGGAAAGCAAACTTGTACGGCATGCCACGTGTCACTGGTTGAGTTTCGGACTTTGAAAACATTCCCTGTGAAATTACAATCCATGCACTACCTGTCACTTTTTACGAAATTTAATTTGGAGCTTCCTAGCCCAAGTTATGACCTTTTTTCCAAGGTCACTTGTTTATGACTGAGATCTGGAAGAGGCAGAAACCCTATATTGTACAGATCATAAATCACAAAGTACAACGAATTAGAGTTTTTCCTTTGTACACAAGGTACATGGGGATCTTAGTGTCGCCCTGTACGATTTTCAGACCCTGAAACCTCGCCAAAATTTATTTATAGCGAAAGTGCTACGATGACTGGTTTTTTCTATATCAAGCCCTAGCATCGCAAGTGCAACAAGTGTCATACATGCCATACCATGCCTTCTTTCAGGCTAGCTCTGATACCATGTTAATTTTTCATAATTTACTTCAATCTGATCTAGGATCTTAACTGAGAGAACAACATGTACAGCATATCAATCATGGACACAATAATGCAAGCACACAAGAGACACAGAGTTTACTTGGGGAAAACCATAAAGGTGAAAAACCCCAATAACTTCCTCAGAGATAGATAGAGCAATGATACAACCCAAGCATAAGAGATAGACATCTCCTAGCAGCAGATTCTCCTCCTCCACAAGTGCACCACTCTCCCGAGAGTGTGAGAGAGAATAGAATGATAAAATAGAGTGCCTCCCGCACTCTATCTATACTTGACTTGCCTAATAACCTTTACTAGGTCGGCCTTAACTTAACCACATAACATAATGTTGATTGGGCCGACACCCAATAGGGTGGTCTAATAACCCTTTGACCCACATGGCCGACCCCCAATAGGGTGGTCTAATAACCCTTCAACCCACATGACTTATATAGGGCCAACCCCAACAAGGTAGTCTAATAACCCATCAAGTATAAGTTACAACACTTACAATATAAATGACGACATTTCCGTATAGAGGAATAATAACATCTCTATAGGAATACAAACACTTCCGTATAGAGGAATAATACCATCTCTATAGGAGTACAATATACATATATGAAATACATTCTGAAGTTACATATACATCAACAATAATAACCACATATCATAACATGACTTGTTATAAATATGAATGCATGATAAAATTCATTGTTATTATACTACCTCCATATAACTCTCCTGGACATCATTCATACAATGCATTCAATGACCTAACATATCATGGCCATGGTGTCAAATCATAGGTAAAATGAATGTGTACCTAATTCCTTTAGCGAAAACACACTTCAAATCGTACCTGCATTGTTATTGTTGGTACCTATTCCTCTAGGACATAGTTGAGAAACAGTCATATCAGTTTTCAATTAAAACTCATCAAATTTGCGATTATCTCATCCACGTAATTGATCATGAAACAATGCAAGATTTTATATGTGCAGGCACACGTATATACATTTCTTTATAGCATGACATCATGCTAATATCATATTTGTGTTCGTTCATATTTTCATGCATTTTTTATTGCATAAGAATTTTATAATCCTATGTTCATCGTGCAACATGAATGTAATAACATGGAGATAAAAAATACAAATTAAGAGTGCTCCCTTTCCTAATAATTTCTTTTAGTTAGTGCTTAACTTTATCTCATCATGTTTGCATTGTACTCTCACACAACATTAGTGATCATAACTAAAAATTTAAACATCGATCTACGTTCATTCTTATAAAGTTTGTTTGTAAATGATTCAAAGTAAGGAAGAAACAACTTCACCGGTTATCGCCTCATTAAGAATGTTTCCTACAAGTTTGCAAGATTCGTTTGTCAGTGCTTTTATGTGAGTGTTAGCCCATCTAATGATCCAGTGTTGTAGCTCTACTCTCATACCACTATGTAAGATGGCCGTTACCCACATTAACCATTTGGAGTATGGAGTAGAAATTTTTCCTTTATCTCCTAACAAGATGAAAAACTACACATGTAAGAGAACTAATGTGTTAGTTTCATTAATAATTAAAATGCATTCGCCAAGTTGTAGCATAACCATTCATAGAGATTAAAATACATAGAACATACAACAAGAGTCCGTGCGTCTATCTCCATGTGAAGGACTTTCTTTCATAACCAATCATTGTCTAATACTTCTCATGTAATTAAGTAAGATGTTTAAACCACATTGTTTACCAATCATGCTTCTCCGCATAATAATCATGTAATACAATTAATTGATCCAATGCCATATATAAAGATTATAATTGTAATCTCGAGGGCTATAATACCCTTATAAGTATGCACATCAAGTGTAAAGATATTTTAATGAAAGAATCTAAATCTTAGTAATCAATTATTGATACATCACCTATGAGTTCATCATTCATATTAATAGTCATAAAGACTAATCATTTTGGTGAGATCACAACTTAAGGTTGTCATGAAATCACTAACTTTTGATTATAAACTTCAAACCTTCTACATACAATCAATAACACAAAGTCTAATAAACATTAGACAACCTTCATCTAACTTCATACATCAAGAGTGATGTCAACTAAAATCCTAACCATTCATTCTTAGTCACATAATACATGCATGTATGGTAACATCCTTTTTAAAAGTGGCAGACACATTATCAATCATAATTATCCATATAATAAGGTAAATTCATAACAACATATTGTCTCACTTTTCCAATATATATTATTTCATCTTAATTCATTGTTTACAATTAAACATAAGGACTAGCTAATCAGCTATAACCATTGTAATGTAACTCAGAATATCAATTTCCTCTTTAGTTGTTTACTCATGCAATCTAACAATTATAATTACACGGTAGTTTACTTAAGCACTCTTATTAACATGCATCATTCATCTTACATTTCATTCTCATTGAATGTGGATATTGTATCATTCCTACAAGTATGCATTATTCATCTTGCTTGTTTAACTTTAGCATCACATACCTTGCATGTCCACCGATGATTTAACCATACATGACTAAGTATCATTAACACAACAAACTGAGAACACTTACACATTTAAAATTAATTAAACATAATTGAATGATAAGGACATAGCATAAAGTAAACACTTATCTTGAATGAATTCTCCCTGCGATTAATTGTGCAACTGCAATTTTCCTTCCCAACCATAGGCACTATATCTGACATATGCTATTTCTACCGAGAGGCCACCACTGAGCTAAGCAACGTATCCACTAAGGAGAAAAAGTGACATAAATATTTCATCACGATTTCTCAACATGTCATGTATGCTAAGCCCACGGCCACAACTAGACAATAGAATTTGATTTCAACAATAAGTTTGGCTTCAAAACCAATAAGCTCGGTTCACAAATATTAGGCTCGGATTAATAATTAATAAACTCGACTTAATAAGCAATACAAATCTATTCTATAGATTAAAATATTAGAGCTCCCAGCTCTTCATAATTAAAGGATTATAATCTATCTTGATAACTTCCAGCTCTTAATAAAATAAAACAATAAGCTCGCTCTAATCATTTTGATGGAGTTCCCAACTCTTCATAATTAAATAATTGTAATTTATCATTTAAATAATAGAGCTCTCAGTTCTAATAAACAAAACAATAAATCTTGCTCTAATTATTTAAAACTAATATAAAACTCCTGGCTTTTCATAATTAAAGCATTCTAAAATAATAATATTAAAACCATGAAAGGGCAATGCCCTCTTTTCCTTGCTCATAAGCAAGTAAAGTATTTAAATAAAATATCAAAGGGCAACACGCTAATTTTACCCACATTGAAGCATATAAAGCATTTAAATAAAATATTAAAGAGCAACACTCTCAGTTCTTACGCATAGGCGTATAAATTATTTAAATAAAATATTAAAAGGGAAACACCCTCATTTATTTATGCACAGGCATATAAATTATTTAAATAAAATCTTGAAGTGAAAAACCCCCATTTCTTCATGCACGGGCATTTAAATTATTTAAATAAAATCTTAAAAGGAAACACCCTCATTTCTTTACTCACAAGCACATAAATTATTTAAATAAAATCTTAAAGGACAAAACCCTCATTTCTTCATGCACGGGAATACAAATTATTTAAATAAAATTATAAAGGGGAACGCCCTCATTTCTTCACAAATAATAGAAAAAACAAATAAAATATTACATATAAAAATAAATATTTAACTGCAACGATAAGATACTTATATGCAAAGGGTGTCAACTCCCTTATTCCTTCACCAACACAGATCCATCCCGTTAGCACTCAAATTCTGCTGAATGATATGGCAGCTTTTGGCATGGGTGGAAAGACCTCATGAACATCAAGACCCGAGTGGATAATCGGCTCTCGGACTACCTCCCCTGAGACTGAGGAGTCGGAGGTCAGCATGGTAGGGAACAGTTCAAGGAATGAAGCAGTTAGGAAGGAGCCGACGGTTTTTAGAGGTCATAATGTAAACAAACATGCTAAACGCGCCAGAAATAAGCAGAGTAGGCAACGACGGCTGAGATTGAATACCCTGAAGATCGACGGTCCCGAGCCCACTGCACGAATGAAGATGTAGGCAATATAGCATAAAGAGTGGGTGGTAATCGGTGAGCAAGTGATGAAATCAATCGACGACGGAGATCGGCGTACAGAAAGATCTCCGGCGCACAGTATCCGCGTTGATCCAACAAGCGTGAAGCATGTTATGTTTCAAATCGCCGCAATAGAGTTATGTATCGCGCAACTATCAACGGCATAGATTCACCAAGGGCAAATCAAAGGCCCGATGATCACCGCGCTGATTTTTCTCGCTGGTGATTTAACCGCATCTCAAATCGCCGCGGTCGGCAGGGATGTTCCATCCAATAGTCAGACTTGGAACTATGTGTGACAAAATGGGGAAGCCACAGAAGTAAAAAAAAGGGGTTGCGGTCTTAATCCAATTACTGGTTCCCACACGAGAAAGGGGCATCTCCTCCAGAGATTAATGATGGCCACATGGGATAAGCCACCTCAGCGCCGTCAAGGGTCTTTTATGTATGATTTGAAATGCACGGTCGTACGTGCATTACGTCAGTCCTATCCTCAGTCATCATGATAAATCATTTGGAAGGTCTAAGTCAGAGAATCATGAGAGCATAATTCGCATAAAGATGCCATCGCTATTGGTCGTTATAAGCCTGACTCTCCGGGCCTGTAGCTTACGTCGAATCCCAAAGGGTGGTGAGTTCATCTGTTTGGTTATTTTTGCATGCAAGATCACAGACATGGAGAGAGAGCAACGGGCCGAGATAATAGTTGCACCAAAACATGTACTGTCCAAGATAATGGAGGATTATACTCTCCCACCTCTTATGTTTTTCGACCAAGTAGAAGATGGTTCTGCCAGAGAATCAAAAGAGCTCGAGGTGCTACAGGAGTGTTGGAATTTGCTGCAACAGAAAGGAGGAAAATCCCACGAGGAAGAGGAGTCGAAAATCCCCTCTGATGAAGATATAATCCAAGACTAGATCCTCTCTACCGAAGAGGTGCCCCCTGTTTCCCCACCCAAGGAAACTCGAACGAATGTTCCCTCCGACGCTAGTGATTTCCTCGATTGGTATGATCAAGTGAGAGCCCAGAAACAGGGTGGCGGCACTCTTACATATTTTGCATCCCACTATCCGGCAAGTTAGTTATCTTGGTTATACAAGTATGCTCCTGGTTTCCAAGTTTTGAAGATGCTCAGATGGCTTGCAAACCCATTTTTGGAAAGACAGCGTGAAATGGTGCAAGGGAAACAGAAAAGCATCCAACGCATATGTATCTAGGAATTGAAGAGCTCATGAAAGCAATCTGGCTGGCAGCAGCTACATCTTTATATTTTTGTACTTTTGTTTAAAATAGTTGGACTATGTAGAGAAGCGGCTATGTAATTATAAATGGCAGTTAAAATCTGTCCCGTAGATATTTGTTTAAGGATAGCGACAGCAAACGATGTCTGTTTGCCTGTTAGATAGTTGTCAATTGGTTGTAACTAATTTCTGTCGAGAAGGCGCTGAGTCTAGAGCTCAAGGCCACCTATATATATAGTTGTAATCAGAGACACAAGGGTTGAAAAATCTTATGAGAAAGTATTTGTATTTTGATGATCAGTTTGTAATACATTTTGTTGGAGTTGTTTAATAGAATTTGCAGAGCTTGATGCCTACATTTTTTTATAAGGATTCCTGTGTAATCGGTCTGGTAGTCTGTACCTTTCTTTTTCCCATGTGCAAATGTGTTTCTATCTTTTGTTATTCCATTCTGTGATATTTCCTTCATGCTTGAATCAGGGTAACAATTAAGTAGAATTCATAGAGATTATGCTCTGCTTAGCTTATTCCAAGTATTTCACCAAATATATTCTGCTAAAGTTGATGTAGGATTCATCCTTGTTAGATGCCTTACATTGATGGACTGTTCTCTTCTCTCTTCTGTTCCACAAATTAAAGCTCTTTGACTACTAGTTGCTTGCTACCTTGCCCTTGTGAATACGTTCTCTAAATCTTTGTGAATAATGTTTGCAGAACCAGTTAAATGTGACTCCATCGCCCCAAATGAAATTCATGTGTTTTCAACCAAATAGCTCTTAAATCGTTTTTGTTCCACAAACAGAAATCTGATCTTTCTGTGTATTTGTTGTAATTGAATATCTTTAATGTTGAATGCTGGTGTATGTTTTCGCTGATTGACACCTTTGAAGATTTCCAGTATTCTATGAGTCTGTAGAGAGATCCCTCTCTGTTTATGTTTGATCAGAAGCGTAAACCAAAGATTGGTTAGTGGTTACCCAAGATTACCCTCTTTTAGCCTTCGGGGGTCAGTTTTGGTGTTAACAAATTGGCGTCGTTGCCGGGGATGTGAGTTGTTTATCGAGCCCTGGAAGAACGACATACCTGTCCGAAATTTCAAAGAATAAGAGAAATCCCTGTGGGCAAACAGAGATCTCCACATTTTTCAAGAAGGTTGAAGAATTTTGCCCTGGCAACTGCACTTATTGAGACCAGACAATTCAAGAAGACTCCACTGGAGAAATATCAGTACGCCGAAATATACTACTGAAGAATTTCTAAAGTCATCCTGGCCTCAAGAAAAATCCATACGAGAGGTAATCCTTTACCTGAAATCTTGTTAGGAATAGATGATCCTGAAAGTCTACTTAGACAAAAAACCGTGAAAGATCGGGCTAGCGCCCCTAGCATTGAGACTATTTCTTTTTTGGAAAGTGCATCTGTTTTTCAAGAATTGAATCTAGAGGTCGATATAAGCAAACCTTTGTCAAGAAATAAATCTGAATCGCACCTGAACCTGGGCGAAGAAACTCTGAATAATCTTGAGTCATATCTTTTAGACCCTGTGTGGCTGGATTTTAAAAGCCTTGCCAAAGCTATAAGCAGTAAACCCAGTCCCCAGATTCCCCAAGACCACATTGCAATCCCAGTCAGTAATCCTGCTCAGACTTTTCCTCGACAAGCTCAGAATCTACCTAGACCCATGGCCGCTAGATATGCGCCTTTGGTCCTGCCTGCTACCCTGAATGACCTCCCTCATAATTATGCCCAGAGAATTGTCTCTTATAATGGGGAGGGAGACTGGTCAGCTAAACAGCATGTTGATAGATTTGAATATTTTCTAGACCTGGAGGAGTTGGATCACGATGATGCTAAAATGAGATTGTTTGCTTAAAGCCTATTTGGAGAACCTAAGAAATGGTTCAGACACCTACCTAATGCATCCATAGCCGATTTTGCATCTTTTAAAGTATTGTTTCTAGAAAGATGGGAAACCATGGGCAGTCCTGCTATAGTCTTGTCCCAGTATAATCATTTAAAGAAAGGCGGGTTTGATTCAGTCCATGAGTTTTCTGCCAGATTCATGAAAGCATACAATTCTATTCCTGATGATCTAAAACCTTCAGTGGGCACTGCAAAGCTCCACTATGCCGATGCTTTCGATGGAGACTTTTCCTGCATGTTAAGAGAAAGGAAATCTGCTACCCTGCCTGCCATGCTGAAGGATGCCTTGGAGGTTGAAGCTAACATGATGGCTTATGGGAAAATGAAAGGCAAAACTGAAGCAGACAAGAAGAAGCAAGAAAACTAAGCCTCTTCTAGTGATGCTAAATTCGATACTATGATGAGAACTATGGAGAAATTGTTGGATAGGTTAGCCATAGAGAATAAGCCTCCTGCTAGGGAACAGCCTGAAAATCAGATAAGGAACCCTAATTTTAGAAGGCCACCCCCTCCAAGAAATCCAAGAAACCAAGAAGGTCATCAGATAAGACCTCCTTTTCCTGAGAATTTGGTAGACGAAGAAGGACCCGAAAACCCTGTTGTTGACCAGATACATCTCTTTGACACCCTTGAACACACAGTCCATTTGACTGAAAGGGAGCATGATTTTTTCACCAAGGGGAATGTTGATAAGGCCGCAGAGTTCGATTCTGAACAATATCAAATGGGTTACATGAATGTTGTGGATGACATCCAGAGGAAAATGAGGTTGAGAAACAGAGAAATACCAATAACTGAAGGGTAATCTGCCCAGAGTCAGCCCCCTAAGACTCCACAGAATACAGATAAACTGAAGGGGAAACAACTAGTGGATCCTGCACAGAAAATTTCAGAGGATAAGGGACAGCATTCTAAAGAGGGTAGGCAACCAGAAGTCACTGAAGCAGGGAAGCCAGCATCAATATTCAGCTTAAAGGCTGAATTGTCTAAGGTAAAGATCTCTATCCCCCTGAATGAACTGTTGAGAGTTAATGAATATAGGGAAGAGATAAATAGCCTAGTGAAAGGGCAGGCAGGAAATACACAAGATATGTTGGAAGTGATAGATGATGCCCCCACTATAATCTTTGGTTCCAAAATGGAGGAACCAGATGATGAAGACGTACCTCCCTTCTATTTGAGCCTGAATATCCACAACAAGCTATTACACAATGCCCTAATAGATTCTGGAGCTTCGCATAACTTGATGCCAAAGTCGGTAGTAGACTTATTGGGGTTAGAGGTCACTAGACCCTACAAAGATCTATACTCCTTTGATTCTAGAAGGGTACCCTACTTGGGGTTGATTAAAGACGTGGTGGTAACCCTCGCCCAGATTCCAGCGAAGAGCGTCATGATGGACATAGTGGTAGCTGATCTAAATGCTAAGTTTGGAATGTTGTTATCAAGATCCTGGGTAAAGAAGCTAAAGGGAACCATGAAGATGGATTTATCTTATGCTACTATACCACTATTCGGAAGCAATAGAAAATTATACAGAGAAAAAAGGATGGCTTATGTAGTCAGTAGTGATGACAAGCCTGAGAATCACCCTATATACGCTGTGGACACAGACATAGGTTCCTCCATCCTTTTCAATGATGGTCCGCGTACTGATCCTAGACCCCCATTTTTTCATGAAGTAGAGGAAGACAAAGAGTTTGCAGCAAGGCATGAGGCAATAGAGAGGCGAAAAAACGAAGAAGGATTGTGGAAAATGTACTTTGATGGTTCACTAAGCAAAAATGGAGCTGGGGCTGGGGTTTGGATTATACCTCCAAACCAAGAATCCAGGGCCCTATCCTATAAATTGACTTTTGAATGCACAAACAATGTGGCTGAATATGAAGCTCTACTTTTAGGATTGAGAGCTCTGAAAGATCTGGGAGCCAGGAGAGTACATGTATTTGGAGATTCAGAACTAGTGGTGAATCAGGTGAACGATACTTATCAAGCAAAACACCCCAGAATGAGAGCTTATAGAAACGAAGTTTGGGACATGTTTGGAAATTTCTTCGACGAACATAATATCTGGGCCATTCCAAGAGGTGACAATCAAGTAGCTGACTCCTTGGCCAATACTGCAGGTGGTTTTAAAACACCCATTTTTTCCCAAGAAAAATACGAGGTCGAAGTGATAAACAGACCTTCCATCCCAGACAATTCTAAGTATTGGCAAGTGTTTGATGACGATCTGCAAATCAGAAGATTTCTAGAACTATCTCATGAGTTCGCTAATGTCTAGATTGATACAGAAAATGAAAACGTAGAAGGTCTGGTAGACCATGCACTGTCAGAAGATGAGGAAAAGAGAAACGTGGATTGGAAGGATAGGTTGGGAGGCAAAGACATTGTCCAATTAAAAAGCAACTATATTCCTAAAGGACTAATACGTCTGGAAAAGCTCTTTGATCAAAATGATGTGGCAAAGAATCCAAAATTTGAACCTCCCAAAGATACTATGGAAGATCAGAATCTAGGTACCCAAAGGGAGCCCAGGATGGTGAAGTTGTCTAAGAAGTTGAACGCCGGGAGGAAGGTGCAGTATGTCAATTTGATGAAAAAGTATGCAGCTGCCTTTGCTTGGAACTACGAAGAGTTGAAAGAGTATGACACCTCAATAATCCAACATTCTATCCCAATCTGGCCTGGGGAAAATCCTTTTAAACAGAAGTTAAGGAGGATGAATCCAAAACTAGTACCTGTAATAGAAAAGGAGATTAGAAGGTTGTTCAATGCTAAGATCATTGTCACTTTGAGATTCTCTCAGTGGGTAGCTAACCTAGTTCCTGTAACAAAAAAGAATGGAGAGATTAGGATCTGTATAGACTTCAGGAATTTGAACAGAGCTTCCTTGAAAGATAATTACCCCTTGCCAAAAATGGAACACATCCTGCAGAAAGTAGTGGGAGCAGAAAGGATTTCTACAATGGATGGTTTCTCTAGGTACAATCAGATCAAAGTTAGCCCAGAAGATCAAGAAAAGACTGCTTTTACCACCCCGTGGGGCACTTTCATGTATGCTAAGATGTCGTTTGGATTGATGAATGCTAGAGCTACCTTTCAGAGAGCGATGGACATTGCCTTTGCTGAAGAGAAAGATAAGTTTGTGGTGGTGTACATGGAAGACATAACAGTATATTCAAGGTCTGATGACGAGCATCTAAAGCATCTAGAACAGGTCTTTAAGAAATGCATAAAATATGGTATATCCCTCAACCCAAAGAAATCTCACTTCACTTTAGAAGAAGCTAAACTCCTGGGACATATTATTTCTAAAGAAGGTATTAGAATTGACCCTGAGAGGGTTAGTGCGATCTAGAAAGTTGGAGAACCCAGAAGCAAAAAGGAAGTGCAGTCTTTCATTGGGCAAGTAGGTTTTCTGAGAAGGTTTATACCTAGTTTTGCTGAGATTATGATGAGTATCACTCATATGCTGAGAAAGGAAAACCAGATAAGGTGGACTAAAGAAACTAGAGATTCTTTCAAAAATATCAAAAATGCTCTCACTGAGGCCCCTGTCTTAGCCAACCCTGATTTTTCTAAGGATTTTTTTTATTTTTTCTTATGCTTCTGAGCATAAAGTAGCAGGAGTGTTGTTGCAAAAGAATGATCAGAACACAGAGCAGCCAATTGCGTTTTTCAGCAGAGTATTAAGAGATGCAGAATTAAGATACGATATCATGGAGAAACAAGCTTATGCCTTAATCAAGTCATTAAAGGATTTTAGAGTCTATATTCTCCATTTGCACATCATCGCTCATGTCCCAGACAGTGCCGTAAAGGGCATCCTCACCCAGGCTGATCCAGAAGAGAGAAGAGCAAAATGGATGTCTGTGCTGCTGGAATACGACCTGGAGATAAAGCCTACTAAGCTGATAAAGGGGAAAGGATTAGCAAAGTTGATGACCCAAGCTAATTATGACTCTTTGGAATTAAATTTTTTAGACTCTTTATGTCAGCTAGACGTAGGACCACTGATAAAGCCAGAGTTTTCTGCATCCCCCTGGTACTCTGATAATGTTTATGTGTTGCAAAGTCTACAGGCTCCAGCAGGATTAAGTAAGAGCAGGGCCAGAGCTGTAAAGTTAAAGGCCGCAAAATACTGTATCATGAATCAGTACTTGTACTGGAAGGATCCTAGGGAGGTACTGCTGAATTTCCTGTTGGAGGAAGAAGCCATACATACCAAGAGAGAATTTCATAAGGGAGATTGTGGGGGTCATCATTCTTGGAAAGTCACAGTGAATAAGATCTTGAAGGCTGGTCTCTATTGGCCCACCATGTTCACAGATGTGTATAAAGAAACAGGAACCTGTCACCAAAGTCAGATCTTCGAGGGAAAAAATAAAGTTGTATCAATACCCCTTCACCCAGTCATAGTAGAAGCTCCTTTTCAACAATGGGGACTGGATTTCGTCAAGGAGATAAACCCTACTCTTCTGGGAAGCACAGGTGGATATTGACGGCCACGGACTACTTCACTAAGTGGATAGAAGCTATACCTACCAGGAATGCAACAGAAAATGTTATTATGGACTTTCTGGAGGATAATATCCTATCTAGATTTGGTTGCCCAAAAAGGATAGTGACTGATAATGTGCCTGCATTTTGTTCTAAGAAGATGGTTAATTTTGCCACAAATATCATATCAGTCTAAACCACTCTACAGCTTATTACCCCCAAGGAAACGGTCTGGCAGAATCCTCCAATAAAAGCTTAGTAAAGATCATAAAGAGATTATTGGAAGAAAATAAGAGGGCATGGCACACTAAACTGAAGTATGCCCTGTGGGATGATAGAATAAGCACTAAAAGGGCCATTGGAATGTCCCCATTCCAGTTGGTGTATGGAGCCCAAGTGGTTTTTCCAGCTTCGTTGGGGTTACCAGTTATGAGGTTATTGCAAGGTTTAGAAGAAGAGCCAAATCATATGCAAAGGAGAGTGAACCAGATAATTGAGTTAAATGAATTAAGAACTAAAGCCTATGATAGAGTGCAAGGACATCAAGAAAAGATAAAGGAGGCATTCGATAAGAAGACCAAGGAAGATCAATTTCAGGTGAATGACCTGGTTCTGAAATGGGACTGCCCGAGAGAAGACAAACATGGAAAATTCGACCACATGTGGATGGGTCCATACATTATTGCCACATCCAGAGGAATAAATTCTTTCATACTAGAGGAGCAAGATGGATCTACCTGGTCAGGGGGTCCATTTAATGGAAGATTCTTGAAACATTACTTGTCCTGAGCAATGGCAGGTAACCCATGTACTATAGCCTGTATGTATATATTTTCCTTATGTTTTTAATTGTTTTGAGATTTTGATGACAGAGCCAAAGGAATATGAAGCCCAGAGTAGATACCCTAAGAACTGGAAGGCAGCCATGGTCTTTGTTGTTTTGGTTATATTCAGTCAAGGGTGCAGTAAGGCACGACTTATGATTTCAGTTTTAAGAGAATTTCTCCCCCAGGATTAGAAATGCACAATGGATCAGGCACTTAGTCTACGGGCATTCTTTGCTACCTCGCTGGGAGGATAGCATCCCCGTTGGAGCCAGTTGTTAGCACTCAAATTGTGCTGAATGATATGGTAGCTTTTGGCGTGGGTGGAAAGACCTCATGAACATCAAGACCCGAGTCGATAATCGACTCTCGTACTACCTCCCCTGAGACTGAGGAGTCAGAGGTCAGCATGGTAGGGAACAGTTCAAGGAATGAAGCAATCAGGAAGGAGCCGGCAGTTTTTAGAGGTCATAATGTAAACAAACATGCTAAACGCGTCGGAAATAAGCAGAGTTGGCAACGACGGCTGAGATTGAATACCCCGAAGATCGACAGTCCTGAGCCCACTGCGCGAATGAAGATGTAGGCAATATAGCATAATGAGCGGGTGGTAATCGGCGGGCAAGTGATGAAATCAATCGACGACGGAGATCGACGTACAGAAAGATCTACGGCGCACAGTCCCCACGTTGATCCAACAAGCGCGAAGCATGTTATGTTTCAAATCACCGCGGTAGAGTTATGTATCGCGCAACTGTCAATGGCATAGATTCGCTAAGGGAAAATCAAAGGCCCGATGATCACCACGCTGATTTTTCTCGCCAGTGATTTAACCGCATCTCAAATCGCCATGGTTGGCAGGGACGTTCCATCCAATAGTCAAACTTGGAACTATGTGTGACAAAATGGGAAAGCCACAGAAGTAAAAAAAAAAGGGGTTGCGGTCTTAATCCAATCACCGGTTCCCACACGAGAAAGGGGCATCTCCTCTAGAGATTAATGATGGCCACATGGGATAAGCCACCTCAGCACCATCAAGGGTCTTTTATGTATGATCTAAAATGCACGGTCGTACGTGCATTACGTCAGTCCTATCCTCAGTCATCATGATAAATCATTTGGAAGGTCTAAGTTAGAGAATCATAAGAGCATAATTCGCATAGAGACGCCGTCGCTATTGGTCGTTATAAGCCTGACTCTTCGGGCCTGTAGCTTACGTCGAATCCCAAAGGGTGGTGAGTTCATCTGTTTGGTTATTTTTGCATGCAAGATCACAGACATGGAGAGAGAGCAAGGGGCCGAGATAATAATTGCACCAGAACATGTACTGTCCGAGATAATGTAGGATTATACTCTCCCACCTCTTATGTTTTCCGACCAAGTAGAAGATGGTTCTGCCAAAGAATCGGAAGAGCCCGAGGCGCCACAGGAGTGTTGGAATTTGCTGCAACAGAAAGGAGGAAAAGCCCACGAGGAGGAAGAGGAATCGAAAATCCCCTCTGATGAAGATATAATCCAAGACTAGATCCTCTCTATCGAAGAGGTGCCCCCTGTTTCCCCACCCAAGGAAACCCAAACGAATGTTCCCTCCAACGCTGGTGATTTCCTCGATTGGTATGATCAAGTGGGAGCCCAGAAATAGGGTGGCGGCACTCTTACGTCTTTTGCATCCCACTATCCGGCAAGTTAGTTCTCTTGGCTATATAAGTATGCTCCTGGTTTCCAAGTTTTGAAGATGCTCAAATGGCTTGCAAACCCATTTTTGGAAAGACAGCGTGAAATGGTGCAGGGGAAACAGAAAAGCATCCAGCGTATATGTATCCAGGAATTGAAGAGCTCATGAAAGCAATCTGGCTGGCAGCAGCTACATCTTTATATTTTTGTACTTTTGTTTAAAATAGTTGGAGTATGTAGAGAAGCGGCTATGTAATTATAAATGGAAGTTAAAATCTGTCCCGTAGATATTTGTTTAAGGATAGCGACAGCAATCGATGTCTGTTTGGCTGTTAGATAGGTGTCAATTGGTTGTAACTAATTTTTGTCGAGAAGGAGCCGAGTCTAGAGCTCAAGGCCACCTATATATACAGTGTAATCAGAGACACAAGGGTTGAAAAATCTTATGAGAAAGTATTTGTATTTTGATGATCAGTTTGTAATACATTTTGTTGGAGTTGTTTAATAGAATTTGCAGAGCTTGATGCCTGCATTTTTTTATAAGGATTCCAGTGTAATCGGTCTGGTAGTCTGTACCTTTCTTTTTCCCATGTGCAAATGTGTTTCTATCTTTTGTTATTCCATTCTGTGATATTTCCTTCATGCTTGGATCAGGGTAACAGTTAAGTAGAATTCATAGAGATTATGCTCTACTTAGCTTATTCCAAGTATTTCACCAATTATATTCTGCTAAAGTTGATGTAGGATTCATCCTTGTTAGATGCCTTACATTGATGAACTGTTCTCTTCTCTCTTCTGTTCCACAAATTAAAGCTCTTTGACTACTAGCTGCTTGCTACCTTGCCCTTGTGAATACGCTCGCTAAATCTTTGTGAATAATGTTTGTAGAACCAGTTAAATGTGACTCTGTCGCCCCAAATGAAATTCATGTGTTTTCAACCAAATAGCTCTTAAATCGTTTTTGTTCCACAAACATAAATCTGATCTTTCTGTGTATTTGTCGTAATTGAATATCTTTAATGTTGAATGCTGGTGTATGTTTTCGTTGATTGACACCTTTGAAGATTTCCAGTATTCTATGAGTCTGTAGAGAGAGCCCTCTCTGTTTATGTTTGATCAGAAGCGTAAACCAAAGATTGGTTAGTGGTTACCCAAGATTACCCTCTTTTAGCCTTCGGGGGTTAGTTTTGTTGTTAACACATCCTTCCCCTTTATTAACATCGAGCTCCTCCATTTTTATCAACGTTAACCTCCTCCTGCTCCCCCAAAAAATGTCCATCAATTCCTTTTCCTTATTACCCAGACCCCCCTCTCCTTCCTCATCAAGAGAGGTACATGTTCAAGAAAATAATTTGGATTCGGTTTCCCTAACTAATAGGGTTTTCCCATATGCATCCCTTAAATTAATAACAAGCATTCATTTACTTCTAGCATATATAATAATTATATCATGCTAGTTTAAATTAAAGTATAGTTAGAAACCCTAATTGAAAGTCTTACATGTTTTCCCTTTCTAATTAATGGTTATCATAGTGTAGACATATAAATATGTCTTTAACTTTGGATCAGATGATTTATAATACTTATTTAGCATATATGATTGATTATCATATATTTGTAATATGTCATATCCACAATAATTATTTCTATATAATAATCGTATTTAGTCATTGTCTCTGTGTTGATTAAAATTGCTCTTAAAAGGACATTTAACCCTTTGCTCACATGATTGTATGAACTATAATAAATTCCTATTATTTTTATATTAAGTACTTCTTTTATATTAGAATTTAATTTTCACAGATCACATGATTTATAATACTTATTTAGCATATTTGATTGATTATCATATATTTGTAATATGTCATATTCCACAATAATTATTTCTATATAATAATCATATTTAGTCATTGTCTCTGTGGTGATTAAAATTGCTCTTAAAAGGACATTTAACCCTTTGCTCACATGATTGTATGAACTATAATAAATTCCTATTATTATTATATTAAGTACTTCTTTTATATTAGAATTTAATTTTCACAATATAACTTTTGCAAACTCTTTTAAATAATCATAATATTTACATTACAATACTCATATAGATATATTGTACTTAGTAGTCAAATGTAATTTCTTATAGTGAGAATGAATCATTTCCATTAAATAATAACCCTTTTAAAAATGGAGTTGGTTTCTCTTTGTAATTTTTTTTTTTAAATATCTTCTCTAATACCATTTTGCCCAAGAAAATATAATATTAATTATTTTAATTGTATAATAGTCTCTCTTCTTTAGAGCATAATAATAATAATAATTTGTTTATGCGAAGCTTGTCCTAGTCATACATTGTCCACAACGTCTAAAGGTTATTCATTGGCTCATAATAATAGCCAATGCCTTCTCATTAATAAGCTCATAAGACCTACTTTTATGCTTTAAGATGTCTTACGCTATTAGTTATTTGCTTAAGCTAATAAACTAGTAATGTCAACTCGCTTCCGCTTGAGCACATATGCTCATAAGCTAGTGATCACAGTTAACTTTCTCTTCAAAACTCATAGATACCAAGATGACATCCAACCATCTTCACTTGAATTTCAAGGCTTCACTAGCCTCTACCCTCTCCCCCTAGTGGATATCGTTGTCGCTCTATTTAGTTGCCTTGCACATTCAGTCCCTAAGTTTTATTTTATTAACTCATCATTTGCAATTTATATCACACACATAATGTCACCATGCTTTAGTTAGCACATGGTTCTACTACGAAATAAAAAAATGCTACAACGTTCACTAGCGGGGCCTTGGCCTTGAGCTCCACGTCATGAACTAGTACATAAATACATTTGCATCACTTATATTTGATTACAACAATAAGGGTGAAGGAAGATGGATATTACATCCTCTCCCCCTTAAGATAACATCTTCCTCGGTGTTCCCATTATTTCAAACTTTGCTTTCAATTTCTAGTTACTCACAGACAACAGGAGTTCTTATTTACAATTCTAGTTGCCCTCGCTGGGCTTTCCAGGACAGTTGCATGTTCGGCATCGTCTTGAGATTTCTGCAAGGCATTTTGCATCTAGCCACACCTATGCTCTACAACAAATAAATACAAGGTTTTCCTAATAAGAAAGTGGAACATATACATATGAATTATTATTTTAGATCAAAGAAGAAGGCATAACAAAGATAAGTAATTGGCTTTTGTAGTTTTCATTGGATGAATTTACGTTCATCCTTTTGTTTCTACCTTCTAATAGCAATTCCTTAGAGTCTTCTTTTCTCTTAAAGCTTTATCCTATCATACCAATTTGTTAGCTTGCACATAATATATTATACATTTATGGGAAAACAACCCCAAGGCATCACAACTTATAATTGCACCTGCAATATTTGTTAGTATCATAAGATATGTACATATCATAATCATAGCTTATAAATTAACATCATAATACCTAAGTATTATTGTTATAGCACATTGAGATTGGTACTTTCAATCAATCTACTTAACACTAGGCAATCGTCTCAAATTTTGATAATATGTTGTATAATGCCATTAAGCATTGTTAAAACATATACCTATCATTTGGTTGTACTCTTCCAAGGTACTTTTGCACGCATCTTCGACTTATATCGGAAGTTCTACCATTTTTACCACATACATGAGGGTCATCTCTCATCGAATCACTGGTTCTCATGCAAGCCTCCTCATGGTGTACGTGTGTACATATAAAATTCCACATTTATTATTTCTAATCTCTGTAAACAGAAGACGCGCCCCTGGTCATTCACCTATTTCCCCCATCCATCAAGCAGTGAATGCCACGTGGGGAACTATGGTCTCTCTTACATTGCAGTCCAAGATTTCTTTACCATCTCTTTGTGTTCCTCGAGCCCCGATGAACTTGCTACTACATTACATGTCCCCCGAATCCCACCCAACACGAAGATGATGCCCCTTCACTGCAATATAGACCCTTGGACATATCTCTGATGGTTTTCTTTAGGGTGTGCATACAACTGGGGCATTCCCATAGTTGCTCAACATAACATCTCTTACTAATTTATAATTATTCTTATTATTATAGCTATCAATTTGTTTGTCTTTGATTTAAGTCTCAGTCTCAAGTCTCAATATCAATAGACACACCCATACAAGTTCTTGCCTTGCACCCTCTAGGTACTCGAGACAACCAAATCAGGGACTTTATGTATTTGATACTATCATTCCAAGATTTACTTTTATCAGCCTTGTAGTGGTTCCTAGTATACTAGTAGTTTTTCTGATTTAAAGTATACACACAACACTCTTGTCTTAGCGCCCCTGTGGTCAACACTTATTTAGTGCACGCTAAGGCCATAGAAATTTTTCTATGCACGAACAAGACTGAACTTGGACTTTTGAGTTATCTACTCACATAGATACCCATTAACTCTCATGTTTTTCGATGTACGTCTCAATATACTATCTCAATGTAGTGTCTTATAGAAAGGTAAGTACTTTCATCTATTAATTTACCTCTTCTTTCTCATTTTTGTACAGCTCGGTTTCTTACATAAACTAAGCTTCATAAGTATGAGGTCTTCCCTCATAGAATTTGGCTTGTCGCGGGAATAGGACCTTGGTTCTCACTATGGCCTTATTGTTACTACCATAACCAAGTCCCTTTTACCAGTGGTTGCTTCAAGAACAATCAATTGCAATTTCACATCATCAACTCGCATAATCGGTGGTGCTTCAAGGTAAATCCACATACAATGATTTTCAGTCACCGCATTTCTTACACATTTATAAAGTGGCATATTGAATTCTATGCATGTGCATTCTCATCACAACTAGCATCCCTTCAATGCAATAAATATATGTGCAAATAATTTCAATGCAGTTTTGAAATTAGAAGTCCATTCCTCTATCATTCTTTTCTGGGACATACTTTACACAAATATGCCTAATGTATTTACTAGTAGTTTTCTTAATTTAGTTAACTCGTGATTAAAAGATTAGTAACAACTTAGTTACCTCTTTCAAACCAATCACTGTGTTATTGGCATATCAGTTGCTACTTGGTCAAGGTAATAGCTTCCTCCTTTTTACTTTCCATATTTTAGCATCAACTTTTACAACTTTGTTTGTTTAGATTTGCTTCCTCTTGATGAAATTTCATGTAGCCATGTATACATGACTACTCGTGCATACCTCTCTTCACTGTATACACTTTAACTTACAAGGAATTATTAGTGTCCTAATCAATTTAACAATTGGTTAGCAGTGAAAATAAAACATATTGATATGCAAAATATTGACGCAATACATGTGTTAGTATGCATACATTTACGCACACTTTTCATCACACTTGGCATTATTTAGTTATTGCTTCATATTTATCAAAGTATAACCATTCATAATAACCACATATCATAACATAACTTGTTATAAACATGAATGCATGATCAAATTCATTGTTACCGTAAGGTTTACTACCTCCATATAACTCTCTTGTACATCATTCACACAATGAGTTCAACGACATAACATATCATGGTCATGGTGTCAAATCGTACGTAAAATGAATCTGTACCTAATTCCTTTAGCGGAAATACACTTAGACATGTACCTGCATCGTTATTGTTAGTACCTCTTCCTCTGGCACATAATTGAGAAACAAACATATCAGTTTTCAATTTAAATTCATCAAATTTGTGATTATCTCATCCCCACAATTGATCATGAAACATTACAAGCTTTTATATGTGTAGGAACACCTGTATCCATTTTGTTGTAGCAAGACACCATGCTAATATCATAATTGTGTTCGTTCATATTTTGACGCATTTTTTATTGCATAAGAATTTTATAAACCTATGTTCATCGTGCAACATGAATGTAATAACATGGAGAAAATAAATACAAATTAATAGTGTTCCCTTTCCTCGTAATTTCTTTTAGTTAGCGCTTAACTTTATCTCATCTTGTTTGCATTGTACTCTCACATAACATTAGTGATAGTAACTAAAAAATTAAACGTCAGTCTAGAATCATTCTTATAAAGTTTGTTTGTAAATGAATCAAAGTAAGGAGGAAGGAACTTCCATGGTCATCGCCTCATTAATTATGTTTCTTACAAGTCTGCAAGATTAGTTTTCCAGTGCTTTACCTAAGTGTTGGCCCATCTAAAGGTCCAATGTTGTAGTTCTGCTCCGATACCACTTTGTAACATACCCATTACCCACATTAACAATTTGGGGTAAGGGGTAGAAATTTTTTCCTTTATCTCCTAACAAGATTAAACACTACACGTGTAAGAGAACTAATGTATTAGTTTCATTAATAATTAAAATGCATTTTGTAAGAGAACTAATGTATTAGTTTCATTAATAATTAAAATGCATTCCCCATGCTGCAACATAACCATTCACAGAGATTAAACTATATAGAACTTACAACAAGAGTCCTTGCGCCTATCTCTATGTGAAGGATCCACTTTCATAACCAATCATTGTCTAATAATTCTCATGTAATTAAGTAAGATGTTTAAACCACATTGCTTGACAATCATGCTTCTCTACACAATAATCATGTAATATAGTTAACTGATCCAATGCCATATATAAAGATTATAATTGTAATCTTGAGGGCTATAATACCCTTATAAGTATGCACATCAAGTGTAAGGATCTTTTAATGAAAGAATATAAATCTTAGTAATCAAATATTTATACATCACCTATGAGTTCATCGTTTATATTAATAGTTATAAAGACTAATCATTTAGGTGAGATCACAACTCAGGGTTGTCATGAAATCACTAACTTTTGATTATAAGCTTCAAACCTTCTACATACAATCAATAACATAAAGTCTAATTGACATTAGACAACCTTCATCTAACTTCATACATCAAGAGTGATGTCAACTAAGATCCTGACCATTCATTCTTGGTCACATGATACATACATGTGTGGTAACATCCTTTTTAAAAGTGGTGGATACATTGTCAATCATAATTATCCATATAATAAGGTAGAGTCATAACAACATATTGCCTCACCTTTCCAATATATAATATTTTGTCTTCATTCATTGTTTACAATAAAACACAAGGACTAGCTAATCAACTAGAACCATTGCAAGATTACTGGGAATATCAACTTCCTCTTTAGTTGTTTACTCATGCAATCTAACAATTATAATGACACAACAATTTACTTAAGCATTCCTACCAACGTGCATAATTTATCTCACATTTCATTCTCATTGAATGCGGATATTGTACCATTCCTTATGAATTATTCATCTTGCTTGTTTAACTTTAGTATCGCATTCATTGCATGACCATCAATGATTTTTATTTTTATTTTTTATAGAAACGGTTGAGTAACTTTGATTATATATAGAAAAAACGGAAATTACATAGTAAAGAGGAAAGATTGCTCCCATAACAAGGTGGCATCCATCACTCCTTGTTCATCTTCTTCAAGCTTATAGCTGGTATGATATTTTTCAATTCTGTGAAAACTATAACACCTTATAAACTGTCCAAGAAGGAGAATGCAGAACTAAAACACAGCTACAGTGCTGCCTTATACAAAAACTGAAGTGTGGGACTTTCCATGAAAGAGCTAAGCCTACGAAGTAATTCCAGTCTGTAATTTTCAAAAAAACAGAGTAAAAACATAAAACCGGAAGTAGTAGCATATCAAGACCCAAAACATTGAGAATCCAACCGTCGAGAAGCTAAGGGTTAAGTCCAGCATCCATGACTGCGCCTTCAGACTCTTCCATCGTGTTCTTTTCATTGCTGAGGTCGACGTAGTTTCCAGGACGTGGCATAAACCTTTTCATCTTTTCCATCTTCCTGCCTAAATCTTCCATCTTGCTTCTCATAGCATCAACATTTGTGTTTTTACGATTCTTGCGTGGGTAGCATAGGCCCAGGGTCTCTTCAAGATGTTCAACCTTCTCAGCCACCTTGCTATTTTGGAGCTTAACCTCCGCATGAGTTGCTTGCGCCAGGGAGTAGAGCCAAACTAAAACCTTTTTGAATTCCAGATTCTCATTTCAAACCAAGCAAATTTGAGTTTCGAGGTCCTGGATGTAATTCATCATATCTCCATCCTCATGCCTTTTGTTGTGTCTCGTTTCATGCCCCTGGGGCCTTCCAAATCCGGCCTGCCGTTGACAGAGGTCAGGCTCAGGGGTGCTAATGTTCTCATCTTCCATCGGGACACCATTGTCTTCATCCAGCAGCGGGATATCCCATCTATAGGTGTCGAGAGTGTGTCTAATGAGTTTGTTGCATCTCAGACACTTCGAATATACTTCTGACCCTTCCTGAGGAGAATGCCCAGATATGTGGTGTTCCATTTTCTCACAAATTCCCCGACTCCAAACAGGGATATTCAAACAAGAAAAAACAACGCAAAGAAGAACCACACAAAGAATGATTCGAACAGAGCCCAACCCGTCCCATCTTAAACTGATTCCGAGATTTCGCATGCCTGCCAACTGGCTAATTGACCAGTTGCATTTAATGGAGGAGTGTGTGGCGATCCTGCGCGTATCCAGATGACTGTCAAACCGGGTTGTGGTTCCAAAAAACCAATAAGCTTGAGATCTATAGTTTGATAATGCCATAATTATGTGAAGAGTCCATGTTCTAGGGATAGAACAAAGGCTATGGGATCCAAAATTTTTCACAGATATCATTATCACATTCAAGAGAAGCATAGGTGAGCCCAACTCCTTTGTTGGCCATGTAGTCTGCTTGCCCATTTAGGCTTCTCAATGTATGGAAATAATTTACATCTTTGAATTCATTGTTGATGTTGATTAGGAGATGGTGCATCTTAGTGGAGGGGTTCTTTCGTTTGGTGTCGATGTTTCCGGCTTCTCTTATGATGATTAGTGAGTCCCCTATAACCGTTAGATTCTCAATTCCCAGGTCTCTAGCAATCTCTAGACCTTTGATAAGACCGATCCATTCCGCTCCATTATTGGTATTTTTCCCAATGCCCCAAGCAAACTCTCTCTGTTTGTTCCCCTTGCAGTCAAAGATTACTCCCCCCGCACCTGCCAACCCTGGGTTGCCTTTCGAGGCACCATCGAAGAGAGAGTTGCATCCCAACTTAATCCACCATTTCTGAAAATCTTCTTTGTTCATCCACAGCTGCTAGGCCAAGGGTCTCAGCTTTTTTGGGGGCTTGGTCCAGATGAGGGATGGGGGTGGCGTGAGAAATTCAGCCATCCAAATTCTTTCTTCAACAGTCAGGGGTTCCTGTTGAATGCTTAGCATTCCTCATGAGGATAGAGCTTCTACCCAAAGGGCCTTGGCTGAAGAGAAGACCCTGCTTGAGCTCGTGGGAATACCTCGCAAATATTTCTTTGTTTCTTGTCGTCCATATTTTCCAGCAAATGAACCTAGGGAGAGCTTCCCAGGCTCTAGTGAAATCTGGTTTCTGGGATAGAGAGCCTTGATAATAATCCTTCCAGCACTTGAATAAATCATTCCAGTTTGTTGGCATCACAATGTTGACATTCACGGTTTTACCGACGTAGCTCCAGACTTCCAGAGAGAACTTGCATTCCTGGAAGATATGCTCCAGGGATTCTTCTGACTCCTTGCAAAGGATGCAGGGAAGAGGTCCTTCGATCCCACGCTTTCTCAGGTTCTCTGCGGTTAAGGTTTTTCGGTGTGCGAGGACCCAGAAGAAAACATTCACCTTGGGTAGTCCATCTTTACACCAAATCTTGTCCCATTTGGAATCTTTATTGTTTCTGAACTTGTTGTTGTAGACGTGATAATAGCCTTCCTTCACCGTGTAAGAGCTTATCCCCCCCTAACCCCTACTATCTGAGAGATCTATTGGTTGGGACCTGCTCATGCAACAAAGAAAGAAGTATTATGTAGTTCGGTTGCAGTTGGTCAGGAAGATCCAGATTCTTCCACCCGGCCCATCTGCTGCTAGAGGTCCAAGTGGAGATGTCAAAAAGAATGTTGATGTTGTTGAGATCAAACCACTCCTTGAGATCTCTTATCTCATGTTGAAAATTAGCAGGGGAGTTTAGCCCGAGTTTTTCATACCGGAGCTTGATATGTTTTCCATTTCCTGCTATCCAATGAATTTTCTCTTGGATGATGAATGCCACCTTCTTGCAGAGATCCCAGATAGGAGTCCCATTTTTTTCCATGTTCATTTCTTTAATACAACGGCTTCTAGTTCCGGTCATATACTTTTTCTGAAGAGTTTTTTCCACCAGGCATCTTTGCCCGTAGAAATTCTCCAAAATATTTTTGCTACTAGACCAAGATTCATAATGGTAGGATCCTTTACACCCGCTCCACCACAATTCTTCGAACTGCACACCGTATCCCAATTTATCAAATGATACTTCCTAGTATTACTTGCCTTGCCACCCTGCTAGAGGAATTTGCAAATCTCTCAATTGATTTCCTGAATGATTTGACCGGGATTTAACCATCTGAAGCCCCAGGAGGTTATTTTCTTTTTTATTTTGTCAATTAATCCTTGCCAGTCCATCTTCTTTTTTTTCCCCTTAAAGATGGGTATTTCCAGATAATTGAAGGAGTTCCAGATTGTAATCCCTTCAAACCTGAGGATCTTTGAGATCCTAGCCATGACTCCCGGAGGGAAATTCCACCCATACACTTTGGATTTGGAAGCGTTTACTTTGCCATCCGAGGCTTTTAGAAAAATTGATAATACTCTTTTGAACCTTTCCGCAATGATAGTGGATGCTCCTCCTAGCAATATGGTGTCATCGGCAAATTGTGCATTATCTGCAGCACTAACCCCTCCGACAATTTTCAGTCCTTTTAAATCTTCATTATCCTGAAAGTGTTGAAGCTTTCGACTCAAAGTGTCAGCAACCAAAATGTAGAGATAAGGGGAGAGGGGGTAGACCTGGCGGATTCCCGAGAGGCTTGGAAGAACTTAGTTGGTCTGCCATTGACCAGAGGGGAAATCCAAGGACTGCTAATGCGGGCCTTAATCCACCTGACGAATCTTTTAAAGAAGCCAAACTTTGACATAATTTCAAAAAGGAAGAAGTGATTGACTCTATCAAAATCATTTGCCATGTCAAGTTTAATCGCCATACCTTGTTGTTTGCGCTCCAGGATGGAGTGGATGGCTTCCTGGACAATAATGATATTATCAAGTATTTGTCTCCTAGCAATGAAACCTCCTTGCAAATCTGAGATTAGATGACCCATTACTTTCTTCATTCTGGTGGCCAAGATTTTAGACAAAATTTTATAGGAGGTGTTGCAAAGTGAGATAGGCCTGAAGCGGTCGACTGATAAAGGATTCTTTTCTTTTGGAATCAAGGCGAGGAATGAGGAGTTTGTGCCCCCCCCCAATTTTATCCTTTTTCTCGTCCAGTTTAGCATTTTCTTCAAGTCTTCCTTGATAATATCCCAAGCAGCTCTATAATAGTTTATATTAAAGTTGTTTGGTCCTGGAGCTTTATCAGCGTGCAAGGACCAGATGGATTCTTTGATTTCAAATTCCATAATTGGTTTAGAAATATCTCTATTGTCAATGTCTGAAATGAGAGATAGAATACCTGAGAGGAGATCAGCCTGGTCTAAAGGGTCAGCCTCGTTTTTGTCCAAATAGAGCTCCTGAAAATGTTGAAAGATGTGAGATTTGATATCCTCCTGGTCTAGTATTCTAGAGCCATCTATATCTCTGAGTTCCTTAATCATATTTAAGCTAAGCCTTGCTTTGGTTTGCTTATGGAAGTAAGCCGTGTTACTGTCCCCTCCTTTTAACTAAAGTTTCCTAGATTTTATTCTCCACTCCTCTTCCTCCTTTCTTGTTTCCCTAAATATTTTTCTTTTCAGCTCTTGCTCATGGCAGATGAGGGAAGGGGTGATCTCATTTCTTTCCATATCAGCTTGCAAAGCTGCAAGATCATTTTGAAGTTGGTTTTTCGTTTGGTTAAGGCTTTTGTACTCCAACTTTTCCCAGCTCTTTAAAGCATAGCACACATTTCTAAGTTTGCTTTCCCAAATGTAACTAGGAGAACCAAAACATGGATAATTCCAAGCCGACTTTATTAAGATCAGATATTTCTCGTCAAGTAGCCAGGATGGGTTAAATCAGAAAGGAATGGGGCCAATATTTGCGGGAGGGAATAGAGATAAGGAAATTGGTTTATGGTCAGAGACTGTTGACGACACCGCAAAGGAGGCGGGAATGAGATTTTTTTGCAGAAAAGAAGAGCTAACAAGGAAGCGATCAAGTCTGGAAGCAATGTGCCCACACCAACCCGTCTGTTACTCCAAGTGAACTTTCCATTCTTTAATGGTGGATCAAGCAAGTCTAAGTCAGAGATCAGATCTTCCATATTTTCCCCAAAGGGGTCTCTTACTCTAGAGTCGCCATGTTTCTCAGCCTGATATTTTGTGGTATTAAAATCGTCGGCAAGGATGAGGTCCTTCTCTTGTATAACCTATTTTAGAGAGGAGAGGTTATTCCAAAGGGTTTACTTATCCTTGTAATGAGTAGGCCCATAAACATTACACACATAATAGATATTTGGATCATCCTTATTACAGAATTCATTGAGGATCTAGTGCTGACATTCCTTAACAACTTTGATGATATACTTACTTGAGAAGAGAGTCGTGATACCCCCAGAAGCTCCTCTGGAGCTAATCGCATTACCATGGCTATCTTTCCAAATGTGATGTGAGAGCGCCATAACCTCCACATCGCTCATTTTTGTCTCTTGGATAAGTAGGATATACAGTCTTTCAGTTTTGACAAGCTCTTTCATTGCTTTAACTTTGTTAGGTCCGCCCAGACCCCTACAATTCCAAGAGACAAGTTTCATTACTTCTTTCCCGGTTGTGGGCCTGCTCTATCCCTACCTTTTGGTTTGCCTGAGTGTTTGGAAGATTGCAGCAACTTTGTTTCCTCTATGCTTTGTTGTCTTCCTAGCTCCAGTTCTCTTTCTGCTTCTTGCTCACGGTGGTGTCTTTGGGATTTTTTGCCTCTGGTATTTGGGGGAGGCCCTGGATCGAGCGGTTCTTGTGACCCTTTTGAAGAAGATTCAAGGGAGACAGAGAAGGAGGAGACCTTTCTTTGTTTGACCATTTCAACCCAAGAACTTCCAGGGGTTGGGGAACCTTCATGCGTTGGGTCATTTCTTCCTGATTCGTGTCAGGGGGAGATGATCCTAGAGATTAAGGCGTCATTATGCTCTGATTCCACTTCAACTAAGGTTATTTCAGGTTCAGTGATCTCTCCTTATTCGACATACAGGGCCACGAATTGGTTGCCTGTAGGGATTGTCTTTTCGGGCTGGGGTTGCTCTATATCTTTCGCTTGTTGCTGTTTTTTTGGATCAGGGTTTTGAGCAGACGTTTTCTTTCCTTTTTTCACCTGATGCCACTCTTCTTCTTGTATTTTCTTAGGAGTCTCTTTTACTGCTTTTGGGAAGTTTTTAATAAAATGACCGTATTCATGGCATTTTTTACATTTGAAGGGAAGTTGCTCATAATCAACTTTTTGAGCATATTCACATCCATCCATGCATAGGCTTCCTATCTTCGGTAGACCCTTCTCCAGATCGACCTCCACACAGATTCTTGCGCAGGAGAACAAAGGGCCCTTTGGCTCAGCTTTGTCAATGTATTTCCCAAAAGAGTTTCCTATTTCCTGAAGGGATTCATCCTTCCAGCAATGCAATGGGAGATGAGGCAGGCGGACCCAAGCAGGAACAACAGAAGGCACATCCTTTTCTGGGTCAAAAGATAAGCTCCAACAGTTGAGATAGAGCCCCCTAGGGCCCATGAAGTAAGGTACGCTTCGAAAAATGAGGTCTCTGTCTTCCTTAACTTCGAATAAAAATGTGAAGAAGCCTTTGCCACAAAAGTGTTAAGATTATACTAATTTGACTAGCAAGATCACTGAAAGAAACATAATCACAAGATAGACAAAGATATTACCTTGGGAAACCCTCATGGGGTAGAAAACCCAGGAAAGCTTTCCTCGATAAGATGATCAACCAAAATACAAGATGTGCTCCAAGACTTGACCTCCTTCTTCTCTACCTCCTATGCAAACCTCTCAAACACAAGTGCGCTACTTTCTGAGTTGAGCAAGTGTGTCAAATGAGGAGCTCTCCTCCTCTACTTATACTAATTCCTGACTGACCAAAATCCCTAATGGGGTCGACCTCTCCTAGTGAAGTCTAATAACCCCTAAATAATAAACTCAGGGTCGAACCCCACATGGTGGGTCTAATAACCCTGGTTACCATAATTCATCGGAGGAATAAACATCTCCAAATACATAATAGAATTACCTCGGAGGGATGAAACATCTCCGGAATAATAAAGTACAAATATAATATTCTTAGAAGTTACAATATTCAACACTCCCCCTTAAGGAGAAGGGAATTATAACAACATCTGTAGGAGCAAGGAGTCATCGACTACATCATACATGATACATCTGTAAATCATCGGAAGCTTTCTTCAATACATCATCATCAGTAACTCAAACAGTTACTAGAACATCAACATCATCGTCATCGTCATCGCATGATCATCAGCATCGTCATCACACGATCATCAGCATCGTCATCACACAATCATCAGCATCATCATCACACGATCATCAGCATCGTCATCTAGACCTGCAATACACATGATCCAATTACGGGATGATCAATCCCTCTCAGTTTAGGACATAGGTCCAAGGATGATACAATCCTGATCCGCTTACGGGATGATCAGTCCCTCTCAGTTTAAGACATCTCTCATGTCTTTGGATGATGCAATCCAGATCAATTTACAGGACGATCAATCCTTATCATTTTAAGACACCTCACCATGTCTAGGGACGATGCAATCCCAATCAGCTTACAGGATGATTAGTCCTTATCACTTTAAGACACCTCACCATGTCTAGGGACGATGCAATCCCAATCAGCTTACAGGATGATTAGTCCTTATCACTTTAAGACACCTCACCATGTGTAGGGACGATGCAATCCCAATCAGCTTACAGGATGATTAGTCCTTATCACTTTAAGACACCTCACCATGCCTAGGGATGATGCAATCCCAATCAGCTTACAGGATGATTAGTCCTTATCACTTTAAGACACCTCACCATGTCTAGGGACGATGCAATCCCAACCTGTCCACTAAGGACTTCATTCTCGGAGACCATACGTCTACGGATCAATTCAAGGGACCGAAGTCCGGGGACGATACAATCCCCACCTGTCCACTAAGGACTTCATTCTCGGAGACCATACGTCTACGGATCAATTCAAGGGACTGAAGTCCAAGGACGATACAATCCCCACCTGTCCACTAAGGACTTCATTCTCAGAGACCATACGTCTATGGATCAATTCAAGGGACCAAAGTCTAGGGACGATACAATCCCCACTTGTCCACTAAGGACTTCATTCTTGGAGACCATACGTCTACGGATCAATTCAAGGGACCGAAGTCCGGGGATGATACAATCCCCACCTGTATCCTTATCAATACAGATATCGTTAGTACATCACTAGTACAAGTACATACAAGTATCCTCATGAAAACATGTGTCCTCATCAATACATCAATATAAGAACATGTATCCTCATCAATACATCAATATAAAAACATGTATCCTCATCAATACAATAAAACATGTATCCTCATCAATACATCAATACATCAAAAAATATGTATCCTCATCAATACATCAATAAAACATGTATCCTCATCAATACATAAAGAGATAAGTAATATAAGTATTCTAAGTATAAGAATCCTAAATCTAAGCATGTATAAATATCTAGGTTTAATAAACAGGTATCCTCATCATCGACCTTGATGTCGATGAGGGCAATCTCATTATCAGTGACTGTATCACTCCCCCTTTCGAGAAGGGTCCCTTTGAACTATACCAAGCTTGTCTCGGAAATATTCAAATTTCACCCGAGACAGAGGTTTGGTCAATATATCAGCAATTTGTTCCTCAGTGCTCACATACTCGAGCTTTATAGCTCCTCTCTGCACCATATCTCGTATGTAGAAATATTGGATTTCTATGTGTTTTGACTTATCATGGAATACTGGATTTTCTGTCATCTTAATACAGCTTTGATTGTCACACATGATCACAGTGGAATCCATTTCTAAGTCAAACACTCCAGATAATAGTTTTTGAAGCCACACTGCTTCACAACTGGCAGAGCAGGCAGCTATATATTCTGCTTCAGCAGTACTGAGAGCCACACTAGATTGTTTCTTGCTGAACCATGAGATCATGGCAGATCCAAGACCATAACATCCACCTGATGTACTCTTTCTGTCTGAAACAATTCCTGCCCAATCAGAATCTGAGTAACCATGTAATCTGAGTTCATGATTTCCAAGATAATATAGACCAAAATCTAATGTACCCTTTAGATACCTCATTACATGCTTTGCAACTATTAAGTGAACCTTTCCAGGTTCTACTAGATACTGACTCAGGGTATTTACAGCAAAGCATATATCTGGTCTGGTATTTGTTAAATACATTAATGACCCAATGATTTGTCTATATAAAGTTACATCCACTAATTCCGATGAGTCATTGACTAATAACTTCAAGTTGGAGTCCATGGGAGTGGCCATGGTTTTACACTCCAACATATCGAATCTTTTTAAAATCTCCACAGCATACTTACCTTGATTTAGAAAGATTCCTTTTGGTTCTTGCCATACTTGTAGACCTAAGAAGTAGTGCATTAATCCGAGATCTTTCATCTCGAATTCTGAAGAAAGCTTCTTCTTGCATTTGATAATTTGATTCTCATTTCCTATTAGAAATAGATCATCTACATACAACAGTAATATAACAGGTTCATCATCCATAACTTTGAGGTAAAGATTAGGATCAACTTTACTTTTGGTAAAGCCAATGCTTGTTAAGAAACTGTCAATCCTTCCGTACCAAGCTCTGGGAGCTTGCTTTAATCCATACAAAGCCTTTTTCAGCTTGCATACATGTGTTCTTCCATCTTTAACCTCGAATTCTTGTGGTTGTTCTATGTACACTTCTTCTTCAATCACACCATTCAGGAAGGCTGTCTTAACATCCATCTGGTGTAATTTCCACTTCATCATAGATGCAAGTGCCATGATAGTTCTAATTGAAGTGTACCTAGAAACTAGTGCAAATGTTTCTTCATAGTCAATTCCCTCTTTCTGAGAGAATCCTCTGGCTACAAATCTTGCCTTATATTTTTCAATGCTACCATCTGCAACATGTTTGATCTTGAATATCCAGTTGGAAGAAACCACACTTTTATCTTTTGGTTTGGGGACTATATCCCAAACATCATTTTTCATTATTGACTGGTATTCTTCTGTCATTGCTTCTACCCACTCTTTCTTCTGAGTTGCCTCTTCATAGCTAGTAGGTTGTTGATCCACAAGATCACACATCAAGGCCACATAGTTTGACACTAGCTTTGGTTTCTTTCTTTCTCTAGTAGAGCCTTCAGGAGCTCCATATTTTTCAGCTCCTTGAATAATGTATCTAGCCCATGCTGGCCTTCTTTTTTCAGATAAATTTGTAATGGGGGGTTCTTGTGGTTCTAACATGTCATGGTCCTCTGGTGTATCATCTTCAGGGATGGGTACAACTTCTGTGATTCTAGGAGGTATCTCTTCTTCATAGACTTCTTCAAGTTGGCACTTCCTAGATTTCTTGAGAGCTGCTTCTTTTTTTTTTTTTAACAGAAACAGGTAAGGAGTTTTATATTAACAAAGGCTGTGCACAGCCATTCAATACATTTGCAAAATTTCATACTCTGCATCTAACAAGGGAAAATTGCAGAGGTTTTTAAAGTCTGACCTCTGGAGTTTTTTACTGTCAAAGTTCATAAGAAGACTGCAGTTACTAATGGGATAAACCCTTACAAACTGGTTACATAATTTAAGGCAAAAAAACATTCAAAATAAACAGCTCGGAGAAACCTGCATCAGGTAAATGCCATTATCCATAGTTCTGCTGGTTGACTGAGGCCGCCTCTGCCATTTCCAGGTTCGCCATTGGAGCCTCCTGTGCATAGCTGCACTGCGTTTTGCTAACAAGAACAGAAATATCATTTTTCACACTGTCAATCTTCCCCATGAGCTCAATTACGTTCCTATCGATATCCTCCATTCGCGATTCCAAGAAGGAGAGCCTGGAGTGGATGTATTTGTCCTCCACCACGAGTTCATCAATTTTGTTATCAGTATTGCACACTGCAGAGTAGGTTCTGGATAGGTAGACTTTAATGTTGGAGGTGAGACGGCTCAAGGTGGTAATCGCCTGCCTGACCCCATCCATCTCGTTTGCAGTCGGGAGATTTCCTGCAGACAACACTGCGGGTTCCTGGAGATTGAGATTATGCAGAGCAGGGCCGAGGGCGTCGAATGGAGGGATAGCCATAGTGCGAATGCTTTCAACAACCGTCGCCTGGTGAGTTAAGTGCTCGGGCGTGAGAGCTGTACCCGGCACGTGATGGAGGGTACGTGGAGGGAGGTGGGGAGCACGAGTCATGCGATGGCGGTGGAGAGGGAGGCCAAAACAATGAACGCCGTGGGAGCTTGGTGGGGTGGGTTTATACCAAGAGCTAACAAGCCTATAACAATTCCAAGGTGGAGAGGGATTAAGCCAAGAGCTAACATGCCTATAACAGTTCCTAGGTGGAGAGGGATTAAACCATAAGTTCATTAAGGAATAAAGTGATAGGATGAAACATTGTTGAGGATAGTATGTCCCAATTCCAACTGAACTCCTTTGTTGGCAAGAGTATCGGCATTGCCGTTGAGATCCCTTAGCACATGAAAGTAGAGTGTGTCCTTTGGGAGGGTGAGGCGTTTTATTCTTTTCTGTATTCTCCAGTTTTTGTCTGTCTTTAAGGGGGTGCCATTATTCATTGTCTGTATAACATGCTTGGAGTCCCCAAAAACTTGAAGGCAATTCATGTTGAAGGTGACTGCTAATTCTAGAGAGTAGAACAGGGCAAGCCATTCTGCTTGATTGTTGGTGCTAATTCCAAGTCCCCAAGAGAAATCCACTATTTTATTTCCTCCGGGATCAAAGATGACCCCCCCCCCGCACCTGCCGCCCCTGGGTTCCCCTTTGAAGCTCCGTCAAAGAAGATTGTGTATCTTGCTTGTTCCTTCCACCATTTCCCAAAGGTTACTTGATCTTGTCTGATTTCCCACTCATGCCAAGCTGAAGGGGAATTGGACTGAAGTGAACTCACTGCTAAGAACCTTTGACTCCATTGGAATTCATTCCAATTTAGAGCTTCCTTGGCACAAAGCACCACTCTTTTGGATTTCAATGCCTCAGAGATAAGAGTTATTGCTTTGTTTGCTAGCCTCTCCTCTGATCTTGATTTGTCTTCAAATATTCTTCTATTTCTTTCCAGCCAGATTTGCCAACAAATGTTCATGGGGATTAGCTTCCAGATTCTAGAGAAGGTGGGTTTGTTTTTTGAGCCTCCCTGAATTTTGTGGTTCCAGTTCTCCAACATCTGTTTCAACTGTCTAGGACAGGAGACTGGGTGAGTCAGAGGGTCGAGGACCGCATTCCAAACCTGTCTGGCATAGATGCAATCCAGGAAGAGATGTTGTGCAGTCTCCTCCGCGTTTTGGCACAATGGACATCGAGAGGGGCCTTCAATACCTCGTTGCTTGAGATTGTCAGCTGTCAGTTGCTTGTTGTGGGCGAGGATCCAATAGAAGTAATTTATCTTTGGGATACTATCTCTGTTCCAGATTTTCTTCCACTTTGTTTGCAGAGGGTTATTGTTCTTGGTGAGCATTGCATAGCCATCTTTGACTGAGTATTCCCCAGCTTTCCCCCAGCCTCTGGTGTCCTTGGATCTGACGCTTAAGGGGGATTTCCCGTTCAGCAGTTGCATGAATGTTTTGTAGCTGTCTAAAAGATGGCCTGGAGGGTTCATGTTTTTCCAGTCCTTCCATTTCCCTGTGGATGTCCATGTGGCCATATCTGCCATCTTTATTACTCCTGCATCTTGAAGCCAGAGTTTGATATTATGGATTTCCTGGATCTCGCCCATAGGCTGTTCTCCATTTATGCTATCTGTCCATATGTTGATTTTGTTTCCATTCCCTGGAACCCAGTACATGTTATCTTTGATTATGTCTGCTGAGTCAAGCATGAGCTTCCAGATGGCAGTACCAGTGTTCTTCTTCATTTTGTTCAGACATCTCTGTCTTGGCCCTCTGGTATATTTGTTCTTGATTGCCTCCTTCCACCATTCCTTTGGTCCAGATACCAATCTCCAAACCATTTTGGCTCCCAGAGCTTTGCTCATCACTGCTGGATCCCGAATGCCCAAGCCCCCTCTTTTCCTATTCTCCTTGACAGTGTTCCAATTGACTAGGTGGAACTTTTTGCCTTGAGATCTGCCTCCCTGCCAGAGAAACTTTCTGATTTCCAAACATATATTGTTCATGACGATCTTAGGAGCGAGAAGGATGGCTCCAGTGTAGATGGGAAGAGAAGAAAGGACTGCTTTAATCAAGGTCACTCTACCAGCTAGATTAAGCCATCTTGAGCCCCAGGAGTTAATCTTATTCTTGATCCTTTCCAATATCGGTTGCCAGGAGGCTGTGGTAGTTTTTTTGTGAGTAATTGGGATACCTAAGTACTTGAAAGCTGTCCAATCAAAACAGGGTTTGAAGCCAAGGATGAGGGCTATATTTCTGAGGAGGAGATTCCCACAGTTCCAACTGTAAATGTTGCATTTTTGGCTGTTAGTTTTCCCCCCAGAAGCACGAAGGAAGAGGTCGAGGGTTGATTTGAATCTGTAGGCAATGATGGACGATGCACTTCCCAGAAAAATGGTATCATCGGCAAACTGTGCATGGTTAATAGGTGGGGCATTTTTGGAAATTACTATGCCTGGAAGGGAGCCATTCATTTGTTGGGTATTTAGCTTTCTACTTAGGGAAAATGCCATAATGACAAAAAGGCTTGGGGAGAGGGGACAGCCTTGCCTCAGTCCCCTTGTCAGGCGGAAGAAGGGAGAGGGTCTGCCATTAACTAGAGGGGCTATCCAAGGGGAACCAATACAAGCTTTAATCCATCCTATGAAGTCTTCCCCAAAACCAAATTTTGCCATTACTTTGTAGAGAAATTCATGTCTTACTCTATCAAAAGCATTTGCCATATCCAGTTTAATAGCCATACCTGGGTCTTTTCTTTGAATGCTCGAGTGTATTTCCTCTTGTACAAGTAGGATGTTGTCATAAATTTTCCGTTCTACCATGAATCCTCCTTGATTTGGTGATATGATTCTAGGAAGGAGCCTTTTGAGTCTGTTTGCTATGATTTTCGTGAGGATTTTGTAGGAGGAGTTGCAGAGTGAGATGGGGCGAAATCTTCCTATGGAGAGGGGATGTTTCTCTTTAGGAATGAGAGCTATGAAAGTGGAATTAGTAGCCCCTCCAATTCTGGCTCTTCCTTTGGTCCAATTGAGCATTCTGACCAAGTCTTTTTTAAGCCAGATCCAGAATTTCCTATAAAAAAGAATGGAGAGTCCATCCGGACCTGGGGCCTTTTCTGGATGCAGGGACCAGACGGCATTCCTCGCTTCCTCTTCTGTAATCTGGTCCATTAAACTCTTATTGTCAGAGTCGGAGATGAGCGCAGGGATTTCCATGCTCATTTGTTCTAACTCCTCGTTGGTAATTTCCTCATTTTCATTATATAACCTTTCAAAGTGGGCTTTGGCTTCTTGAAGAATGTTGTCCTGTCCTTCAATCTTTTGGCCATCTTCTCTTGTGAGGCTCAGAATATTGTTTTTCCTGTATCTCTCTTTACATTGGGCATGGAAGAATTTGGTGTTCCTGTCTCCTGCCTTCAACCAGAGGCATCTTGATTTAAGCCTCCATTCCTCTTCTTCTTTTCTGGCTATGTTTTGAATTGCTTCATCCAGATTCTTTTCTTCTCTCAGCATTTCTACTGTGACTGTATTCTGCTCCATTTTGAATTGAAGTTGTTCCATTTCCTTTTGTAACTTGTCTAGCTCTTCTCCTGGATTTAAGCTATTTTGCTTTGCCCATATTTTTAGTGCTTTTTTTATTAGCTTTAATTTGGTCTCCCATATATATCCAGGGGATCCAGGTATATATTGCTTCCAGATTGAGACAACTTCGTTTATACAGAGTTGATTTTCAAGCCAAATCGGGTTGAGCCTGAAGGGGAGGGGGCCCAGGTTGCCTGGGGAGATGAAGAAGAGGGCGATAGGTCTGTGATCTGAGGTGGCTGAGGCTAGAAGTTTGGATTCAGGGATTTTTGGTTTAAGGAGGAAGGAGGAGCTCTTGAGAGCTGCTTCTTCATCAAATGTTACATCTCTACTTATTTCCATATGATGAAAACCTGGTATGTAAATTCTGAAAGCTTTGGATGATTCACAATATCCAACAAATATTCCCTTCTTACCAGAAGGATCCAACTTGGTTCTCTTTTCTTTTGGAATGTGAATGTACACTGGACATCCAAATATTTTGAGATGACTTACCTCAGGCTTCTTTCCTGTGAACACTTCTTCTGAAGTCTTGAATTCAAGAACACTATGGGATAGTCTATTTTGTACATAGACTGCTGTCCTAGCTGCTTCAGCCCATAGATACATGGGTAGATCTTGGTCATGTATCATAGTCTTTACAGCTTCCATGATGGTTCTATTCTTTCTTTCAGCAACCCCATTTTGTTGGGGATTATAGGGAGTGATTAGTTCCCTCTTGATTCCAGCTTCTTTACAAAAGTCTTCAAAGTCCTTTGAAGTATATTCTCCGCCATTATCTGTTTTGAGAATCTTGATTTTCTTTTCTGAGTGATTCTCTATTAGGGCTTTGAACTCCTTGAACTTTCCAAAGACTTCATTCTTTCCTTTTAGAAAGTATATCCAAGTCTTCCTTGAATACTCATCAATAAATGTGACATAGTATTCATATCCACTCAAAGATGTGGAGGGCATTGGTCCACATACATCAGAGTGAATTAACTCCAAGGTACTTTTAGTCTTTGTTTCACTCTTTGGAAATGGGTTCTTGATATTCTTCCCTTTTGCACATCCTTTGCATGTGCCATCATGATCAATCTTTAAGTCTGGAAAACCTATAACTACCTTGCTTACATGAGGTAGTGCCTTGTAGTTAATGTGAACAAGTCTCCTATGCCATAGCTCATTTGGGCTAATGGATTCATGTACAAGGGCAGCTTCTGGATGGCCCTTAAGCTTGTACAAACGTCCTTCTTCTTCACCAATGATAATTGCATCCTTGATATATTTTCCTTTGGACCACATTAATACTTGTCCATCAATGAATGCAACCCTATAACCTTTCTTATCCAATGTTGAGATGGATAACAAGTTCTTCTTCAATCCTGGTACATACAATATTTCTTTCATTTTCATGGGGGTACCAGAATCAAGCTTGTAGCTTGCTTCACCAATTCCCTTGATGGGATATTGATAGTCATCTCCTAGAGATACCTTTTGTGGAGAGGTCTTTTCTTCAAGTCTTGAGAGAGTCTTCTTCTGACCTATCATGTGCTTTGAAGCACCACTGTCAATAAGCCATGTATCTTCTCCAGGTGTTATAGATCCAGAGAGTGTGGAGAATAGAACATATTCTTCTGCATCTTCTTCTTCATTTCTCCTAGATCTTCTCTTGAAGAAAGTCCTTTCTTCTTCTTCTTATTCTCTTCTAGGTCTTTTCTTGTGAGGCCTTTCTTCCTCTTCTACTTCTTCTTCACTATCATCTTCTGCAAGATGTGCTTGATGTCTTTTGTAATGAGAACCCTTTTTATTCTTTAGAGGACAATCTTTAGCAATGTGTCCTATTTTGTGACAAGAAAAACATTGGAATGAGGAGTAATCTCTTCTTTGATTAGTTCCTCTTTTCTTTTGAAATCTATGTGGAGAATGAGACTCCTTGTGACTATCCTTTTTGGAGTAGGATTGATTCATTCTTCTCTTGGTGTGGGTGGCCAAGGCTTGGTCATCTTCTTTGAGCAAGGCTTCTCTATTTGCAACCCTAGCCTCTTCTTGAATACAATCCTCCCAAACCACATCAAATTTCATGCTTTCTTTTCTAGCACACATGGTTTAGATGAATGACTCCCAAGGTCTAGTGAGACCATTTAGAGCAGTCATCACAAGTTCATCTTCATCAAGAGTATCACCAATGGCATCTAGTTGTTCCTTGATTTGGGAGACCCTTGCAAAATAGTCTTGAATGGATTCTCCTTTGTGCATCTTGGTACTCTTCAACTGAGTTCTTAGGTTCATCTTCCTATTGATGTTCTTTCCTTCATACATTCTTCCTAGGGCATCATACATTTCCTTTGGAGTCTTCTCAGATGCCACTTGGGGAATCAAGTGGTCTTTAATAGAATCAACAATGATTCTCTTTTCCCTAATCAAATCCTTCCTATGCTTCTCTTTGGCTTCATCTCCTTCAGGTTCTGCAACTTCATCCTTGATATATTGAGCAAGATCATTCTCTTCAAGAATGAGACCAATTCTATATTTCCATGCCCGGAAATTCTCTATGCCTTCAAACTTGTCTTCAAGCTTAGTGTTTGGAGCCATCTTCTCTTGGGGGAGTCCAAGAGATAAGATATAGAGTAGTACTTACTAGGAAACTTTACCTTTTCACTTTTTTGGATCTGCAATAGAATTTATGGTTTTATCGTACTTTTGGTAAAACTAGGGTTTGACTTTCCCAGAGTTGTACTCAACCAAAAACCTCGATCCAGGGCTCAAAAGATAGATCTTTAGAAGGGCTATTCAGCCATGCAACCAGAAACCAAAAATACAAACTTTTGCAGAAACCCTAATTTTGGGAGAGAGAGAGAAATATAATTTCACCTTGTGAAAGATGTTCTATTCAGGCTAGCTCTGATACCATGTTAAGATTATACTAATTTGACTAGCAAGATCACTGAAAGAAACATAATCACAAGATAGACAAAGATATTACCCTGGGAAACCCTCATGGGGTAGAAAACCCAGCAAAGCTTTCCTCAATAAGATGATCAACCAAAATACAAGATGTGCTCCAAGACTTGACCTCCTTCTTCTCTACCTCCTATGCAGACCTCTCAAACACAAGTGCGGTACTTTTTGAGTTGAGCAAGTGTGTCAAATGAGGAGCTCTCCTCCTCTACTTATACTGATTCCCGACTGACCAAAATCCCTAATGGGGCCGACCTCTCCTAGTGATGTCTAATAACCCCTAAATAATAAACTCAGGGCCGACCCCCACATGGTGGGTCTAATAACCTTAGTTACCACAATTCATCGGAGGAATAAACATCTCCGGATACATAATAGAATTACCTTGGACGGATGAAACATCTCCGGAATAATAAAGTACAAATATAATATTCTTAGAAGTTACAATATTAAACAAGAAGCAGTGTTGAATGCCCCCAGAAATCAATGGCATCCAGTTTTTTTTAATCCAAGTTTCCATGGTTTTAGGCGAAGGCCAGATCCCGGTAAACTGGCCAATCAAACCTCTTTCACTCAAAGCTAAGGCCTTCAGCCTTGAAGCGGCCGACATGATCTGAATCTTGGGAGCATCCACCCATTTGACAAAACATCACCAGAAGAAGACGCAGATAGAGGGGGAGGAGGAGTAGAGGCCACCAGTTCCCTGAAGACCGCATCCAGGAGTCTCCTGCGGTCCTCTAGGCTTGGATCCGTAGGAGGATCCATCCCCAAGCCGCAGGGGAGGCTATAAGTGAAACCCTAGCATGGAGGGCAGGGCACAGACACTACGTGGGAGCACTGCATCCAGCTAGGTCATCCTCGTGTCCATCAAGGATTTAACCATACATGACTCACTATCATTAACACAACAAATTGAGAACACTTATACATTTCAAATTAATTAAACGTAATTGAATGACAAGGACATAACATAAAGTAAACACTTATCTTGAATAAATTATCCTTGCGACTGATTGTGCAATTACAACTTTCATTTCCAACCATAGGCACTCTATCTGGCATATACTATTTATGCCAAGAGGACACCCCCAAGCTAGGCAACATATCCACTAGGGTGATAGAGTGAAAGAAATCTTTCATCATGATTTCTCAACACGTCATGTATGCTAAGCCCGCGACCACAACTAAATAATAGAATTTGATCTCAACAATAAGTTCGGCTTCAAAAACAATAAGGTCGGTTCACAAACATTAGGATCGGTTTAATAAGCAATAGAAATGTATTCTATACATTAAAATATTAGAGCTCCTGGCTCTTCATAATTAAAGCATTATAATATATCTTGAACATTTAAATAATATAACTTATAGTGCTTAATAAAATAAAGCAATAAGCTCGCTCTAATCATTTAAAATAATAGAGTTCCCAACTCTTCATAATTAAAGCATTATAATTTATCATTTAAATAATAGAGCTCTCGGCTCTAATAAACAAAACAATAAACCTTGCTCTAATTATTTAAAAATAATATAGATCTCTTGGCTTTTCATAATTAAAGCATTATAAAATAATAAATATTAAAACCATAAAAGGGTAACACCCTCTTTTCCTCGCTCAGAAGCAAGTAAAGTATTTAAATAAAAAATCAAAGGGCAACGCCCTAATTTTATTCATGTAGATGCATATAAAGCATTTAAATAAAATATTAAAGAGCAACGCCCTCATTTCTTCAGCCATACTCATATAAATTATTTAAATAAAATCTTTAAAGGGAAACACTGTCATTTCTTCATGCACAAGCATATAAATTATTTAAATAAAATCTGAAAGGGAAAAACCCGAATTTCTTCATGCATAAGCATATAAATTATTTAAATAAAATCTTAAAAGGTAACACCCTCATTTCTTCAGGCACCAACGTATAAATTATTTAAATAAAATCTTAATGGGAAAAACCCTCATTTCTTCATGCATAGATGTACAAATTATTTAAATAAAAATTTAAAGGGGACCACCCTTATTTATTCACGTACAGTAGCAAAAACAATTAAAATAATAAATACATAAATAAATATTTAACTACAAGGATAAGATACTTATATGTAGAGGGTCTCGGCTCCCTTATTCCTTCACCAACACAGATCCATCCTTCCCCTTTATTAATGTCGAGCTCCTCCAATTTTATCAATGTGAACCTCCTCCTCCCCCCAGAAATGTCCATCAATTCTTTTTCCTTATTACGCAAAGCCCCCTCTCCTTGCTTGTCAAGAGAGGTACATTTTCAAGAAAATAAATTGGGATTTGGTTTCCCTAACCACTAGGGTTTTCCCATATACGTCCCTTAAATTAATAACAATCATTCGTTTACTTCTAGCATATATAATAATTATATCATACTAGTTTAAATCAAATTATAATTAGAAACCCTAATTGAAAGTCTTAACCATTTTCCCTTTCTAATTAATGGTTATCATAGTGTAGACATATAAGTATGTCTTTAACTTTGGGTAATGTGATATATAAAACTTATTTACCATATATGATTGGTTTATCATATATTTGTAATATGCTATATTCCACAACTATTATTACCATGTAATAATCGTGTTTAGTCATTGTCTCTATGGTGACTAAATTTGTTCTTAAAATAACATTAAAACATTTGCTCACATGATTGTATTAACTATAATAAATTCCTATTATTATTATTATATTAAGTACTTCTTTTATATTAGAGTTTAATTTTCACAATATAACATTTGCGAACTCTTTTAAAATAATCATAATATTTATATTCCAATGCTCATATAGATGTATTGTACTTATTAGTCAAATGTAATTTCTTGCATTGAGAATGAATAATTTCCATTAAATAATCCCTTTTAAAAATGGAGTTGGTTTCTCTCTGTAAAAAAAACCTAGAGATATCTTTTCTAGTACATGTTCGCCCAAGAAAATATAATATTGATTATTTTAATTTCATAATAGTCTCTCTTCTTTAGAGCATAATAATAATAATCATTTGTTTATGTTGAGCTCGTCCTAGTCATACATTGTGCACACCATTGATAAGTTGTTAATCAGCTCATAATAATAGCGAATGCCTTCTTATTAATAAGCTCGTAAGAGCTACTTTCATGCTTTAAGATGGCTTATGCTATTAGTTATTTGCTTAAGCCAATAAACTATTAATGTCAACTTACTTCCTTCCGCTTGAGCACTTGTGCTCATAAGCTAGTGATCACAATTAACTTTCTCTTCAAAACTCATAGATACCAAGATGGCATCCAATCATCATCACTTGAATTCCCAAGGCTTCACTAGCCTCTACCCTCTCCCCCTAGTGGATACCATTGCCCCTCTGTTTAGTTGCCTTGCACATTCAGTCCCTAGGTTTTATTTTATTATCCCATCGTTTGCAATTTATATCTTACGCATGACGTCACCATGCTTTAGTTAGCGCATGGTTCTACTATGAAATAAAAAAAATGCTACAATTTTCACTAGCGGGGCCTTGGCCTTGAGCTCCACATCATGAACTACTACATAAATACATTTACATTGCTTATATTCAATTACACTAATAGGGGTAAAGGACAAGGGATATTACAAATCCATACTAGCATATTTACATCATTTACATGATTTGATTTAATATATTACATGTCAAAATAAAGGGTATTACATCAACACCTCCTCGTCACATTAGGTAAATCCTCACCACCTCCTCCTCCCTTAGCCAAGCCTCACGCAACAAACTAACTAGCCCAAAAAAATACTAGTAGCCTAGAGGAAGAGAAGAACTCCTAAAGTCCTCCCTCCCCCCCTTAAAAATCCCATTTTCCTCATTATTAAACATAATGTTGATCTATGTTAGGTTGCCCCTTTGGGAAAATAGGAAAATTGGCTGGAACAAAGCCAAATACAAGAAGATGCACAAACATAATAAGTGTGGAAGCTCAATGTATTTCTCATTAATTAATTGTACATATAAATACAATGAGAAATGTCCCTTGGGTTTCATATTCCCAAGTGGACTCTTGGACTCCCGGGTGACCCTTGGTCTACCTGAGGATTAGACTCCAACAAATCCCCCCTTAATATGAAGGGTGTATATGAGTCCAAGAAGAATAAGAGAGTTGAATAAGTGGAAGTGGACAGCTACCACCAGCTGAACGTTTCCATCTCGAACATCCTTTACTAAGAAGGTTAGCTAGAAGCTTGCACATGCTTATGCTAAATACAATGGCTCTCTGAAGGGATGGTTTTTAGGCTAACCATCAACCAAAATGGGCTAGCAAAAGGCTGAAATATTCTACTATGTGTGTGGTTCAATGCTGACCACAAACTCTCAAACTTGGCGATAACAATCGCTCAGAGGTTCTTTGGAATGGTTGGGATGGGTTGACACCAAACCAACTGGAGAGATGAAACAGGAAGTGAACAACTGCAACTTGCTGAACATTTCCATCTCGACAATTGTTTGCCAAGTTAGCTAGAAGCTTGCACGCTTCTGCTAAATGAAGGTGCTCTCGATATTGGTGGTTTAAGGATGACCACCAACTCTGGAGCTCAGTCGAACATAGCTCTTCACAAGCTCGCTTGTTCCGGCTCGCTTGTACTCGCTTGCTTGTTATTGACGGTCTTCATTCCCCCCTGTCAGGAACAATGCGAGGAGAGGAGAGTCTCATGGTGTCACAACTAGACACAAACACATGAGTACTCTATGTCATGGTTCTCTTCTATCTAAGTGTCTCTATCACTGAATATGGCCTCTGAAAATGGATGTGAATCATGCTTGTTTGATCTCACTTGTAGAGGGCCATTGTTGGCTGCTTTTTGGACAGACCCGGGTTTTAATGAAGCGCAGCAACAAAACCCCTTGGCGCACTGGCCCTCTCGGCAACGAGCTGCGCAGCAGCTCGAGGTCTCACCCAAAGTGGCGATGGGGGGGCTAAGGAATCAGATTTCCTTAACCTAGGCAACGCGGAGACTGCTCTTTCCTCCTCGACGATTCCTCTTAGGTGAATGTCCGACCCTTCTCCAGACTTATGAGCGCAACATCTCTCAAGCTCCTGCTCGGCAGCTTCGCTGCGCGGTACTTCCTCTCCTGCGCTAGGACCAATTATCCTCTGCGCCGATATTCTTATGCGTCATTTCGCTTGCGCGCCCGTCGCAGCAACACATTCTCCTATCGCTGCGGCGACGTCGTCTTACCGATTCCTTCGACCCTTGATGATTATAATCCCCAAAGGAAGCTCCAAGGACTTACTCAACACACTTATAAAGATAATGCAACATTCCTGTATATGCGGTTAGCAAACTAAAATAGGCAATCACTTCAATCACAACATCACAACATGAGAAATATGAAGGCCACCTCCACGGGGAATCCACGTCCACGGGAGTATCTTATATTAACCAGAAAATGATAGATTCATACAATATGCTGCGCACACAGCTGCAACCTTAGATCTTTCCAGGAAACTCCACGCACACAGCTGGGAGCCCTTCTCTCGATCTAGTCTCTTCCTCTTCAGAGGTTACAATAGTTCAGACGTCGACTCTGACTATCTGCAACTCAAGGATTAGCTTCACTGCTAACCAGCTCTAACTCCTGTTTTCTAGCAACACGGTAGAAAATAATCAACAAGATCGTAACAAAGGATGATCCACTCGATCAATCCTTCTTACATCTAGTATCTACTATCTTAGCTTAGCTAGCTCCCTCACAGGCTTAGCTAACTGACTAACTGACTGGCTATCTATCCAACTAACATCTACCCTTTACAATTATACATATATATAGGTGGCCATGGCGGTCGCACCTTTACAAAACTGTGGGCCTTTCCCGGCATTAATCCCCAAAAACCCTAACCAGACATGGCTAGGTGTACTGTAGGCGCCGCTTACAGTCATGTCGTCGCTTCCTGCAGGCTCCATGATTTCCGGCGCAGCTTACGGGTATGGGTGCCTTGTCCTTCGCCTTCAATGCTTTGGTCCGTTGCTCTTCCTTGATCCGAGCAACCATAACTTCTGTACTTAGCCTTAATGAGGGTAGCTGAGCCCTCTACTCCATCGCTTCATTCATTGTGGTAGCTGGGCTTTCCACTCAGCTTCCTTTATTCTCTTCTGACGTGCGCGCGAGCTCCGCGATTTCTGGTCCGTAATCTGCCCTGAGACTATCCATCTGGCACCGTACTGCGCACCATCTGCTTCTGTCCCAAAATTGGCGCTTATTCAAAACTTAGCACTTTCTTCCATACTTGTGCTTTTCCCTCAAAATTCGCAGCTTTTACCATAGCTGCGGCCTTGGCTCCAATAGGCCCCTAACACTTACTTGTGGCTCGCCCTCGAGCCACTCGCACTAGCGCGTGGTCGCTTTACTTGCGCCTCTGCTTCTGCTTGGGTCTCCGCGAATGTTTTCTTCCACTGCGCAATAGCGGAGTCCAATTCATCGACACACTCAAGAGCTGCTTGCACCATCTCTGCAGTGGCTTCTTCTTTAGTTATGGCATCAATCACCTCTTGAGATTCAGCAACTTCTTTGATTTTTGCCTCGACTTGGGCAACTATGTCAGCATACTCATCCATAAATGGCTGAATGCTGTTGGTAAGCTTCTCATCTTCAGTTCTGAGCTTGTGCAGTTGCTGTTGCACTCTGCGCACTTCACTCATTTTCTTCATTTTTGCTAAGCCTGCTAAGGCCTTAGCTTCTTCAGTCAGAACAGTTAGGGACTGTTCTGCGGCTTGCACCTGTTCCAAAAGACCAACTTTAAAAAGGGAGCTTCTCAAGCTCCGTCCAAGCTTCCATAGCTTGGTTCATCAGGTTCTCGGCTTCCTGTATTTTGTCCTTCATTTGTGTGGAAGCTCTGCTCAGCGCTTCAAATTGTTCCTGCGCATCATCTGTAAACTGCGCAGCAACACGAGCTTCCAGCTCGGCAATTTGTGTTCTATGGCTCTCAGCCATAGCAACTATTTCATGCTCCAGGGTTTTCACCCTTCCTCCAATAATTTGAACTTTCTCAACCAGAGGGAGGTCTGGTTGAATCTCGCAAGCCGGCAACTCCTGGGCAATCTCATCCACTGCGTTTCTTATGCCAATGTCTTGCGCCTCATAAAGTGCGAGTTTCTCGGAGATATTCTTATGGCTTGCCTTCATCTCTATCTCCTGCGATTGCAGTTGCTGGTTTGCCTGGAATGTAGAGAGCTCTCTAGCCCTCAACTCAACAGAAACTTTCTCATGTACTAGCTGTAGAGTCTCTATAGGAATTAAAGACAAATTTATTTCAACAGGCCCAACTGCGCTTACCTGTAGTGCAGCTAGCGGATCTGGAAGTGTCATGCTCGTAGGCGAAATATGCACAACAGTATGCCTTTCTACGAGTTCTTCAACTCGCTCGGTACTTGGAATTACTTGTGGCGCCTGCGAAGTAGATGTTGGCGCATGGGTCTGCGCAATCCTTCCTGCGAGACCTTTTAGTTCCACAAACTGCAAGTCTAGAGCACTTCTGATGTGAGCGTGCGTGGTCCGCAGCTCGTGAAATTGCTCTTTCAAATACTGGTCGATCCCCGAGGGAATGGCCTCGGAGGGATGCGACACCTTTTGTTTCTTAGTTGCTGGCTCTGTCGAGCCTTCCTCACTTCTTTGCTCGGGGGCTTCCTTGCCCTTATCCTTCTCTTGCGCAGCGGCGGGTGGCATCGCGGATGCAATGTCGGCGGCTGCCCTCCATTCATCCGACCATGACTTGATAGTTTCTTCGACATCTTCGGTGGTCATCCTGTACAGGCCTACAGCCCATTCCTCTTGAATGCCGCAGGGACGGAGGTAAAGTTGATGTAAGTCGGCACTAAAGGCCAACTTTCCGTCATATATTTTCGCTGTCTCCTCACTCAGCGTTGGCATTTCCTGAATGGTATCTCTGAGGAGATAGTAGTACTCACAAAATACAGCGCGGTTCATCTTGCGCTTTGCGGGATTAGCAGACTCCCAAAGGTTAACATAACGGATTCCGGCAGGTTCTCCTGCGCGGCGCGGGAGGAACTGAGTGTTCGGGGGCTCCTTCCACCCGACGAGAGCACATAAAATTAAAAGCTAAGAAAAATGGAACAACTGACCGGGGTTATCTTGGACGTTCCGGCAGTCTTCCAAGAAATAATTGAGGAGGAAGAGGGACCAGTTGTACTGTTCTCCCTCTGCAGCTGCGATGGCAAGTTCCACGACAGCTCCAGTCACTTCCTTCGGTCTGCACTTTGTCAGAAGTCTACCTGCAAGCAGACTTCCTGTAAATCTAAGTGCTTCGTCTTCTACTATAGTGAGGTCATAAGCCCGACCTCCTCTTGTAAGGTTGTATTTCTGCACCAGCTGTGCAGCCAATTTTCTATCCTTGTCTTTTCCCACAAAATGAATATTGGGATCCTTACCAACCTTAGATAGGCCGGTAATACGGTGAATCAAATCGACATTTAAATCGATTGGCCTCCCCAGCCAAAGGTAACCTCCATGAACGCAGGATAGCAGTGTCTTAACAACTGCGTTCACTTCATTGCTACGCCCGAAATGCGGTAGCTTTAACAGGTTCAGGAGTCCAGATCGCTCAAGATTTGCTGCAAATCCCTTCGGGATGAATTCGTCAACCTTTCTGGTAGGATTATGCACTACCGTCAGATATCGATCTGGCGCGAACTGAGGATATGTCTTATAGTCTCCCAGGTTGAAATCAGAGAACTTGACCAGTGGAAGGTGTCCAAGCAGGGACCCTTCTTGTCGCACGCCAGCCGGTAGTGGAGGTAACGGAAGTGGGTACTTTGCATTCTTCAGAATATGCACCTCTGGTGCATCGTCTGGACGCGGTGGAATATAGTTCACCATAGTGGCCAACGGCTCTGGAACGGGATCTTCTGGCTGTGGCTGAGACGCTCTCGTGGCCGGAGATTGTCTGGGATCATGAGAACCAGGGTGTACATAAGTCGAGGCTGCCACGGGGGTAGTCATGCCGAAATCCAGGCCTCGGCGCAGGAATTGACGAACAACTTCTTCAGTCGACAGGTTCTCCGTCGTGAACGGGTATAGGTAACAAAAACTTGCACAGAAACAGCGGAACAACGTGGGATATGGACGCTGACAACAAAGGCAACACTCTGCACAACTCGGCTCTGAAAACAATGGCTTAGATTCTCAAACAAGACTATGCAGCTCGAGAAAAGTAACCCGAAAATATAAAAGTGTGGGGTATTTATAGCCAAAGGTGATAGTAAATGCGGCCAAGTGGGGCTACTAGCTGTAGGTGGGTCTGCATGATTTGACAATCCTTCTATCCTCCTCGCCTCTGCGGTGCATTTATTGTGATGGACGGGCTCTGACAGCCTTCCGGGAGAATCTAAAGCTTTCGGCACATGAGTTAAATGCAAATCTTACGGAGATCAAGCCGAATCTGTCATAGCGGCTACACTTAAATGGCGGGCTTATCCTCCATTTATTCTCAGACGCGGCTACATAACTGTTGTAATTCAAAATTTTCGGCGGGTCATTTCAACTTAGGTAACTGTGCCTATAGGGGTCCACAACAAGAATTCTTCAAGCGGCAAATTATCACAGGGAACTCCGCAAGAGCGACAGTTCAACATTACGGGAAAAGAAAACTTCGCCAGAGTGCAAAATAAGGTCGCTTCTTACAAACTTTTACTGATATGCGCGGATGTTCAAGGAACTGCGCGGGAAGCCAGAGACTGAGGGTCTCGCGACTTCCGTGTAGACTGATAATGCGATGCCTCTTTCAACTACACTGGACATCTGCATTTCTTTGAGCAGCTATTTAAGTCGACAGGGCGGAGTGGCCGTCGCGGTAAAGCTTGAGCCGACTCCCGTTTATCTTTGTAGGCAGTACTTCTCCATTCAGCTTCACTGAAACTCTTTCTTGTATCCACTGCAAACTCAGTGATGAAACCTTCCAGCAGACTATTCAACCAAAAGTCTACTGCGCGGGACACAGAATTATCTACCCGCTTCAAAATAATGATTAGCTCAGGGGTCCAAGCGATTGGTCGATCAATATGCACAGTGGGTCTAGTATCTGCTAACTTGGCTATCCAAGCATGCAACTCAAGTGCAACTGTGACAAAGAAAATTTCATGAAGGTCGGTATAGATATACTTCTGCAACCAGTCTTCTGTCTGGAGCCTAGAGCTTCTATTTTCTTGTTCAACGAACTCTTTAGCCTTTAAATCGAACCAGTCCTGAATTTCTGTAGCTGTAGGATTCCAGTAACACATTTGTTAACTGAGCAAGTCTCAAGGCAACAGAACCATTTGTTGGCTCCTTCTTTCTCTGGGTTTCGCCTTAATCTTGTGTGTCGCTGAATTAACAAGTCTCAGTCACGCGGCAACGGAACCATTTGTTGGCTCAACAACAGGGTTCAAAGCAACGGGAGTGACATGATCAAAAGTCATAAGGCAACGGAACCATTTGTTGGCTTCAGCAACAATCTCCTACGTCGCAGAATTAGCAAGTCTCACAGTAACAAGTCACAAGGCAACATAACCATTTGTTGGCTGCTTTTTGGACAGACCCAGGTTTTAATGAAGCGCAGCAACAAAACCCCTTGGCGCACTGGCCCTCTCGGCAACGAGCTGCGCAGCAGCTCGAGGTCTCACCCAAAGTGGCTATGGGGGGGCTAAGGAATCAGATTTCCTTAACCTAGGCGACGCGGAGACTGCTCTTTCCTCCTCGACGATTCCTCTTAGGTGAATGTCCGACCCTTCTCCAGAATTATGAGCGCAACAGCTCTCAAGCTCCTGCTCGGCAGCTTCGCTGCGCGGTACTTCCTCTCCTGCGCTAGGACCAATTATCCTTTGCGCCGATATTCTTATGCGTCATTTCGCTTGCGCGCCTGTCGCAACAACACATTCTCCTATCGCTGCGGCGACGTCGTCTTACCGATTCCTTTGACCCTTGATGATTATAATCCCCAAAGGAAGCTCCGAGGACTTACTCAACACACTTATAAAGATAATGCAACATTCCTGTATATGCGGTTAGCAAACTAAAATAGGCAATCACTTTAATCACAACATCACAACATGAGAAATATGAAGGCCGCCTCCACGGGGAATCCACGTCCACGGGAGTATCTTATATTAACCAGAAAATGATAGATTCATACAATATGCTGCGCACACAGCTGCAGCCTTAGATCTTTCCAGGAAACTCCACGCACACAGCTGGGAGCCCTTCTCTCGATCTAGTCTCTTCCTCTTCAGAGGTTACAATAGTTCAGACGTCGACTCCGACTGTCTGCAACTCAAGGATTAGCTTCACTGCTAACCAGCTCTAACTCCTGTTTTCTAGCAACACGGTAGAAAACAATCAACAAGATCGTAACAGAGGATGATCCACTCGATCAATCCTTCTTACATCTAGTATCTACTATCTTAGCTTAGCTAGCTCACTCACAGGCTTAGCTAACTGACTAACTGACTGGCTATCTATCCAACTAACATCTACCCTTTACAATTATACATATATATAGGTGGCCATGGCGGTCGCACCTTTACAAAACTGTGGGCCTTTCCCAGCAGTAATCCCCAAAAACCCTAACCAGACATGGCTAGGTGTACTGTAGGCACCGCTTACAGTCATGTCGCCGCTTCCTGCAGGCTCCATGATTTCCGGCGCAGCTTACGGGTATGGGTGCCTTGTCCTTCGCCTTCAATGCTTTGGTCCGTTGCTCTTCCTTGATCCGAGCAACCATAACTTCTGTACTTAGCCTTAATGAGGGTAGCTGAGCCCTCTACTCCATCGCTTCATTCATTGTGGTAGCTGGGCTTTCCACTCAGTTTCCTTTATTCTCTTCTGACGTGCGCGCGAGCTCCGCGATTTTCGGTCCGTAATCTGCGCTGAGACTATCCATCTGGCACCGTACTGCGCACCGTCTGCTTCTGTCCCAAAATTGGCGCTTATTCAAAACTTAGCACTTTCTTCCATACTTGTGCTTTTTCCTCAAAATTCGCAGCTTTTACCATAGCTGCGGCCTTGGCTCCAACAGCCATGGATGCTTGTTGTTAGATGGAGGCTTCAAAAATTGACGCCCGACATCATGTCCCCCCCTGCCAGGTACAAAGTGAGGAGAAGAAGATGTCTCAACTGCAATATGTGCCAATACTCGTGAATGAACTCTCCGGTATGACTTATAAATCTTCTTAGCTATTGACGACCATTGCCAAGAAGCGATCCACCCATAGTGAATCTTCTCTCTTGCAGGTTTCTTCAAACTGAAGCATATGTCTGATGAGTGTGTATGTTTTCCACATTGCTTACAAGGGTGAAGATCAAAACAATGATCTTTCATGTGGCCAACTCGATCACAGTGTTGGCATGTTGAACTCTGAACTGATGTGGATGAAGATGGATTCTCATTGATGAATCCGGCACTCTGAAACTGGATAGGCTTGGAGAAATTGGGAATGTGAACTGTCACTTCCTTGTCATATCCAAGGCCGGTTCTATGCTTGTTATGGTTGATCTCTTCCCATGGTCTGATGATGGGATTGGAAGGAGAAAGCATAACCTCTGCATGCATGTCTTCATCTTCATTTTCTTTTACTTCTGATGGCGTGCCACTGATTTGCTCATGTGCTTCTAAAGTGGCATCATTCTGTGTAGGATGTTGAATAGAATCATGAATGGGATTCTTCTGAACATGAATAGGTTAAGAATGTCTTTCTTCTTATTGAAGCTACAACTCAAGTTGTAGGAACTCAAGAGTGTCTTGTGAATCTTGTACATTATCTCGAATGTGAGTGAGAGTGCTCTTGTCGATCATGATAGTGTTGTCAACAGAGGAGAGAAGTAGAGTGTTCAGTAAATCTACAAGGCCATTTAATATTGCCATTGAAAACTCACTCAAATAAATAAGGGCTTCTTGCAATTCCATGCTTTTACAAACACTTGAAAAACTCAGAAATGGCGGGTGTCGGTCTCAGCCGAGAGTGCACCCAAGTACAATTCAACACAATTACAAGTACAAAAATGTACAAGAACTTACAAAAAAACCTGTTTGTAATTTGAATTGACCTCCGAAATTCGAACACTCAATGGTGCTCTAAGTACTTTGATGATGCAAATTGTCATTTTGTCAAGGTCATTGAAATATTGTTTACCAACAATACGATTTCTTTTCTTCTGCAATAAGAATTTTTGCAGCAGTTTGTAATGGCCTCTTTCTAACTCATTCCAATGCTGGCAGGATTGTCTCCTGCAATATAATCTCTCGTGTTCTTTGTAAACTTTACAGGGAACAACAAGAACGCTCACTTGATACAGTATTCAACATGTGTTGTATCAATCAAGAGAAAAAATTCGATACTGAGCACTTGTGGAGTCTTCAATACTATAGTGGCTCCCTGGCAGAATTGGTTTCTTCACCTTGCAGAATATGGCCGCCACACATCACAAGAAAATTTTGTTGCTGAAGTTTGGTCACCGAGGAGAGAGGTAGCTTCGTGGCAGCTTCACGCATCAATTGGCAGCTCCATGCTCCAATATTTTGGAAGAGATTAATGCAACATTCAACAATGAAATCAACTCCATGTAGTTAATGAGTGAGATTTTTTAGAGAAGAGGAAGGAAGTCATATTATAAAAAGCTGCTATACAGACCACTATTCAACATAACAATTTGACCTTTGTCAATTTGGGTTCAGAAACACAACCAATTTGGGTTGATGCCACACAACGCCCATGGTATCAAGAATCCCAATAGCAACTCTTACCAATAGACTAAAACAACCATTTCACTAATATAAAATTACTTCAAGCATTTCAATGTACCTGATAAAGTTTTGATTCCAACAACAATATCCAACCACAATCTAGTGAGACAATTAGGGTTCCATTCAACTCACCGAAAGTCCAATTCAACATCATCTCAACAATTACATTGAGATAATCCTGCACTTCATCAGGAAGTTTCTTCAAGATCACATCCTCAAAGTGCTCTCTTGTTGAACATGTGATTAGGTTGTAGACATTTTCACAAAGACATTTACAGAAGCCAATTTTTCAAAGCTTCAAGGTATGTTAGGAGTTCAAAAAATTGTCATTAAAGGGGGATATGCTCTAATGCAACATTCCTTCTCTTAATGTGTCACCTTTGTAATTCCTTCAATCTTATCACAAGTTGTTGCTAAGGCGAAATGTTAGGATATTTAGACACTTAGGAGTTAGTTAAGTTCAACTTGGCCTAATGTGTCTTTAGGTAAAGTGTGGTTTTAACTAAGTATTTCGATAGTCATGATTATGTTCTAAACATAAAGTGATTTGATGATCCATCTTCTCCTTTATACTAGTGGCACTTGACTCTTGGCTTAACACCTAATTTAAAAGCATGGAATGCTATTCATTGATGATTGATTGTTTACAGATATTTGTGTAATCTTTTTATTTTTGTACTGATATATTGCCTCGAGTGGTCATGTTGGCCAGGGTTGCGGACCATTTCCCTCATTGAAGGTTTTAACCACATAAACATTGGCGCACTAACCTTTGATATGTGTGTGTGAGAAGTTGCTTTAAGGAATTCAACTTGTGTGGGCATACCATTTTTTTAAACAAAGGGACAGTGATATTGTTCACTCCTTGGGGGTTCCATTTGGAATTAATGTTCCCATTTCTACTATATGGGATTGGTCTCTATAGAAAATTTAACATGAAATTTATAGTTGGATGTCCAAGATCTACCCTTTGTCGACAAGTTTGTAGTCCTTGTCAAAATCCTACATGTTAGCCATGTGTATTTTGTGTCTTGTTGGTTCCCATTTGCCATTGAATTTGGACGTTTAGAGAGAAAGCTCATAAGCCTTTGTGGTCTAAATTTGGGCATGATAAATCGTTTCCTATGCCATCTTGTGTTTGTATGTTTCCCAAGTATGGAGGTGGCCTAAGCTTAACTAATATCAAATTGCAAGGGGTTATTTTGGTCCTCAAAATAGGCAGTGTGGTGCTTTTTTGGTGAGGAACCATGGAAACTATTACTTAGACAACATCTTTGTCATGATAATCACAAACTTAGATTAAGTATAATTAATAATCAATGGTATTATTGCTATGACAGAATATGGGAAGTGTGAAAAAGAGTTGCTCCTATGCTCACTTGGAAAAGGGAAGGTTATAGAAGAAGATTTGAGATTTCTCATCATTCAATTTGGTCCTCGAAAGCACATCTTTCCATTATATATCATGAAGACATATACCTTCTTTAGAGATTAGCACAAAAAGTGATTTTTTGTTGGAGAGACTTATGAGATGAGGCGACTAGAACATGGAAAACGTGGTACAATGTCTCATGTAAATTTGGATTTTCATGCTTTAATCAACTAGGATTGAGGATTTAACTATCAACCATTCTCGAAGAGCTATTTAAGTTCAATGTTCACATTCTAGGGCCTATTTGGTTGGTTTAGTTGTGATGATATGGTAAACCTACTTGGCTTTACAAGCCCAAGTGATAATACCCGTTTTTCTTTACACCATATTCAGTTTAAAACATGTTGAACATAAAATAAAGTCTCTTAGATGTAGAAGCAATGTGGGTGAACCACCTCCAAAAATGTGGTCCTCTAGAGTCACTTCCAAGTGAATGGTATTTTCATTGTTACTAATATATCGATGTTTCACTCTAAAGAGTGACAAACTTTGAGTATTTTTACAAAATGATTATTGTCCACACAATGGGAAGCTTGAAAATATTGAGCATATATGTTGGAGTTGTAAGTGTGCCCAATGTTGGGACTTTGTATGGGATACTTGGCATCGTCTCCTTTATATTAATATTATTTTTAAAAGTGGCTTTACTAGGTGATGTTGACTCCATTGGCCCTTTCCATTTTCAAAATGCTTGGCAATGTAGTCGAGTTGTTACTTTGCATGCCCTGTGGAAACTTCGTTGCGACGATATTCTCAATGGTTTTGTGTTCTCTTTCTTCTTTTAAAGATTGTATTTTTGTTGAATTAGAGGTGTAGTTGAAATTTAAAAGCACTCCCTTGTAGAGAGATGTGAGATGAGATGTATAATGTGGTGTAACACCAATAAACTAAAAGGAAGGAAAACTTTTGTTTTTAATCATCAAGAAGTGGCTTTATTTTTTATGAAATACACATCACAGGTAAACTTCTAGGAACTTCCCCTCATTTCAATGATGGTATCCAGGGTAAACTGTTCGATAGCAATTTTGGAAACCTAACATGGTGGGGACATCACGTGAGGCCCACAATATCCACATAGGCAATGATCCCAAGGACTTGACCCCATGACCTCCTACTTGCAATTCATGGCACTCAACCACTTAAGCTAACCCATTGGGCTATTACGGAGTGGTTTTATATTAAAAGGATAAAATACAACAGTGTACAAAAGTGCTTGAGAAGGCAGAGCATGAGAACATAAAAACATCAACCCATAGGACTATAGGGATGTAAAATCGAGACAAAACTAAGATCCAAACGAAAATGCCAAAAACATTGACAAACACAGTTGGACTTATTTACAAAGAGACAAAGAAGTTAGATGGTTATTGAGCTATGGGATTTGACTTGAGAAGATCTCTTTTTCCTTTTTTCCTTTGAACATTGATCCATCCATTTGTGCTAGGATGAGTTAGTGGTGATATAATAAGGATTACATAGCTAGAAGGAGTTAGAAGTTTAGGGTCGTTGTGACTAAGGTCTGCCTCCTTATTTGTGTCAAAATTATCCAATTCGTGGAGGCTTTTTTTATCTCTAGACGGAATCGATGGGATTAAAGCTAAGTCTTTCTCATCTTTACTACCTAAGGGAACCTAAATAAGCTACTTTGTGTTTGGTTGAGCTAATTTTTTGTTGGAGCTCCTTGTTGATACACTTACTTCTACTTATAGGTTGGATCATACACATTCCCCTCTATTTCCTCCCATCCTCTGGACATTTTCTTGAGGCCTTTGGACAAAGAAGAGGGTGGGGAATATAAATAGGCTTCATGGAGACTTCTAGTCTACTAACATGATCTACATATGTTGTTGTGTTTTCATAGTCCAATAATTGTGTAAAAGTGATATCAACCGATTATATGAGCATCTCATTGGGCAACCCACAATTGAGGTTGAGCTTAAGACAAATATGAGCAAAGATGACCAACCCATGAACAATCCAATCACCATCAACTTTAATAAAATGATCTTGTGAGTTCCCAATAGCTACAAGTAAATCCTAAGACCATGGGAAAAGAGGAAGGTTTGAAAGTCTTACCCTGATTAGAGTTGTCATGGCAATCATGGTGCTTGGATCAAACTTAGGGAATCATGGTTGAAATGCGAGTCTTGCATTTCTTTACAACCAAGGGCCTTGGTTGAACACTTTTTAACAATCTTACATAGAACAAAAATTATAATGAAGTAACCCTTGGAGTAGAGGAAGAGCTCACGGTTGGTAGTCCAAGTCTAATTCAACCACCCACAGAGCAAATTGTTGCAGATGGCCAATGCCCATTGAAACTAGAGATGATTGCATATTTTTAAGACAAAATGTTGTAGGCATAGACTTGTGGGTCAAGTATTCCCACCACTGGAATGTCCTTCAATTTCTCCATTATGAAGGGAGGACTGAGCTCATTCTAGACTTTGAAGGAACATAAAGCCCAAGCTTCACCCCATCCTTGAATGAATAGGGCTGGGAGGTGGAGGATGCATTGGCGCCTAAGGCTCCCTTGTGAAGGCTCTAAACCAAAAGCATGGTAGCATCCTTGCCGATGCCATATTTCATGAGAAAGAGACCATCAAGGAGTTGTTTATTGGCACAGAGCAACATTTGATGGCTTGGTGAGATCCCTTCTCTCTGTTGAATTTATGACTTTGATATGTAAATTGAATATGTGGATTTCATTTGAAAACATAGGGTTTCCATTGAAAGGGACCTTATAAAGACTTGAAGATCAAAACAGGTTCCATCTTGTTTATGAAGATTCATGTTACAATTCAACTTCACAATATGAATCAAATGAAGACTATCCGAAAAATGAGAGGCTTTTACGACCTAACGTTTAGCAAAACACAGCTTGTCCAAAGCTAACCAACACATTCATGAAGTTAAGGCTTACCAAGCTCTCCTTCATGACCCCATATGCTATCTCATTCATGAAGTTAAGGCTTACCAAATGACCCCATATGCTATCTCATTCATGAAGTTAAGGCTTACCAAGCTCTCCTTCATTGTCTTCTCTACACATTGGTAGGTGTCTCCATTAAAACCAAAGGTAGCAAATTATATATTTGGTAAGCATCTCCATTAAAAAGAAAACAAGGCTGCATAAAGTCTAAGGCGCCTTGAAAGTAGGAAATATTTCTTCGTGCACATAGTTATTGTTTTTGAAAAAAAAACTCAAAGTCTTTGATGTAAAAGTGAGAAAAAAAAGTCATAATACTAATATAAAAATAAATAAAAATGAATATAAATATAGTCTCAAGAAGCTTCTTCAAAACTCAATTAGAGTTAAAGGATTTTAAAAAGTTATTGGTTTTAGAATAAAATAAACTTGAAATCCTTAATGTGAAAGGATTTTAAAGAGTTAATGTTTTTAGAGAATAAAAAAAAACTTGAAATCCTTAATGTGAAAGTGGGGAAAAAAGAATCGTAATACCAATATAAAAAAAATAAATAAATTGAAATTTCTTTATGTCTCGATGCGACTAAGATGATATTTTAAATAAAGTCAAAGCAATTTGTATATTTAAAATAAAACGAGTTTCCTCCAACCTTACCCTGCTGATTTTTATTTTATTTTTTTAAATAAAACGAGTCACTTGGTCAACACAATGATCCGCACACGACAAGAAGAGCGTGAGGACACGGGGGCAATGACCGTATGCTTGCTTGCTTTAAATTTGAATTCCTTTATAACATAATAATAATAGTAATAAATAAATAATGGCTTACTTACTTACAATTTGAAATTGACAGGAATTTACCCCGGATCCCCCTTCCCCGCACGAAAAGGAGGGAGGGTGAAATTTGAGATTTGGAAAAAGATATGGAGTTACTAAATATAGCGCTCGAGTTGTCCGGATTCCAACTTCCGATAAATTTTAGTTTGATCTGTTTTGAGACTGTGATTTCGGAGTCTTTCCGCGCTGTTTCTCATCCTCGCTATGGGAAACCCTGCGATGTAAAATACCGATCTACCTTCCGCTCTACTTCACTATGGCACCGGGTGAGCTGTTTCTTGAATCTCGAAACCGCAGGATTTCTTCGGACGCCCTTTTGAGCTTTTGTCGGATTGAAATATTTGAAGGAATTTAAAGACCAAGTAGCAATTGGGGGAAGAGCAGATGAAAGATCTATTTCAGATCCCTTTTTTTGTGTTGAATTGTATCCCCGGGACTGAATCTTGAGTCGATTTTCAGGTTTGGCCGGCCGGTGGCGAGGTTTTCTCGGATTTAAATGTGAAGATTTATGCGCTCCAGCGGGTTACGGAACAAAACCGGCTCATATTTGCAGAGCTTGTTATTGTTTTTCTCGGCATTCTTTTTGACTAGGTAGGCGTGGCGGTCGTATGATGCTTGCAGTTTAGCGAGGAGGCAGAGAAGATGATGCAGGTGAAGACAAAACCGGTGAATGGGAATGGAAACGGGGTTGTGTATGTAAAAAAGAGTCCGATGGTGCCCTTGGCGGAGCTTTTGAAGCGCGAGCTAAAAAACGAGAAGATCGAGAAGCCGACTATTCGGTCTGGCCAGGCGGGCCAAAGCAAGAAAGGAGAGGATTTCACTCTTATCAAATTGGAATGCCAGAAGATTCCAGGGGACGCGGCTTCTACCTTTGCTGTCTTTGCGGTATGTTCTGTTGATTCTGTTGTTGCAATTTATTGGAAATTTCAGGCTTATTTTGTCTTGTTAGTGGTTTAGATTCTTCGGATGTAGGAATTTATGTATTGTTTCTGTTTCCCAATAAAATCGAAGGGGGTTCTTTGTGCGAGAGGAATGATTTGAATTCGTGCCCCTGCTCAACTAAATATTTCTTCCCCGTGGGAAAACAAAGGGTTAAGGGGGATCGTAAAAGAAGTTGTGAATTTCGTTTTTGATGTCTAAATTCTTGTCTCTGTTATCCAGAGTTTTTTCGGTATGAAGAGAAAAAATGAATTCATAAATGTATGTAGGCGTATATTTTTTTCTTCTTTATGTTTGAAAATTGCATTTTATTAGATGTGAATCATGAAATGAAATTGGCAATAGTTTAGCTATAATATCGTTGGTATGTCATTTCAGATCTTTGATGGGCATAATGGATCAGCGGCAGCTCTATATTCAAAGGAAAATCTACTCAAAGATATTATGACTGCCATGCCAGCAGGATTGAGTAGAGAAGATTGGTTATCAGCGTTGCCAAGGGCAATGGTCGCAGGTTTTGTCAAAACTGACAAAGAATTTCAGGTCAAAGGTATTACCAATATATGGCTGTAGTTGTGACATTTATATTTGTTAGCTGCATCTGTCTTGTATAATCTTTACTAGTGGCGCATCCTGTCGTTCTTGCTCTGATATGCATTGGTTTTACCAGAACAAACATCGGGTACCACCGTTTCTTTTGTGATAATAGATGGCTGGACAGTCACGGTGGCATCTGTAGGTGATTCTCGCTGCATCCTTGAATCGCCCGGAGGGTTGGTTTCTCTTTTAAGTGCTGATCATAGGCTTGAGGCCAATCTCGAAGAGTAAGATTCTTCTCATGATGCAAAAAGAGCCATGATCCTGTCTGCTATCTAAGTCTAACTTTAGCCAGTTTATTGTTTCAAGCTCTTGATTTGTATTGACATATGATACTGTAGGAGGGAGCGCATAATGGCTAGTGGTGGTGAGATTGGTAGATTGAATACTATTGGTGGAGCCGAGGTAGGAATTTGCACAACCTTTTGCGGGATATATAGACATAAAGAAGTAGATTTGCATTCTACAATAAAGGCTGCTGAAACATGTTCGTGCTACTTTTGTGCAAATTTATGATTGCGGGTCACAATTGGGTGCTTTTATATTCACGAAAGTGCATCATATGTATACATTTTACCTTTGACGAATTAATAAGTATCGGAGTTATTACCTATGGCTTAGCATTCTGCTACAAAATGTCCTATCGTAGATTTACGATTGCAGTTTCTTTCGTGAAAGTATTACTAATTTCAACTTTATTTTGCTTAATTTTATCTACAGGGCCTCTGTTTGACATAAAAGTTGTTATCTTGTTTCGCTCTCCTGTATTAATGTTCATGCTTGTTTGACAGTCTTTTTCTAAACTGCATCGCCCTGTTACCAAAATTTTCAACAACTTTTACAACAGCTGTAATTCAGAACATTTTCTTTGTTCTTGTAGATTGGACCATTGAGATGTTGGCCGGGAGGTCTCTGTCTGTCTAGGTCTATTGGGGATATGGATGTGGGCGAGTTCATTGTACCTATACCTCATGTAAAACAAGTGAAGGTGCACCAACATCTTTTTTTCTAATCCTTTACCAATTTTATCCATTACTGCAGAAAAGATAAGATACCTGGTCACAATGTGCCTATTTGATTTAGACTGGTAATTTTTTGTTCCAATAGCTATCAAATGCTGGAGGGAGGCTTATCATTGCAACTGATGGTGTTTGGGATGCATTGAGCTCTGATAAGGCTGCAAATTGCTGCCGAGGCTTGCCAGCAGAACTTGCTGCAAAACAAATTGTTAAGGTACAAATACTGCTGACAACAATGTTGCCATGTTTAAGTTTGTTTTCTATCATAGCCTTACTGATTTAGCTGTAGGAGGCTTTGAGGATAAGGGGACTTCGGGATGACACTACATGCATTGTAGTGGATTTGATCCCACCGGAGAAATCTGTACCACCAGCTCCAGTTAAGAAGCAAGGCAGATTCAAGTCAATTTTCAGAACCAAGTCCACTGATTCAACATCAAAGTCAGTTGAAAAGCAGCAAAATATAGACCTTGTCCAGGAAATATTTGAGGAGGGGTCAGCAATGCTTGCTGAAAGGTAGATATAGCCATTTCCAGCTTAGCTTTCTAGTAGATTCTGTTTTGTAATCACAGACTTATCTTTGGATTTAGTACAAAGCATGATATACTGTATCTAAGTTGTTGTTCCTTGAATGTGGACAGTATATGTTTACAATTTTTTATTATTATATCTGACTGGAAAATTGTGTTGCAAATTTAATTTGTGGATGTGTGAATGGTATGCAATGTCTGCTTATATTTTGGCAATTTTGAATTTTCAAGTCTTCAATTTGGATTTTTTCAAATAATCTTTTTCTTGTCAATTAATTTAGTTTATACTCGTTTCAACCTGAGCAAAAGCATGCATATATTTTCGTAGTTTGTTTTTTGGGTTGTAGGCGTTAGTATAGAATAGTGCTTCCATTTTCCTTCTAGGATTTGTTATGTTACTACAGAGGTAAAAGGTCCAAAGTAGGTCTTTTTCTGTTATGACCTTGTAAACTTTTATTTTTGCTACTATGCTAGATTAAATCCTTGCTTTTCCATGTGATGTACTATAATGAAAGCTAGCTGTAGAGAAATATTGTAGAATGCATCTGTTGCAAGTCTGTCATGCTAATAATTTGAGTATTTGACATTGCAGGCTGGGCTCAGAATATGCAGTGCAGACAGTATCGGGATTGTTTGCTTGTGCCGTCTGTCAAACTGACATCACACCTAGTGAGGGCATTTCTGTGCATGCTGGATCATTTTTTTCGGGAAATATGCACTCTTGGGAAGGTCCCTTTCTATGTGCAAGCTGTAAATTGAAGAAAGATGCAATGGAGGGTAAGCGATCATCAAGAGTGACAACAAGATAGATGTCATTAGGGTTAAGGCTGAATACACATCTCATGGCCGTCTCACATGATCTCAATTTCTAGACATTGGAGGCCCTCACTGACTCTTATTATTCTCCCACTAGTAGTGAGTCCACTCTGAAAAATATCTTGAACTACTGGTTCAATTACAGAGTGAGATGCAGGATCTACACATCTGAAACTACAAAAGAATTGCAGTTCTCAATTTTGATCCCTCACTGTTGGAAGCTATTTATTTTAGGTGATTCATGGGTAATTGTATTTTTTTGACTTCGGCATCCCTTGATGTAATTTGGCTAATATCAAACTGAAAAGGTTCAATTTATTCTCTTCCCAGGTTCTAATAGAGAACCTTTTGGTGAAAGAGGATGCAGTCTAAAATTGAATGGCATGCAATTCATCTAACTTTGTCAATCTAATCACTAACCTTGAATTCCCAGTTGCTTTTGATGCACCGAACATTAAATTGCAATAATATGATTTGCATTTTCCTCGATATGATGGTTGACACAATTGCATGCTCATTGTTTCTAAATTCTTTAGCTGAAGGTTTCAGGGACCAGATTTACTGGACTGTCAAGTCTCTTGTAAAGAAAAGTGAAAATCAACCTAGGAATCTTGATGATTATCTGAAATAGAGGAAGAAAAATAGTTTTATGAAAAACAAATATTTTTTTAAAACCTACATATCCAACTGCATTATATATTCAAAGTAGATCATAAATACGATAAAATGTTATCGACTCTGTTTTGAGTACGCATTATTCAACCAAATGATCCAGACCTACACCAAATGTGTGATTCCGGGACTGGTCAATTTAGCACCCATTTATTGTTGTTAAAGCATATGAGAGAAGTTTAAATTCAACGATCAGGAATTTTTTGGTTATTGCAGGACTATAGTACAAATGCACGGGATTGGTTTAAGGTTTGATTGACATGGACCAGGAAGGTTAATTTTCAAATATAATGAACGGTTTATACTTTGAGAACATTCGTAATTGCTCTAAATTGAGCAATATTTGCACCGGTTTGTTCATTAACAACAATGGAAAATCTGTATGGATTGTTGTGTTCTAAGTTTGTATGTGATTTCTGCCACCATATAATAAGCTGAACGGATTTTATCTGATCATCGTCGAAACTATGTAATATGGTATGTTCAACATCCTAAAATATCACTGAACTTGCCACAAGGAGGAAAAGTTTACAAAAGTTGACTCCAAGGGTTATGGGTTTAACAGTTTGCTCTATAGCTTTACATGGAAAAGGGTAGGATAAAGATCGCCCAGTATGCTGAAAAGCGGTGCAGATTATGCTTGCAGGTGCTGTCTAGGACATAGCCGTATGTAGGAATGAGGCTGAGGATTGTATCGCTAGACTCCATGTGTGATCTCAATGTTAGGACATGCATTCATGAGACAAACTTACTGGATATATAGTATGTTGAAATGTTCAATGATTTTTATTATCACCTATAGCTTGTATGGATCTAAATGAAAGGAGAGATGTACAAGTGGTCACCTCATGGAGCCAATTGTGTCTAGCCCAAGTGGTTGTGGGATAGAGAGTTATCCTCTCCACCCAGGTCCACCCAGGTTCTATCCCTGTAAGAGACATATTGAGCTTATAAAGAGTATATTGTTATAACGGCTTCAAGTGCTAAAGCTGCCATTCTATAAAATGATATAAAAGTGTGAACCCACTAAACTCAGTTATGTGGCTGCTAAGATGCAAGATGTGATACACGTGTGAGACCACTGAACTCAGTAATGTTGGGTTTGTTAAGATGCAAGATTAGATACAGGTGTGAAATCACATGCTTATACTTTAGGTGCTAATGCTGCCATTACATACAATGATATAAAAGTGTGAAGCCACTAAACTCAGTTATGTTAGGCTGTTGAGATGCAAGATGTGATACAAGTGCGAGAAACCACTGAACTCAGTCATGTTAGGTTTGTCGAGATGCAAGTCGAGACAGGTGTAAAGCCACTGAACTCTGTATACTCAATTTCAAGGGAAGAACTCTTTGTTTATATTGGTGATGTATTAACGGGTTAAACTTCGAAAATTTGCTTACATCTTACACACTTTTTGATTTCAAATTTAGTCAAAATAGGAATGTGTAAAAAGGCTAGTGGAAGTGGCAGATTAATTTATTTAAGTAATTGAAATACTAAAAGGCAAACAGTTTCTCTTTGGTGCATTTAAAGGTACTTAAAAAATGTGTATAAACTGCATTTTTGTAATTAGAACTTTATCATGATGAAAATCAAATTATTATTATTTTCTTTAGTGAAGAAAAAAATAGCACAACAAATGTAATGGAGAATGTGTAACACATTCTTCATGTATTGTACATAAAAAAGTAATATGTTCAGCATCACCAAGAGTTTAAGAAGAATAAAAGACATAATGCCCTTCCACTGTTTGATACAGAAAGCTCTAGACAAAAACAGATTGTAGACATAGTCAGTCATCCAAAGTGGCTTGATTTTTTTATGGAAATAGTCTCCAGATACTGGAAAAAAGACATTCCAGTGGTTTGATTGATCATAGGAACTCTATAACTTTGGTGGAAACCCCATCAAGTACTTCAATCAGCAAAAAAACCCAGATCCAGAAGTAAATCATGTTGGGAAAGAGTGTCAGTTGCCCCTTCAACTCTCTATAAGTGTGGGTAAAAGAACTCATCTCAATCGGTGCAGAATTTTCCTTTAACTGGAGAGCTAAGCACTGTAAAGTAACATTTTTTTTGCATCTGCTGATCAGACTTCATCTGGTTAATTACTAATTGGGAGTTGCCAGACACTTGTGATCTTGAACTTACTTTGAAACAATCTTTCCAAAATAGTTAGCCCCATAGACTGTTCATATGGTGACCCCCTTGACAAGCTCCATCAAAGGCCCAGGAGATTGTCTTATCAATCTGTTGAGTTCCTATTGTTAAAGTTCGTGCAGCGGCAAGACCCATTCTCAGAGAGGATGGTATCCTAATCAGTTAACTAGGGTTCCTAGTTAAGTTAACTAGGCAGAGTAAAGAGTAAGACCCTAGAAGGTACCCTAGGGCCCACAACTGTCTCCTAGGGTTCTTGGTCGGGGACCAAGTAGGTTGATGCCATGGTAAAGTACCTAGCATGTGGCTAGCACCCCTACTTGTCTCTAGGGTATTTTGGTTTGGGACCAGCCAGTTTCTTGGTCATGAGGACCAAGCAAGTCCTGCAGGTTGAGACAGAGACCTCCTTGTTCGGGATCAAGCAGATTCTTGGTCACGAGGACCATGTAGTTCTTGTAGTGACATACCTGGTCAGTTAATCAGGTGAATCTTGATTAGTGGACCAAAATGATGATGTGCGATGTCTTCATCTCCTAGGTCTTCAAGATGGTTGAGTTAGATGGTCTTTTCAAGGCACTGACAACCCCTTGATGGAGCCACTAACATTTGATCTCAGGACCACATGATCACATCATCCAGTGTGGACCCTTCCTTATATTTTGATGATGAACTTTCAAGTTGTGTATGGAACACTTGTATATTTGAGAGAGAGATGACTGGTTGTACCTTCTCCACCTTGGTTGATTTAAGTTTGGTCCTTACACCTTGTTGATTATTTGTCTTGTGGTACCTCTTTTTTGACTTGTTAATAGGGTCATTTACCCACTTTGAGTTATCTTTTGATTTGTACCACCTTTGATGTTTTTGGTGGGTTCTATGGTTGTTTGTCCACATTTGAGGTACACCCTTTGGTCCTAGGGGTTATAGGTAATGGTACCCACTCTTGTTTGTATGGTTTTGTCTTGTACCATATTGATTGGTCATAGTACATCACCTATTTAATTGTATAACCCTAGCACCCACCTAAAACACTCTACTTTATTTTATGTTATTAAATGTGACTTGACTTTATTTTATGTTATTAAATGTGACTTTATTGTTTTGACCATAATGTGTTGGTACCCACCTAAGTCACTTATATTTTATATTTATATATCTTGTGACTTTTATTTTGTCCTAACTAAATGGTACCCTCTTAATTATTTGGAACCCTTACATATTTACCCTTGGGAGGTTGCTGTTCCCATGGTTAAAAAAAAAAATCTTTCTAGAAGATCTAATATTCTATTCAGAGATCTATTGCTTATCTTTTGGTACATTCATAACATCATTTTTAGGCTCTTCTCTTTCTTTCTGTTTGACGTCAAGAGTTCAGGGTTTATCTGCTGCTGCTTGATCAAATGCTTTGAGACCACCTACTTGTTGAAATACACACTTCATCTCAGATCTGTTTTGGAAATTTATATAGGGCTGATCTTGCTGTTGCTACCTTCAATCTGATTGATCAAATGCTTTGAGATCACCTACTTGTTGAAGTACACACTTCATCTCAGATCTGTTTTGGAAATTTATATAGGGCTGATCTTGCTGTTGCTACCTTCAATCTGATTGTTGAAGTTTGACTGAAGTTCAATCTCACCTTGGAGAAACTCGGTCTGCTGCTCATGTATTGCTTGAGGTCCGAGCTGTGCACTTTGACCTAGCCGTGATTCCATAGTTCTGCCACCCGTGAACTTCAGAGGACCTTTCTAATACTCGTGAGGACTGTTAGGGTCTCATTGGAGTTCGATCTACTTGATTAAGATCCAATTGAAGTCTGATTTTCTTGACTGGAGTTCTACTAAGGTCCGATCTGCTGATTGTGGTTTGCTTAGGGTCCGATCTACCTGTTTTGGTGACTCATCTGCCTTATTGGAATCCGATCTGTTTGATTGAGGATTTGTTACAGCCCGATCTGATTTTGTGTTACCTCAGCCGTGAGCCTTGAGCCTTGAGCATTGTCCTGCTTATTGATAGGGTGACGTAGCCTGTTGCTGCCTTGTTGACTAAACCGTAACCTTGTTGAGGGCCTTTTTCTACCTATCATGAGCTTTCTTGTGGAGGCCGTGAGCCTTGAGGACAGTTCTAGTGCTCACCTGTGGAGGCCGTGAGCCTCTTTGGTCTTAACCTGCCTGTTGACAGTTCATTTGTGAAGTCCAAAGGTTGTATGGACAATTTGGACTGAGCTTTGGGTTATTTGTTGATGTTGAGTCCTGCCCTTACCCAGATCTGTGTATTGAGACTTTTCTTGTGGTGAAACTTATGCGCAGAGACTGATTTATGATCAGATCCACTGTGCTGTGACCTTGTTGGGTTAAATCTATGTGTTGAGCTTTGTTTGGTACTACCACTGTGTTTCTAACAGTCATTGACTATTTTGGTTATACCTCAGCTCAGTCCTCTCTCTCTGGTTTGTACTAACCCTCTAGTAGGGTCATCTGGTTCCTAGTGATTGACTGGCCTCTAAGAGGCACAATCCTTTTATGAAAGTAACTATTTTGGTTATACCTCAGCTTAGTCATCTCTCTCGTTTGTACTAACCCTCTAGTAAGGTCATCTGATTCCTAGTGATTGACTGGCCTCTGAGAGGCACAATCCTTTTATGAAAGTAAAATTTTTTTGAGTATAAAACATAAAAATTATGTTTTGTTTCAGTACTTGTTTATTAAATGTAATTTTGCATTTGGTGTGGAAGTTTTGGATTGATGTTATTTTTTTTTACCATGGGGAATAACCCCAAGAGTATACTTCCTCTAGCCTTATCGGAGTGAGTCAATTTTGAACCCTGGTGGGGAATGTGAAAACCACTTTATATCACCAATTGGCCCCAAATCTTTGACTTTATTGATGTCCTGACTTTATTGATGTCCTTTTTTATAAATTGAAGTGTAGCAACTACCTGGTGCAAATTCGGAAATGAGGGATATGTCTATTCAAACAAAATAGTGTTTAGGCTAGCCAATGCTTCACAAGACCAAACAAGGAAAAACCCATTTATCCTTTAAACCTAAATTTAAACAGTATTCATTGTTATTGTCATTCCAAACATTAATAATACTATAAACCTGACTGATTTCCTTTCATATTTGAGTAATTAAAAAAAATAAAAAAATAAAAAAAATTCTTCTTGCTTTCTCTACTCAAAATACATACATTAGCTAGCCACCTGAACTTGTCTCTTCCCAAGAAGTTCTCAAGTTAGCACTCTGTTATTTAGAGAAAATCAAACTAAATAAAAAATCAACTTTAAGAAATATTAGAAATTGCAATTTTGTTTTTAAATCTTTATCATGATGAAAATCAAATTAGAATGGCATGACCTATTTGCAAAAAATCATCAAATTAAAACCATTTTTATTTTTTTCGTAAAGTGGGGACTTAGAAACATTTTCATGTTCTAAGGATTTAGAAGAATTCTTTCCTTCAATGAATCATACGGAATATCAACTTAACAAATGTCTATACTAGTTTTCAATGTTGATATTGAATTGGTCACCATTATGTTTTGAAGTTTGAGATATAGTATCCTTAGGTAGGAGCCCAGGGCACCATTTTCATTTAAATACATGGTTCAAAATCCGATTATTTTAAAGAAAATCAATGCAATCATTTTAATTACTACTAAAAATAACTTATTATGAATGTCAAGTGTTTTTAAAAATACATGTTAATTTTTTTTTTCTTTTCGAAGAATCAAGGTATGACCAGAAATACATCCATTCAAAAAATACATGTTAATGTTTACAATTTAATAACATTAATCTCTCATTTGAAGGTTTGATGTTCACTTTTGCTTCCATATTGAAAAGAGATTGTGAAGAAGTGATGGCACTGGAACTTGGTCTCTCCTTCTTTGGCTCTTTTTTCAACTCCGTATTTTGGGTCTTCATTATCTCGAGATATCTTGTCCAATCTAGCTTCTGAGTTAGAGCTACCAAAATTCTTGAAAGGTCCATACTTGTTCTCTAGAGACGCCATGAGGATGACCATATTGCGAGAGATGTTGGTGACTTGTGATTCCATCTTTTAAAATTTCTCTTTGCCTTATCTTGTGGATTGTTATTACTGGACTCATATGCCATGGCAAAGGTTGTAGGACTTCTTTCTTACACTAATTCATGGATCGTACTACTTCCCACAAAACCCACAAAGAAAACTGCTCTAAAACCAACATGGTATGTAAACTACCATGTATATTCTAGTGGAAAGATTTGTCACAATAAATCTTCTAATATTCGACAATTTCTTATTATAGAGTGTTTCACTTTAGATTGCAGATTTAATATTACTCACTTAATCTGGAATTAACTAGAATGAATGGAAATTGAAATGAAAGAATCAAGCAATTAACATACCATCCACACAATAAACATAAGATATACCTTAAGAAAATGCAATACAAGAAAACCCAACTAGGTGAGGCCCATGATTTTCTCTTTTCTTCTCAATAATGTAATGCAAATACAAAGAATGGGGCACTCACTATGGAGTTTCCATGGACTCTATTGCCAATATGGATTCCACAAGATATTCTAATTCCTTAGTCCCGCTTTAGTATTTCACTCCTAGATGTTTTTCTCAACTATGGAACAATATACAATTCAATAACAATGAAACCCTTTCTTTCCCTAGAGGCCCAGTGTTTAACATAACTTAATAGTTGTTTAGGGTTAGGGTCAGGGTTTTTGCATGCCTCAAACCACAATTAATGTTAGGGTTTTGGACCCTCTAGAATATTCTTTAAAATCCATGCATAACTAACTCCATGTGTGTGAGTAATGGATGCTGACATGACATCCACTCAATACAATGGTGGTTAATATAATAGGTCAAATTGTAACTTCCACATACAAACTCCGACTGCGTTGATTTTTGCATCGTTGGAAAGGTATTGATGTGTGGAACATTGTTGATAGGATGGGAGCTATGCTTTCCAAGTTTTGACTACAAAAATGATCGTTCAAGGCCTTAAAGGAGCTTCAAAAGGTTTTGGATCCCAAACCACCAAAGTGGGAGTTGCCAATAAAATGGGCCCTATAAATCAATACTTCTAATTTTTCCACAAAAAGTATCCAAATACATGATGGATAATATAATGATCCATTTTAGATTAGAGAAATTAGTAGATCTCTTAATCTCTAAGACATATTCTCAATGGTGTCTGTGCTATCTCTTCTTTTAAAATGTGAGGGATTGAGGGTTTATAATGCAAAGAAATAGAAATAACACAAGTTATGCTTTTAGACATGGGAAGAGAAATAACAAGTTGGTATCACACACACATTTCTCACTCGAGAACCATGTTATCACATAAATGATCTACTACTAATTTATCTCATAATCTCTAAGACATTCTCAATTGTTTGTGACATCTCTCATTTATAAAATATGATATATCGAGGGTTTACAATGCATTTATACATACTAAGTAAAGCACCTAGGTTCACTATGTCAAACCCTAAACCTAATTTTGTCTATAATCGAGCACTACTTTACTTGAGTAGATTTCCTTGAAAATAATGTCTACTAGGAGATAATGCACACATGAAAGCAAGTGCTTCCCTCTTATGCATCTACCCCTTGTTTTAAATTTGGGAAATCCTTTTACTCATGTGCTTTCCTAATTAAACACCAATACTTAACTAAAGATAAAGTAACTTTTTATTTCAATAAATAATTAAAATCGAAAATTCTCTAAGGTAGTTATGCATGCACCCTCTATTGCAATCTTCTTATGTTGCATGCCCTCTAGGACACTCTTTCTATTGTGTCTTCACTCCATTGTTCCTTTTGTTTTGTACAAGAATCAATGCAAAGAATTTGGGCTGTGTGTACGCTACATTATGTACGTTGCAATGAGGATGCTGTTGTAGAATATGCACATCACATTGCACAACAACATGAAACTTTTACTCACTCCAAGTGCATTCTCTTCTTGAATCAAACAATCTCTACTCATAATGTCATGCCATTTCTCTAACCAAACAATAGTACCTTAACATGATACAACTAAATGGAGAACAACTCAAAGCAACCAGAAAAATTGACAATTCCTATTTGCAAAGAATGTCTTCACCACATTAGGATACTCTCTTAACATCTTTTGAGACTTCAAAGTAACATTAACCACATTTGAATAGAAGAAACATATCCTTGGATAACTGCTCCCTTCTTACTTTGAAATCTTTTCAAACTAAGAAGGGAGCTTCGTACAATGATAAACTAATTTGTATATAGGAAAAAGATAAGTGGATCGAATTTCTCAACAAAACAAAGATAAATCTGCACAAATCTTGGAAAAGCCCAACACGATAACAACTCATAACAAATTTATTTTGCTTTTATTTTTTTAATACGCTTTTGTCTTCTAATATTGAGTTTTCCTTTTTCCCTTTGTGTTTATTTGTCTTTTTATTTCTTTTGCAACATCACTAGTTTTCCCTTTTTCCCTTTTGTGTTTATTTGTCTTTTTATTTCTTTTGCAACATCACTAGTTTGGAAAGGTATGGTTTTAAATGTTACAATTGTTAGTTTAGAAAAAAATGTGTTAAACTGTTGCAATTTAAATTCTATGACAATGAAAGTATTTTTTTGATTTTGAGTTAATTTAAGATTTTGGTTACAATGTTGTAAATTGTCAAGGTAATGTTTTCAAACAAGTTGCAATTGCAATTTTAACCTCTTAAAAATGGTCATATTGGTAGTATCATTGTTGAGTTTAAAAATTGATTTGAAGGTTCTTGTTTGGAACATTATGAGAATTTAGGGGTATGGTTAGAAAATGTTGTACTTTTAAGCCTCCAATGAGGTGATTATGGGAGCATCGCTTTATTATTTAAGAGTTATTTTAAAGGTTTTTGTTCGCATAGATCTTGTCAAGTTGGGAACTGTCTTCTGAGAACATCCATATGTTGGTTAACTAAGAGCAAACATGCCACAAAGTGAGATTTGAACCTAGATAGGGAATACAATAGATTTAACTCTTAGCCATTTGAGCTACATACCTAAATCTCTACAATAGTTGGTCAATTGGGTGTAGCTTGAGTGGTTGAGAGGAAAAGTTGTTTCTTCCCCACATTTTGTTGCTTGTTTTCTCTTCTTGAGATAATTGTTATTGAGATGTTGACCCAACATTGAATCCCGGAGAATCTAGTTGACCTTATATACAGTGCTTGAAATGAGGGGAAGTTCCCAATGGATTTCTCCAAGAAATGCTTAAAGTATATATAATATAATCTCTATAATAACTAGCTTAGCAACATATTTTTTTTACACTATAGATGGTTGTCACTATATAGATTTTGAAGTGATATCATATATATAAAGACAAAACATTTAGAATCCAAAACTACAAAGCATAGTAACAAGATTTAAGTGTATTAGATTTTCATGTACGAAATTCTCATGAAATTGTAATTTGGACAAATTTTCAACTTAATATGAGTAGAATATAGTTAACTACACGTTTATCCATATTTAATACACTTTTAAAGTATTGAAGATCAAGTAAATGTTATGACGCTAGTTGAAATAAGTTTAAACATTTAAATTTAAAAGACCAAAGACCATAGCATGAACATCCTCTTAAGCTTAACTTTTTGGTGAACTTTTTCTTGATTAACTTCACGATAGTAACTAAATATATTTAAATCTTCATTGAAAAAAATAACTTTTTTAAATTTGATTTATAAAATCTTACTTTAAAATAAATCATTTAAAAGTTATTTAATTGTTGTTTGAGTAGTTTTTAACCATATTCAATTTGCAATTTTTCTCTATATTAAAAAAATTAAAATTAAACATATTTAATAAATAATTTATTTGAACTATTTTTAAATCAACCAAAATTAAAAAAATATCTTAAAATAATGTGATGCAACATCATATTTGAGTAATACTCTACCATAAATGATCATTGGTTATATTTGAGTAATGGTCTATAATAAATGATCATTGGTCTACAATAATGATGATTCTTTTAAAACTAATCAAACTATTGTTCTTTATCGTGAGTAGTGAGTGAAACCATTATTCTTTAACTTGGATTTTTTTTCAAAAAATAATAAAATATTTCTTGTGTTAACTATGAATTCATGTATTTTGATTTTAACTAGTTTAAAGAAAATTAATATAATTAAGATAAAAATTTTTTATGAGATAAAAAATAAATTCTTATAAATTTTATAGTTAAATATGACGTTGATTAATTCCTAAAACATGATGGGTGGAAATGATTTGCCATCTTTGAGTTTATAAGGCTTGAGGAAGAAAATTACATTCTCCTAGAGTACCTTGCGTACACCCACATTAGATCTCACTTTCATAATATTTGCTACAATACAAACCTTTCTAACCTCCTAACTTGCCAAAACTATAATGAGATAGGAAAGCTCCTCTTTAAACTTTTTGAGCATAGAAATAACATTTTAAAGCAAACCAAATAATTCCCTTCTTTTTTTAGAGATTGATAAACCAAATTTGATCTCACTAAACATTAATTATCATCATCACCAAAATATTATTCTTTTCTATGTATTATATAATTTTTTCATAAACATCTTAATATAATTTACAATTACATAAAAGTTTTGCAAATTATATATAAAAATATAATTTAATTTTTGTTGATTAATATTATTAATTTAAAAACAAATTATAACACAAAATAATGTAAATTAAAACATAGAAAAAATGAAAAGCTAAAACATAACTCAAATACATCAATAATTAAACCAAATAATTTATTTCAAATATTTAAAATGCATTTAATAATTATCATGAATGAAAAATAATAAAATATTAATAAATTGTTTACTATGATAAACATTTACATTCTTTCATTCATTAATAATGTAGAAACAAAATAATGTGAAATACAATAAACATATTTCTCACGATATATTAATTATTTTAGATAATTATTTTAGAGATATTTTTTTTTTTATGAAACTTGATGTTTATAAAATATTTTCTTAATTGTCAATTTTTGTTAGTTCATTTGGTTAAAGAATGGTATTGGTTAAAAGTGACTCATGATTTTGACGATGCCCCTTGTTAAATGCACTCACCCAGTAACAAACATTTCCATTTCTTGCAATTTTTTTTAACCTTTTTACTTTTTAATTATAAATTTATATAATATAATTTATATTTTTATATACAAAATTCCACAACAAATAATTTTTAACCCATTTTTTATTATTCATATATTGAATTATAAATTTAAATAAAACTGTTTTATAAAATTTGTTATTTATATCAAATGAGAAGATGCCCAACCAAAATATTTTATATTTACAAGAGTTTAGAAAATTGAAAATATATATAAAAAATTATTTTCTTAAACTTTTGGCTTTACATTGTGGAAATCTACTTTCAATAAAATAATAATAATAAAAAAATTTCTTTTACGAAATAAGTTGACTATATTTAATATTATCTTTATCTCACTGGTAATTTAAAATTTTATTTCCAAAAAATAAAAATAATTTTTTTTGGAGAGTTTATATATATATATACTTTTTTTTTAATATATGGAATTCTTCAATATTTTAGCTACACTCTTACTTTTTGTTGATGGTAAGTCGAGCAAACCAAATCCATCTATCCCCACCAACTCTATCCCCACCAACGCTATTTTATTTTACTATTAGATATTAAAGTGATATGTAAAAAAATAAAACAAAATTTCTATTCACTCAAAAACTAGTTTAATACACCCCGGATGCGAGTGCTCCAATATCCTCCACCGTGCCTAATGCTAACCGGGAGCAGTTGCCATCTTGTGCGGTTGCACATGGCAACGATGAGACGATCCCTCGCATGCATGAACCGGATGATGAGATGATCGCTGCCGCATATCTGTCCACCAGGAACAACGATCATCGCACAACCTTGAGCGCCGATGCCTATTTAAGACTGCAGGACGAGAGTAATGGTGACGATCCCCTCTCGCACGTTTAGAATGACGTTCTCCCTTGGTGATTGTGTCCTGCATTCAATTCTGCCACCTTCCACGAGGACGACAGACTGTAGCATTAATGGACTCAGCTCTTTAAAACACTTTGCCGACATGTATTCTGCTTCTACCGTCGAGTTCTGGCTTTTCTCTGAGGATTATTTCGCAAAGCTTGGGATCTTAGGTGTGGTTTACTTTGCGATTCTCAGAGTCATGACAATTTGCAACAGGGGGGTTTCTCGTCGGGGCAATAGCAGAAAGAGCTCCAGCCGCAGGCCCAAGGTAGCCATGGACTGGACGGTCATGGATGGTTATGCTGAACGAATCTTTGCAAGGACTCGAAGCCTTATTGATGGGTGGGAGGCTCGTAGGGTGGCGATTCTCCTTGCCTCTAGTAGCAATGGTGGAGCTATAAATCATTACTTGTTGCTTAAGAACATGATGAGCACCCTCATTGAGGAAATGGAGGCTAGTTGGAAAGCTAGCTCCAGTATTGTAAGGAATATCAATGCCAGTTTGAAAGAGGCTACGGACCACTCTAACACACTGGACGCCAACATGACCTGGGACATTTTCTTCCTGGGCAACAACTCTGAACTTTCCAAGCAGGAAAACACTGAAGTTGATGCTCCTGAAGCCCCAGCCACCAGGTCTGCAAAGAAACATTCCAAGGTCAAGAAGAACAAGGGCTCGACCTCTGCAACCCCTACTCATGACGCTGTTCGTGATGCTGCTCGTGACGCTGTTTGTGACGTTGCGCGTGATGTCGCTCCAGATGGCATGACCTGTGTTCTCCCGGGTCTCCCTCTCCAACTCTGCCCCCTTCGGGCACCTTTGAGGATTTCTATGCTTCCTGCCCCATCCTTGAGGAAGAACCAAAGAAGTCACCTGCAAATCGCTAATTGGAAGGTTGTAGCCCCTGGTCATCTTTGTGACTATCAACTTCTCTGTTTTTATTTTATGTATGGTTTAGCTTATAGCACTATCAGACATTATGAGTATTTATTTTTGCAGCAAGTCCCAGTCTTTTTATGGGCAGACCATACCCACAGGGTCTATATTTTGTACCATGTCAGTCATTTCAGTTTTTTTGAGCAATTGGGATGGTGGCTTCATTATCTGAGGCCTCCCCAATCTGCAACAGACTTTATTGCTCACGATGTATATTCTATTTATGATAATTAAATTTCTGCCTGCAACTTACAAAAAAAAAAAACTAGTTTAATACAAAGTAATAACTTTTCTTATAAAAAACTCAGTGGATTAGCTTAAGTGGTTGAATACTGTAAGTTGTAAGCAGGTCTAGGGTCAAATCCTTGAATGGATATACATTGCTATATAAAAACCTCACTTAATATCCCCATCAGTTAACTCCACACTAAGTTTCTAAACCACATATTTAATAACTTAATTAACTACTTAAATGCACTATCCTACATTGTCTCTCTCTTGGATTCTATATCATTAGACACTAATCCATGGAGAGCTTGACTCACTAGTTCCGTTGAAGAGTTTGGCTCACGAGTTGCTTTTAGGCACCTTGCTACTAAGAAATTAGGAATCCAATGAAAAGCTTGATTCAACAATTGTCTTATTATTGTATGAATCATGATGAAGTTGTACATTAAAAATATTTATAAGTTATAAGATTTAAAATTAAAATTTAATAGTTTTTATTTTCAAAATAGTTATTTCGATCATGTTATTTTAAGATCCTCAACATCTCTCTTGGATAAATAACGAATCTAATAAAAGGCTACATTAAGAACAAGTACCTTCTATGAAATTAAGAATCCATTGAAAAACTTGACACACGAGTTACCTACAACTATATCAATCATAGTGATGTTACACATTGAAAATATTTACAATTTATAATATTTCAAAATTAAAATTTCTAAATTTTAATTTACATAATACTAAAAAACTTAAAAAATTGATAACTACATTTATTTTTTTTTATTAATTAATAAAAATTTATTAAAAAAGTTATTATAAAAAATTAAATTTCTATAATTAAAAAATAAAAATAATGATATTTTAAAAATTCTGTACATTATATTACATGAAAATAAAAGCTTTACATGAGTCTATTTCTAGAAACACTATAAAGGTCTTTTGGCTTGCCTACCTTGCAGGGAAATTAGGCCAGCCTTTCGCCCAAGTTCAGAATTTATCCAAAAGCATTCATTTCAAAACTAACTTCACATGACCATAAGGCTCAAGTATCTAACATGATCGGCTATCAAACCTACAAGACACAGACCTAAAACAACTAGACCTTAACCAAGACTCCCTAAACATCATTAGATATAGTAACAATCAACACCTTAGTCTCTTGCGGATGATTGTCGGGCTGGGGTGCAGTCTGATCTTGCGGCTTGAAGATTTTATCGGTGGTCACCTGAGCCAACACATTAATTCTTGAAATGAGCTCCTGAATAGCATCCACAATCCTGTTCAAGCTTCCATTTATTTTCAAGATCTGATCCCAATTCCACTGTGCCATGGCCTCCACACACTTGCTTGCGTTTGGGCAACCACGGTGAGACTCCATCAACACGCGTCCCACCAGAGCTTTCATATGCCAATACAACATGACTACAGTGCAGGTCAAGCTTGTGTCCTCCACCCAGGATTCCCATTGTTCTTGCTCTTGCAGTGCTTCCGGTGTTGCCTTCCCGACTTCAATATCTCCCTCCACTTGGTCCAAGAATTGCTTGTTTTCCTCTGCCACTGCTTAGTGATACATCTGTTTTGCTTCAACGACCTCCCTTTGAATGTGAGGCATATGGCCACCTCTAGCATTCCAACCCTACACCTTCCCACTCCTCAACTTGGCCATAGTATCAACAACACTCTGCCTCAAACCACCATTGTCCCAGACCCGTCGCGCTCTCACCAGCTGCTCAACCTTGCCCACCGCCTGACAAAGATTACAAAGATAGCTTAACCATCCACCAACTTCCTCATCACACCAATCACTCCATGGTCCACAAATAATCTCCATTACAACATAATTATCCCTTAGGGCACATGTGTAGATATCATTTCACTGAGTCCTCTTATGTGCTTCACTTGATCCAACCTCCGTCATCCTTACCATCATGCACTTCCTTCGACTGAACCCACAATCATCAAAACGAAGCTCCTTGAGCTTCTCCCGATTTCAACGTCCTTCTTCGTACTTCCGGCAAGCTGACCCAAATCCAAGTTTAATTTGCCACATTCCCACACCACCGAGACATATGCTACCCTAAACACATCTCTCAAGTTGAATGCAGAAGGCCATTTGGAGAGACAAGTACCCTGCCTTGCCTGCCATCTATAGCCCCCGCTACATGCACCTGCATCAACAAAATGAAAATATTTAAATTAAAAAATACAATAAAAGTATTAAAAAATAAAAAATAATATTATTTAAAAATAAAAAATATATGTTTGGCTCATTACTAATAATCAATATGAATATAACCATTAATCAATTAAAAAACTAAAAACTGAAAAGGGAAAAACATTTAAACTAGAATTTATTTCACACAGTTCAACACGACCCACCCTGTCCGCGACTCTCCCTTCAGGTCAAGAAAGACATTCGGGAGGAAGACAAAATTTAATTGTTATTTAGTGCAAATAAATGAAGAGTCGTTTCCCACTACCGTCGGATCCTCGCGTGGCGCAGTGCAGGGTATGAAACTCAAACCTGTTGCTTTCAAAGTTACATAACACACATTTAAAAATTAAAAATTGACGGGGATGGCAGCCATTGATGTGGACTTTTCATAAATCGCCCCAACCATTTGCTTTCTCAAGTACCTAAAATTTTTTGAATTTTGAATTTTTATGTTTGAAAATTATTTTTTGAATTTTGAATTTTTATGTTTGAAAATTTATTTACTGAAAATTTACAAGTTTATGTGTTTTTGACTATTTTTGATTTGGGTTTACTCTATGTGGTTGTGTTATGAAGTGTTTTTTTTTGTAAGTGATATGTTAAACTCATAGTGGGTTCATGAATCTAAGGTTTACTTTGGGTACCATCTTGGGAAGTAATCAAGGGTTTGCGATATTTAAGTGACAAAATAAAATGTTTGACGATTCTAATTTTTTATAAAAAAACTAAAATAGATATCAATCTGTAATAAATAGAGGTTGCGGAAGGTCCAAACAACAAAGAACAATACATAACAGTCCAAAAATTACAAAATTGTAGCAAGCTTTGTAGAGCTAGGCATTTAAACAAAAAGTTTCGAAGAGGCCTCTTGACAATCTAAGTCCATAATTTATTCTATCATTCCTAAAGCCTAAGTCCATAATTTATTCTATCATTCCTAAAGCTATATTGTGTGACATATTGACTTAGAAGAAAAATAGAAGTATAAACCATTAAAACAAGCATTATGGATTGAACTAGTTCCCACTGTAAGCTTCCTTCATTATAACATCCTCTTGCTATGTGTCAATGGTGAATGGACGTTGTTGCTCATTTGAGTTGGTCACCTTGTAGGACAACATTCTCCTCTTGAGGAAATTCTTTGATAGAGTCACTGGTAGCCCAAGGTTTCCCTATAGCTGATTGAGATTCACGTACCAATCCAAAAATGATATTGAAGTGCAAGTCAATGTCTTTGGCAAATTTCTCAAATTTAATGATTTGATCACTCAACTTGAACTCCAATGCTTCTTATTTCTTTTTCAAGTTTCCCATTGCAAGCTATAATATTCCATGTATTGCTTCAATGTTTCCATAATAGCCTCCATATTTTCTTGTACTTTCTAAAATTTAAGATTGCTACCCACATCGGCTTGAAAGTTTTCCAAAGGATTAGCCATGAAGATATGAGGACATTGTCCAAGCATAACTGAGAGCCAAGACCTTATAGCTTCCCAAATGCCTCTCTTTTCACCAATGGGCTTCGACATATTTACACCCAAATTGCAACAAGACAACAACAAAACTGTACTTAACTGGGTGAGCAAACTTATAATGTGACCAAGTCCCTACCCTTCTCAGAAGTGGAACATAGTAACAATTTTCCTTTTCGATCAAACAACTCATCAAGTATGATCTGCGATCATAACAAAACACCTTACTACTATGAACCTCTAAACAATTTTGAGTCAAATCTAACCGGTAAAGGTTATAAAATTCATAGATTTTTGAACCAAATATCTTGATACGCTCACCCCTCTTATCTAAAACTTGACCCAGGATATAAAAAATGAAGACACTATGAACTTATGAGTGCACACAGATTACATTATGGACATCATAGAGTCCATACACAACAAGAAACTCCATAGCACTCTTACCTTGATTAATTGAAAAGAACATATAACCTGAAAGCTTGCTAACAATCCCAACAAAATAACTATACCCTGTTGTCCATGCATAATGGTGATGAACCTAAGTGCCTTTCCTTTCCAAGAGTGAAATAGATATTCCAACTCCCTTCTCTACCAAGAAGATTCTCTCCACAGATTGACATATCCATTATAAACATCTAAACCATACTCAATCAAAGCCGATTGGCTAAGTAACAAAGTCTCTAGAAATCCCAACTCATATTCTTAAGTCCTATCTCTTCTCTTATCGAAGAACTTGATTGAACCCTTATAAGAAGGAAAATCCAAAATAATACGAACATAGGTATTCACACAAATCAAGGATCGAATAGTTGAGAATCCATACACATTTGAAGTCTCCAGGGCATCCTTTCCTCAATTGATAGGAGAGAACACAAGACCAGAGAGTTCACCAACATTCCATGGCTCCCATAGACATTCACTTACCCAACACATTTGTTGGAGAATTGTCTCACCAAAACTTAGGAAGGTAATAGAAAGTGGCATAAATGTAGGTACCTCTTCACTATGAGCACAAGGAGTGAAGGGACATGAGGCATGGGTGAGAGCCAAAGGTCCTTTAATGTACATTAAATTCACAATGTATGCATGATTGATCATTGAAATGGGCTGCCACCTATTATGAATTCACCTATGCCTTGAGTTTTTTTTTTCATGTGGTTCACGCCTCTATCTTTCAAGAGGCCGCTACTTCCACAATACTTCCCCGTTATACCATGAGGCACGTGGGGAGGTTGAACATAGTCGGAATATTAGGGGCTCAACAACAAGGGCATCATATGTCACTTACAAGGAATTGAACCCGGGTGGGGAGGTTATCAATCAATACTCCAAACCACCCGAGATACATCTAATGGACTACCCATGTCTTGAGTTATATCTAATGATTCTTGGATTTAAGAATATTTGAGTCATATAAACTATGATAACCATTCCATCTCAGGGGATTCCCATTTGTTATGAGGACTCCCTTTTCCAAATACGAAGCTTCATTTTCCTTACCATCTGGAAGTCGATTATTATGATGCTTGATGTGGAAGCGTTGCACTTCATTAAGATGAACAATGTTCCATATAACTTATATATATATTTTTTTATAAGCTAGATTCTTAAATTATATCATACAAAATTTACAAATACAAGCACTTTTATGGTCATGGGATTCAAAAAAGAGAAATCACCCATGCGACATAATAAAGAGTGTCTACAAGCTGTACATATCCACCTGCATAGAGTTTACTGAGACTCACTGCTAGAGAAAATTGACTCAAAATGATCTTTATCAGACTCCATAAACCTTGAAAATGGTCTCTATCAGACTCTACAGAATATGCCATAGTTACAAAAAGAGGATCCAGGTCGACTGATCATATCCCCTTAAGTACTGGCCGTTCATAACTATAATATGACAGATTATGACAACGAAAAACAAAATGAGGTAAAAGTTGCACTGCATGACCTATTGAGTGGACCTGGACACACGCCATTGTTGGGTTCCCAAGACACGCTAGCATCCAGACGTTGTCGATGCAAGGGAGTCTCCTCTTATTCTTCTCAGTGGTGTCGAAGGTGCTTGCTTCCTTTTTCACATTGCTCGTAGGGAGATTTACCTCAGAATGCAACCATCTCATTCAACACTTTCATCTTCAGACTTTTACCACTGTTACCAGGGGCCATTGTTGACGCTATTAAAGCCGTTGCAGGAGCTTCTGGAACAATGATAATGTTGTTCGTTGACTTGCCCAACTGAAATTACGGGAGGGGAATGTGCATCGCTTCAACCACATTGGACAGCGGTCGATGACACTTTGGATCTGAAGAGCCAAATCCTGAGACTTTGCCTGTAATTCTTCACCATGGATGTGATATATAGAAAATTTCTAACTGAAAACACTCTGTAGTTGTTTATTCTCCAGTAAACAAGATTACTATCCCATTCCCCATAAATACCAACTCATACAACACGTATACATGTTGCACACAATAAGTTCATCTCTAAGTTTGATTGTAAAATGGTTTTATACGAACAATACACAACTTCCTAGATTACATTAAAAAAATAACCTTCTTAGTTCCCTAAGGTCCTAATTTTGATGGTTGATTTAATGCCTTTGTTCCATCACAATACTCTTGACTACTTTCAACAATGGATGGTCTCCATTTTCCATCCATTCTATGACTTTATTTCAATGTATATAGATGAGATCTTGTTTTCTAGTACTTTAAACTAAGAGCATGATATCTACTTGTCCATTGGCTAGTATACAAGTATGCCATTGTCCTATTTGGAGACAAAAATGATTCCTATACAAAAGAAATACAATTCTTATGTATGGAATAAAAAATGGAGCTATCAATCCTCAGTTACATTTTCTTATTCATTTTCTTATTCATGTACACCAGTTTCCTAATGTGATTCTCAATGTTAAGCAACTCCATTATTTTCTTGGTTGCATCGGTTATTTAGATCCTTTACTAAAGGATATATGTAAATGTAAGCATATCCTTATAGCTCAACTCAAGGAAAATTTTCAATCTTCCAGACAAAGTGCCACAACTTGGCATACAAGCAATTAAATATCTTTGTCAATATACCCCTTTCTTGACAATTCCTTTTGATGGCAGTTTCACTGTCTTCACCGATGCCTTAGATTCATATTGAGGATTAATCCTCATTTACTAACTTAGATGAATGGAATTGGAGAAATATTTTATTATGTTAATGGTTTATTCAATGATACTTATCTTAAGTTTCATTCAACGAAAAAGGAAATTCTAATAGTGGCCAAATTCTTGAAATCTTTTAGAATTTATGTTTTTCTTCTCATATATATATTAGGTGTGACTATCGAAATTTGAAAGCTTTCATGAAAGAAAAGGTAGGTCCAACATTTTCCAAGGCAAGTTACATAGATGGCAACAAAATTTATCTTAATATGACTTCTCAATTGAACATATTGTTGGCATAAAATATTGTCTTCATGATTCTCTCACAAGAGAAGTCTAAAAAATTTATATGCAACATGAAGAAGTTAGTACTAGCACTTTCCTTTCTCTTGTTTATTGGAATAGCTTGGACTAATACATGAAATCCATCATCTATCCTATGTTTATCCAAAACTATTATGGAATCTTGTGCTATACAATCTTTGGAATCACTCCCACCAATTGCTACTCAATGTATCAAACCCCAAGATTGCTTTATTAAATATAGTCACATCAATTAATTGATACTTTTTATAGAGTAATGGGAGGGTGCACAAAGTTGCTCCCCAAAACCGTTGCAACGAGGACGCGCTAGCGGAAATAAAACAACTATGCGCATGCACCTAAGGCAGCGCGCATGCGCAGCTAGGTTCGATACCGAACCGAGGCGCGTGTGCGCATATGGGCGTGCACGCGCTCCTGTTAAAAAAAAATAAAAAAATAGAGCCGAATTCCCCATTTTTTGTCATTGGAGCTGAAAGCGCGACTTGCCTCTGCGTGCGCATGACTACAACGACCAAAGGAGGCGATTTCCACTCCAAAACCCCTCAAATCAATCCACCAACTCATCTACACGTCGATTGGATAGGTAAATTCAATTTTTTTTGTCATTTTATTCATTCTTTGTGTCAATTTTTTGATTTTTTTGTTTATTAAATTGTTAATAATTCCCAAAATTTTAACACAATAGACCAATTTTCAATTGCAGATTGTAAACTGAGACAATGAGTGAACAAAATGTTAACCCGGAGTCCGGTGGATCACAAGAAAACCCAAACCTTGGACCCAATGGTGAAGAAAACCGTGAACAAAATCCAAATGGCGAAGAAAACCAAAACCTTGAAAGAACAAGATGACCTTAACCATTATGTAAATGAAATGAGAGTGCACACTCGGGAAATAAGAAACTCGGGAGAGACATCTTGATTGTCTCTTGGCATGTCAATTGAGAGCTCAATTGACTCCCTCATCCATGCACATCTCCAATTGACCGACATGACTGAATTTAGAGCTAGGATGCGGGAGCATTACTCCACGGGCATTTCCAAGGAAGCAATAAAAGATTTGAATGTTACAAAATCCCAATTATACAGTATGTTCACCGATCCAAAAACAAACCAACCATCGAACACTAGAAAGCCATGTGTCTGCATGGATTGTTGTCATTACCAACCGTGGAGGGACAATTGGATGCAGAGGTGGTTCATGGTGTACGATAAACCTCCCTGCAATAATAGGGAGGTTCCATAGTACTTCCTTCGGCAATTGTGGGATGAGTTTTGCCTCGGTTTACATGTCAACTATTTTGACATAACCGAGTTCCAGGGTGTTGGGCGTGGCTCTGCCCAAGGTCGATCTGCTGCCAGGAGGAACCCATTGAGAGGGCCACCAGCTCCTAGGCGCGACCCCAACCCCTCTCCCCAGCCACCTCAGTTAACCCACAAGCTTGATCAGATCGAGGAAGCAATGAGGAATGTTGCACGTGGACTCCTCAGACACACCTCCTTTGTAGTAGCGACTACAGTGGAGAGGCCGGGTGACCTTGATAGAGATCCAGGTGTAGGGCCTTCACGACAGGGCCAGGATAGACATGTGACCGGTGGTAGCCATACTGGGCATTCCAGTTCGACGGGGACAATGCCACATCTTTGTCCCCATTGCGGGCACACTTTCCCTGGCCCGATCGAGGGCTGTTATATGGATTAGGTCAGCAATTTTTTTAATGTGTTTTCAATCATCACTTGATAACTTGTAAAGTATTTTTAAAGTATTTTTGTTTGACTTAAACTATTATTTCAATGTACAATTATTCAGAGCTGAGACACCAACATGGGAGAACATAGGATCTCCCAACCTGGATGCAGCAATGGCAGCTGCAACTGAAATTGCAGCACCTCACATGGAGGTATTTTCAGTACCTCACACAATATTGTTATTTCTTATGTCATTTATATTACTTAAGTATTTATATTTATGGCATACACGTTGATAGTTCGTACAATGTTTTTGAATATCTTGATTGCCTAAATAATGACTTGTTTAACATGTTCATAACATGCATGCATTTTGGTGTCCACAGGTGTTCCCTGACTACGGTGACCAACCATCCCCGCTACGGATTAGCAGATCACCATATACACAGGTACAATGTGTAGTTAAAAGCACGCTTTTAATTTGAATTGTTACGACTTACTATGGTTTAATTTATTGTTTGTTTACTAAATTGTGATATTACAAATGTATATGTAGGTGCCACTAATAGCTACAGGTCCCCATTTTAGTCCTATGTTTCCACCCTCTCCCATGAGTCCCCCCCCTCGCTTCCATTTAGACCCCTCCCTCCGTCCACCCCCTCCCTTCCATCTAGCCTCCCCTCCTCGACCATACTCCCCCCTCCATCCATCCTCCCCCACTCGTCCACGCCCCCCGTATATACATCCTCCCCAATTTATCCACGCCCCCCTATCTATCCATCCTCCCCCATTCGTCCATGCCCCCCCTTCCTTCCACCTTCCCCTCTTCGTCCACAACCTCCCTTTCGTCCATCCTCCTCCCTCTATGCAGTACTACCCTCCCATGCACCATCCCTCAATATCCCCCCTAGGCCTTTTCGTTCGATACCCTCTATCGTACAACCGACAGGGGTTCATCATCCATGACGTCCTCCTCCACCCCATACCACCATGTCTTCTCCCACCATATCATCCCCACTTCCTGCCACTATTGTGGCATCTACTCTTCCAGTATCCTCATCTGTATCTCCAGTGGTTGCATTGGTAGTGGACGCCAATACATCTGCGCCCCCCCCATGACTATATGGGAGCTGGTTGTCCAGCCATCTGCTCCACCTACTAGTCTAGAAGCCGAGCCATGTCCATCGTCGGATGTGTTCACAGTGAGAATCAAGCTAATTTATGAAAATATTTTGATGTATTAACAAAAATTAATTTAAGCAATTATTACTTTTCAATGAAATGATTGTTGTAAATGTTGTAGGCTGGAATTGCTGAGAGGCTATGCAGATCCAGGACACCTGCCTCATGTTTCCCATTCGCATCAGAGGTGATTTATTTAAGATTCGAATTCTACATTTGTTTTATAAATGCGGGTAAATGTTGCAAATGCTTGAAAATGACGGTACCTTATATCATTTGTTCTAGAGCCCAGAGAGACGGTCTACTCCTAGATGGATCAAGACCCGAGGTACCAGTAGCTCGAAGAGTAGGTAGATCGACTTTGGGGATGCGCCTGGGAGTGACGGGGGTGGTCACATTGCTTGACACACCATGTTATGTACATTAGCCATGATGTGGCACTTTTGTGCACCAGTTTCCATGTACTTTGTATATACGGCATGAGTTGCCATGTATTTTGGATCTACAGCATGAGTTGCCATGTATTTTGGATCTACGGCATGAGTTGTCGCATTTTCTATAGGGCACGAGTTGCCATTGTATGTACATTGGGAACCATGTTCCACTATTTGCCAGAAATTGTATATGTTGGGATGAGTTTTGTCGCCTTGATGTACATGGATTTTCAGTTATGTGATCTATATCGATGTTGTCTATATAAGTATATTGTTGTCTAATGTTGTTGGCTCATGTTGTGTGTATCATGATGCGATGTTGTCTAAATTTGGTTTTTACTTCTATCCATCCATGGCATGTGGTCTTAAGTTTTGGTACCAATGATGTCCGTGCATTAGTTGATAATGTGAATCAACCTGAAGCTTACCTAGATCTTAGAAGAGAAGTTGGATATCATAGTTCAACTTGGTTTATCTTTCCACATGTAAAAGCTTGTAATGGTATCTATGTTAAGAAAACATTATAAACATAGGTTAATTGAAACAAAATCATGTGTGAGAATTAATCTAAAAACAAACAGAATAAATGGATGGACAAATCACACCTCATGGCACATAAGATATATATTGGGAACTTGAGTACTAGGAAAAGAATACTTAAAAATAGAAAATGTCCATTGTTGTCAAAAGGTTAAAATGAGATCCAACATGATTTTTAATAGCTCTACATAATGAGATCCAAAATGTCCATACTCTACATAATGAAATGTCGTCACTAGTATTTATATTGACCATTTTGTCTACTTAAGATCATGCAACAAATTAATAACCAAGTTATGGAATCATTTCTTAATCAATTGTCACCATACAAATAGGACAACCTTGAGCACAATGTATAGCTAGCTCATTAATTCTCACTCACGGATATAGCCACCTTTGATTTGATGACCATCACATCCACTACCATTTACAATTAGGACTTCCTTAATTTATCATTATGTGATAGCGATCTAATATTATGTAGACACGTTGACTTAAACACATATAGTTGCCATTACAATAAATGACTACTATGAGGTGTATTTGTGAGGCTATATCCACCTAAACACACCAACTTGTTACCCCAATACCCCAAATGCTTTCGAATTCTATCTGGCAGGGATTGAGGGGTATTAGGACATCCTAATTCATCTACTGGACACTCAGACACTTGTTAAAGACATTTAGGACTTGCTTTACATCAATGGATTTACACATACACCCTCATCAAGTTGCACTAGAACATGTAAGCATTACTACATGTTGGACTAAGCTTTACTAATGTTATGATAATATTAGGTTTGCCATCCATTGAGAAGGTTGCCATAGGTGTGCATATCCACCACATAAAAATCTTCATGGTACAAACAACTTCAAACCATTAGGTTTCTAAATTAGGTATCCGGTGCTAGGTACAGCGGTTTTCTAGTTGATGATGGACCCTTGCTATATAGATGAGATACTATGCATATATGTGTATAGTGATTTGGATTCAAATGTATGCACATGGATATACATGTACAATGAAAATGATTTAATTTCTATATGTATTATAATTTAGGGCTAGATCTTAGGCTACATAATAGGGTTTCATTGTGATTAGAATACAAACTAGGGTTTACGCTACCAACTAGGGTTTTTAGGCTAGGCTCTCGTGTTTCTAGGCTAAGATCCAAGCTCTAGGGGCACCATCTTAATGTTTAATTCCACTATCACGACATCATTCTCACCAATACCATGCCCACTACTACAATCACCATCAAGCCTCTCAATCCCACTTTGTACATTTCCAATACTTCCAAGTTAAAATTTATATGTCTTGTTGCTAAAAGCTTTTCACTTATCTATTCACATAGACAAATCCACTTCTGTGAAATATTTGTTGTAGCTTGGTATACATGCAAGTTCACATGCAATAATAGTTGAGAAATCCAAAACATCCTATACCTTGGAAAAACAACCTTATTAATCTTCTTTTGACTAAGGAAGGGGAGAACATCATAGTACCGTCTCAATAGCAATGTGTTTTTTAATGAATAGACTCTATAAAGGGCATACTTTATTTATCTAGTCTTTAAAGCCAAGTCATTTGGAATAGAATGTCACAATTTCAATTACACCATTAATGCAATGTGTTCAAATTGAAAGTTTTGTTTTGTTGCATTACATGTGGCCAAACATTAACTTCCACGAATTATTCTTTAATAAAAAAATTATTAAATGATATTTTTTAAGTCTAACTTCATTGTTGAAGGGTTATTTTGTCACTAAAACTTCGTGTCAAGGGTAATGTAAAAATTCAAAACGTAAAAAAAATTTAGTTTGAAGGGGGGAGATGAAATGGAATTCCAATGCGAAATACCATTGCCAATAATTGAAATCTTCACATGATCAATGCTCTGTGCATGTTGGATTGCATGAGTATTTCATGTTGACCAACTTTTATCTACACATTGCTACAAATACGTGCCATCATCAACATCTCCATCATCATCATCTTCATCATCAACATCAACATCATCATCATCTTCTCCATCATCATCAACATCTCCATCATCCTCATCTTCTCCATCATCCTCATCAACATCTCCATCATCATCATCATCATCATCTTCATCACCGTCACCATCATCATCATCAACGTCTTCATCATCATCACCATCTTCATCATCATCAACATCTTCATCATCATTGTCATCTCTAGGTTCCTCATCAACATCTCCATCATCATCATATTCTCCGTCATCATCATCATCATCATCATCATCTTCATCACCATCACCATCATCATCAACGTCTTCATCATCATCACCATCATCATCATCATCATCATCAACATCTTCATCATCATTGTCATCTCTAGGTTCCTCATCATAATCTGCACCCCTAGCACTATCCCGACGTCCTAAATCCAACGGAGTCAACGGTTTGTCGATCGGAGCCACGGTCATCATTCTATGGCTCGTTCTGTCTTGCATCCAAAAGGCCTTCAAGGACACCTGCCGGATACCTGTCGGGGGCATAGAACTCCAACCATGCAACAAAAATGGGTTCCGGGGAGTCTTGCAAGTGTGTCTGGGTAGGTTCCGGCTGGGAACGCTAGCCATAAGTTCCCAGTGGATGATTTTCCAAAGTTGACTCTCATGTGCAAAAATTGCACACTCCCGTACTGAGCAAAACCCTCGTTTCCAAGATGGACGTACAAGGAGACATCGGGGCCACGGGACCGGAGGAGAGGGTCACCCCTAGGACTATCCCAACGTCCTGAATCCAACGAAGTTGAGGGTTTTTCGATCGGAGCCACGGTCGTCATTCTATGGCTCGTTTTATACATTTTTCTCTAATATAACCACCTTCCCTGCATATAGAATCAATATTCTGTTTTTGAAATCCCTTCTCATTGTTAAAATCTATCAAGGTCGTAGGAGCACCTACGCCAGCAACATCTTCAGTTGTAATGACAGAGTCCAACGAAGGTTCCACATGTGGTTCATAGTCATTGTCCTCCGCATTCTGCACCCAAAACAAAACACTAATATAACCATGGAAATAGAGAAAACATATAAGGTTATAAAATGACTACTAAAATTGTAACTCAGTAATTACTTGAATCAGCTCCATCAAAAAATGCACATCCCTGGTGTATAATTCAGTAGATAATTGTTTAACTGCTTGATGTAAATCTTCTGTAAGTGGATTTTCTTTTTCCCCAACACATAACTTATCTTTCATGATCTTTTCAATATGTTCCTTGGGGGTCGCCATAAATATCACCAAACACAATCCACAGTAAAATCCTTTATCACAAAACACAATTCACAGTAGAATCCTGTTGGTAAAACCTGTCATTAAAAAAATAAAAATAAAAACCCAGTTCAGTATAAGCGGACATGAAGATAAAGAATAGAGTAACTTCCAAGATGCAAGAGCCTCTGAACCACTTTTGGAAAACGAATGCTTACCAGATCATTTTCGGCCTCAAACGCCTCGGCAATGGAGAAATAGCTCAGGTTTCTCCTCTGTTGTTCTGTTTCGCCTCAAATTCGTGAAAGGCCTAAGGATAAGGCCATACTTATCACACTGCAAGATACTCTTGGTCACCTCCAAGATGCAAGATCCTCTGAACCACATTTGAAAAATGAATGCTTACAGGATCGCCCAAATTGTGGCTCTGTTCGTGAATCCGTCGATTTTGATGGGTCCAGGACGTCGGGTTTCAGCTAGGGGACCCCCCACACCGTGCCTCAAAGACCCGGAAGCGGTGCCAATGAGCCATCTCCGGAGCTAGGGTTTTGCTCAGTGAAGGCCTTTTGAATATTGCTAAAGGGGGGAATTTCTCGTCTGAAGGTCCTCGGGCGTGCAGGGCCACCGTGGAAAGGTCTCGTATGGCCATGTGGACCTGTGGGAGCCGACGAAATCCAAGTCCGCTCACCGGTTTGGGTTCCATGGCCTCAGAGAAAATCCTCAAGGTGTCCTTGAATGGCCCCGGGGTGCCCGACTAGAATGCCCGTAGCACCCAAACCGTGGCTCCATTCGTCAATCCGTTGATTCCGGTGGGTCCGGGACACCAGGTTTCAACTAGGGTACCCCCCACACCGTGCCTTGAAGACCCGGAAGCGGTGCCAATGAGCCATCTCCAGAGCTAGGGTTTTGCTAAGTGAAGGCCTTTCGAATATTGCTCAAGGGGGTCATTTCTCGTCTGGAGGCCCCCAGGCAGGCGTGGCCACTGTAGACAGGTCCCGTATGGCCACGTGGACCTGTGGGAGCTGACGGAATCCAAGTCCGTTTGTCGGTTTGGGTTCCGTAGCCCTAGAGCAAATCCTCAAGGTGTCCTTAAATGGCCCCGGGCTGCCCGACTAGAATGCCCGTAGCACCCAAACCGTGGCTCCGTTCATGAATCCGTCAATTTCGGTGGGTCCGGGACACCAGGTTTCAGCTAGGGGACCCCTCACACCATGCCTCGAAGACCCGAAAGTGGTGCCAATGAGCCATCTCCGAAGCTAGTGTTTTGCTCAGTGAAGGCCTTTCGAATATTTCTCAAGGGGGCCATTTCTCGTCTAGAGGCCCCCGGGCATACGTAGCCACTGTGGATAGGTCCCGTATGGCCATGTGGACCTGTGGGAGCTGACGAAATCCAAGTCTGCTTGCCGGTTTGGGTTCCGTGGTCTCGGAGCAAATCCTCAAGGTGTCCCTGAATGGCCCCGTGGTGCCCGACTAGAATGCCTGTAGCACCCAAACCGTGGCTCCATTCGCGAATTCGTCGATTCCGGTGGGCCTGGGGCACCGGGTTTCAGACAGGGGACCCCCCACACCGTGCCTCGAAGACCCGGAAGCGGTGCCAATGAGCCATCTGAGGAGCTAGGGTTTTGCTCAGTGAAGGCCTTTCGAATATTGCTCAAGGGGGGCATTTCTCGTTCGGAGGCCCCCGGGCATGCGTGGCCACCGTGGATATATCCCGTATGGCCACGTGGACCTGTGGGAGCTGACGTAATCCAAGTATGCTCACCGGTTTGGGTTCTATGGCCTCGGAGCAAATCCTCGAGGTCCTTGAATGGCCCCGGGGTGCCCGACTAGAATGCCCGTAGCACCCAAACCATGGCTCCTTTCGTGAATCCATTGATTTCAGTGGGTCCGGGACGCCGGGTTTCAGCTAAGGGACCCCCCACACCATGCCTTGAAGACCCGAAAGTGGTGCCAATGAGCCATCTCCGGATCTAGGGTTTTGCTTAGTGAAGGCCTTTCGAATATTGCTCAAGGGGGTCATTTCTCGTCTGGAGGCACCCGGGTAGGCGTGGCCACCGTGGACAGGTCCCGTATGGCCATGTGGACCTGTGGGAGCTGACAGAATCCAAGTTCGCTCGCCGGTTTGGGTTCCGTGGTCCCGGAGCAAATCCTCAAGGTGTCCCTGAATGGCCTCGGGGTGCTCGACTAGAATGACCGTAGCACCCAAACCGTGGCTCCGTTCGCGAATCCATCGATTCCAGTGGGTCCAGGACTCCGGGTTTCAGCTAAGGGACCCCCCACACCGTGCCTCGAAGACCCGAAAGTAGTGCCAATGAGCCATCTCCGGAGCTAGTGTTTTTCTCAGTGAAGGCCTTTCGAATATTGCTCAAGGGGGCCATTTCTCGTTCGGAGGCCCTTGGGCATGTGTGGCCACCGTGAACAGGTCCCGTATGGCCATGTGGACCTATGGGAGCCGATGGAATCCAATTCCGCTCGCCGGTTTGGGTTCCGTGGCCCCGGAGCAAATCCTCAAGGTGTCCTTGAATGGTCCTGGGTGCCCGACTAGAATGCCCGTAGCACCCAAACCGTGGCTTCATTCGTGAATCCGTCGATCCGGTGGGTCCGGGACGCCGGGTTTCATCTTGGGGACCCCCCACACCATGCCTCGAAGACCTGGAAGTGGTGCCAATGAGCCATCTCTAGAGCTAGGGTTTTTCTCAGTGAAGGCCTTTCGAATATTGCTCAAGGGGGCCATTTCTCATCTGGAGGGCCCCGGGCATGTGTGGCCACTGTGGACAGGCACATCCACCTGTCCATGGTGGCCACGCTTTCCCGGGGGCCTCCGGACAAGAAATGACCCCCTTGAGCAATATTCGAAAGGCCTTCACTTAGCAAAACCCTAGCTTCGGAGATGGCTCATTGGCACCACTTCTGGGTCTTCGAGGCACGATGTAGAGGGTCCCTTATCTGAAACCCGGCGTCCTGGACCCACGACGGAATCGACGTATTTGCGAACAGAGCCACGGTTTGGGTGCTACAGGCATTCTAGTCGGGCACCCCGGGGCCATTCAGGGACACCTTGAGGATTTGCTCCAGGGCCACAGAACCCAAACCAGTGAGTGGACTTGGATTCTGTCAGCTCCCACAGGTCCATGTGGCCATATGAGACCTATCCATGGTGTCCATTCACACCCGGGGGCCTTCGGACAAGAAATGCCCCCCTTGAGCAATATTCAAAAGGCCTTCATTGAGCAAAACCATAACTCCAGAGATGGCTCATTGGCACTGCTTCCAGGTCTTCGAGGCACGGTGTGGGGGGTCCCCTAGCTGAAACTCAACATCCCGGACCCACCGAAATCGATAGATTCGCAAATGGAGCCACGGTTTGGGTGCTACGGGCATTCTAGTCGGGCACCCCAGGGCCATTCAGGGACACCTTGAGGATTTTCTTTGGGGTCACGGAACCCAAATCAGTGAGCGGACTTGGATTCCGTCGGCTCCCACAGGTCCACGTGGCCATACGGGACCTATACACGGTGGCCACGCACGCCCAGGGGCCTCCGGACAAGAAATGGACCCCTTGAGCAAGATTGGCATGGCCTTCACATTGGGGTCAAATTTGCAAAATCATCCACCGGGAACTTATGGCTACCGTTCCCAGCCGGAACCTACCTAGACACACTTGAAGGACTCCCCAGAACCCGGTTTTGTTGCACGATTGGAGTTTTATGCCCTCGATACTTATCCAACAGGTGTCCCTGAAGGCCTTTTGGATGTGAGACGGAACGAGCCATAGAATGACGATCGTGTCTCCGATCGACAAACCGTCGACTCCGTTGGATTCAGGACGCCGGGATAGTGATAGGGGTGCCCTTCTCCTCCGGTCATGTGGACTCGGTGTCACCTTATACGCCCATCTTGGAAACTAGGGTTTTGCTCAGCACGGGAGTGTGCAATTTTTGCAGACGGGGGTCAAATTTGCAAAATAATCCACCGGGAACTTATGACTAGAGTTCCCATCCGGAACCTCCCTAGGCACACTTTCAGGACTCCCCAGAACTCGGTTATGTTGCACGGTTGGAGTTCTATGCCCCCAGTAGGTATCCAACAGGTGTCCCTGAAGGCCTTTTGGATGCGAGACTGAACGAGCCATAGAATGATGACCATGGCTCCAATCGACTAGCTGTCGACTCCGTTGGATTCAGGACGCCGGGATAGTGATAGGGGTGCCCCTCTCCTCCGGTCCCATGGCCCCGGTGTCAACTTGTACATCCATCTTGGAAACTAGGGTTTTGCTCAGTACGGGAGTGTGCAATTTTTGCACACGAGGGTCAGCTTTGGAAAATCATCCACCAGGAACTTATGGCTTGCGTTCCCAGTCGGAACCTGTCTAGACACACTTGCAAGATCCTCGGAACCCGGTTTTGTTGCACGATTGGAGTTCTATGCCCCCGACAGGTATCCAACAGGTGTCCCTGAAGGCCTTTTGGATGCGAGACGAAACGAGCCATAGAATGACGACCATGGCTTTGATCAACAAACTGTTGACTCCGTTGGTTTCAAGATGTCGGGATAGTGATAGGGGTGCCCCTATCCCCCGGTCATGTGGCCCTGGTGTCTCCTTGTACGTCCATATTGGAAACTAGGGTTTTGCTCAATACGAGAGTGTGCAATTTTTGTACACGGGGATCAACTTTGGAAAATTATCCACTGGGAACTTATGGCTAGCGTTCCCAGCCGGAACCTACCTAGACACACTTGAAGGACTCCCCGGAACCCAATTTTGTTACACGGTTGGAGTTCTATGCCCCCGGCTGTCATGTCCCAAATTTGTAATTGGGTCACAATGGCCTAATCACATTAGCCATATTCATTAGAGTTTGTAAAATTGATGTTAAGGGTCAAATAAATGCCAAGGAGGAAAATTACTAGTTTCCTAGGTTTGGGGTGGAAGCTTTGGGATTTGGAATAAGGGGGATAATAAATGATGTTTAGACATTGGAAGGGTTCAAGTATTTAATAAATAGAGTGAATAAAGAAATTCAAGAGAAATCCTAGGTGACAAATGGTTTTGGAGACATATGAAGGATGTGGGACCCACACTAGCTTGATTTTTCATAATACATGGTATATCTCTTTTGCAAATTCGAATTAATGGGAATGTGAACACTCTTGGGTGATTTGGTAAGTCATAACACATTTCATTGAGCATCTTAGGTCGAATTGGGAAGGATTGGTAACCTCCATGGAAGATAAAGAGTCAAAGTGGAAGTTTGTGGACACTTGGGCTAGATTCCCTAGCCCCTATGACACCAATGATGGAGCATCTATGACAACTATGACAAATTGCAGACCTGACCTCTGACATCTGACCACTATGACATGTCAGCCCCAAAAATAGGCTCAAGGAAGTCGAATTTGGGAGTTGGAGAAGCCAAAGAGACCCAAAATCGAATTTGGGAGAAGATGGAAGGTTGGAACTAGGAGACAAGTGGCAAATGTGGAATATTTCCTAAATGGAAATCTATTGAATCTATTGAGAGGATTTCGACCCTTAGAAGGCTAATGTTGGTTATAAAATGTATAAATGAAGTATGAGAATGGCTTTTGATCATTTGTAGAATTTGCAATTGCATTTGTGAAGAGGGAGAGCTAGTGGATGACTAGTTTCTTGCCTTAGCCAATTTCGAGGGTGAAAGATTCCCATCCAAGTTGGAAATTGGAAAGGCCATTCAGACCTTTCATTTGGAGCTTTAATGGAGTCTTTATTTGCAGGTGTAAGCTACAGGGCAACTCATGGTTTCTTCTATTTCAGCTCGCTCCTTCAACCATTTCTAGTTTTGATGGCATATTCTTGATCCTTGAGGGAGGGCGTTTTTGGTGAGCTACTGTACTCTTTGGGGGAGCTTCTAATGCCCCATTTCTTTTGTAATATGAAGTAAATACTCTGTTCTTCATATCCAGAAAGTTTCAGGTCGAAATTCCAAGTAGAAATGTATAAATCTCATTTTTAATGGAAGAACGATGTCATTTCCCCACTACCTTGTTGTGAACCAATGTATTGATGATGATTTCGAATGAATGGATGATTCTCTGATATATTTGTGATCAATATACTGCCATGGATGTATTATACAAGTTTCATGTACTGTACTTGAGAATTTGAAGCATTTTTACTCCGTTTAGTTGTATTGGGAGGTGAAATAGTGTCATTTCCCCAAGGGTCGAATTGGGGATTTTTGCAGTTGAATGGGAGAGGGTGAGAACAGTTGTAATAAACCATTAATGGTGCATATGAGACATTAATAACATACTTAACACATTACATACCTCTGTTCATAAATTTGAGTGGGTTTGGAGGCATTTGGGAAGCCATTTTCAGTACTTACCTCAGGGGGATTTGAACCCCAAATTACTAGTAAAATTGCATACTTGGTCCAGAATCTTGAGAGAATTTGCAGAGGTCTTTTGGTGGCCATATGTTATCCCTGAAAATCATATTCAATTCCTAATATCATTCATAAACCTTCCTTGAATATTTGAAGGCATTTGGAGTCAATTTAAGACCTAGAGACCAATACTAGTCAAAGGGAAATCACTAGTAAAGTTACCTACATTGACCATAATTGAAAGAGTATTTGCAGAAGTGTTTTAAAGGTACAAAGGCATCCCTGAAACACATATTTATGTTATAATATCATTCATATACCTTCTCAGAAGATTTGGGATCATTTGGTGCAAATTTGGGACCTAGAGATCGAAACTAGTCCAAGGTCGAACCAAGGAAAAAAAAGTGAAAAATTGCAATTTTAATAAAATTCCTAACAAGGGACATTACAGTGGTATCAGAGCATGGTCCTTGCACCTGTGTATTAGGTACATACATTCAAGAATAATTGGCAGCCATGTCTTACTATTATGATGAATATGAGTGTGTCACACCAACCAAGGATAATTCTATGAGTGAGTTCCAAAGATGGAGAGCAAAATATAAAACCTTGCCCCAACAATATCAAAAATATCAAGAATATCTTGCTTTTAGCAAAAATACACAAAATGCCATGTCTTTTGAGTACTATGCTGAACATGTTTTTGAAAATAGGCCCAAAAATGAAGATGTGGAGTTAGTGAAGAAAGGTTTATGCCCTTCTTGTAAAAACCCTTGGAGCGAGTATCATATATGTGTGCATGAAATGATGTCCTCCTTGAGGAGAGCTTTTGAGATTTATTCAAGAAGAGATTCCAAATATATTGATCCTAAGGAAAACAAGGGGCAAAATGCATCAGCTTGCTTTAAGGAGCAAAAGGAAGAGACATCACAAGAGCATGAAGAAGATTCTATTGAAAATATGGAAGATCATTTCGAGACACCTTCTAGCTTAGACATGAACCAAAGAGCATCTACTGATGGATGCTTAAACTATGAAGGAGTACCTACTGATGGGTGCTCACACCTCTATGTTGGTGACATAGAGATCACTTTTGAAAGTGTTTCTACAAGTACAAGTTTCATTAAGCATGATAATGAAGACCTTGTAGCGGTTGAAGAAGAACCAAGATCAACTTCCCCATCACCACTTGAGCTTCATGAAGTTGGTCCAAGCAAAATTGAAGAGGATGAGGAGGTTCATTTGCAAGAGCCTCATTTTCTTGAAGGGTCCTTAAAGATGAATGAAAATAATATCCAAGAGTCCCTCAGCATTCTCCATGACACTCAAGCATTGGTGTCAAATTCTTGTTGGAGAGCTACTTCATTGGAGGAAACATCCTTCCTTGAAGACATGGAGAAGATTCAAAGAGCAATGTGCCACATCAAATGTAATTTCATGTCTTTGATTTTTGATAGAAACCATTTGTTTGAGCTTAATGAATTGTTACATGATGCATACTTGAAGAATAATGAGGATATTCATAAGCTCACAATTCAAAATGAGCAACTTCTTGAAAAGTTGCAAGATACTTGTTTTTCCTCCTATGTTTCAGATTGTCAAATGGTAGATTGTTTGGAGGATTCTCATGACATGGTGGATCATGAGAAATGTGAAAATTTGAATGTTCTTGATGTGTTTGAAGATGAACTTGAAGAGATCCAAACACTTTATGTGGTGGAAGAGGAATTTGAATTGCCTCTTGATGAAGGTTATGCAATTTTTAAAGAAGAGCATGATTCCTCTACATTGGAACCAAACTATGACAAAGAGTTCACACTTTTGAAGGAGCTGCATGATACTACCCACATGGATCCTTCCCATGATGAAACTCCTGAACTTTTTGATCATTTGGGTGAGTTAGTACATTCTCCTACATCCTACAATTCCATGTTTTGCAGTATTAGTCTCAATGAAGTATGGGTGAAAGGGTTCTTTTTGATGGTGCCACATGAGGAGTATGGAACTCCTAGATTTAACCTTTATGATGACATGGTTGGAGCACATTCTTATTCACATTTGTAGCAGCATAATTTGTCACTTTATGATGATTCACATCTACATGGATGCACCTATGATATGGATTTGAGTCACTTGAATACTCATGGTTTTTCTTGCTCAACACTGGGTTCATTTGATGTTAGAGGAACTTCATCCAACACTTGGATGAATAGATTTATGATGGGAGAACATTTTTGTTGGCAGCCACATACTTTGTTACATCTTTATGATTCTCACATTCATGGATGTATGGGTGAGACTTCTTTGAGTCATTTGAAGTCTCCTTGTTTTTTCTGCTCATTATTTGGTTCAGATTCTAGTGGAGATTCTTCATTCACTTCTTGGATGAAAGAATACATAGCTGAATATTTTGATGCATATCACATCCTTTTGGAGCAGCATTATAGGACATGGGATCCTCACCTATGTCATTGGAGCAGATTTGATTGGTCACTTGAATCTTGTATGCACTTGGAAAATGGTGGTCTACTTGCTTGGAGGTATAAGCACTTTCATGACTCTTTGATGAAGCATATCCTAGATGTACATTTTCATTATGTTGTTATGTACTTTGATGATATATATTTGGTACTCATGATTTTTGGAAGAATGCATACAAGAAAATGGGATCCAGGAATCCTCTTATCTAATGGTGTAGGTTGGAGAGCACTCTTAATTGTTGGGGTGCAATACAAGCAATGGGACCCTGGAATAATTTTTGTCTCATTGGTTTCATTTTTTTGGGGGAAGCAAGCAGTATGGGAGATGGATTCCCCACTTAATAAAGTGATTTTAATCAGAGTAGTGCAGCAGCAAGCATGGTGGTTCCTCTCTAAAATATTCATGGAAACTCAAAGACTCAAGGTTTGGCAATTCAATGGCAACTTCAAAGAATTATACAGAAAGCAGGTTCTTCAACACCCATGTTTGAAATTGCTTGAGGACAAGCAATATTGGGAAGGGAGGATTTGTCATGTCCCAAATTTGTAATTGGGTCACAATGGCCTAATCACATTAGCCATATTCATTAGAGTTTGTAAAATTGATGTTAAGGGTCAAATAAATGCCAATGAGGAAAATTACTAGTTTCCTAGGTTTGGGGTGGAAGCTTTGGGATTTGGAATAAGGGGGATAATAAATGATGTTTAGACATTGGAAGGGTTCAAGTATTTAATAAATAGAGTGAATAAAGAAATTCAAGAGAAATCCTAGGTGACAAATGGTTTTGGAGACATATGAAGGATGTGGGACCCACACTAGCTTGATTTTTCATAATACATGGTATATCTCTTTTGCAAATTCGAATTAATGGGAATGTGAACACTCTTGGGTGAGTTGGTAAGTCATAACACATGTCATTGAGCATCTTAGGTCGAATTGGGAAGTATTGGTAACCTCCATGGAAGATAAAGAGTCAAAGTGGAAGTTTGTGGACACTTGGGCTAGATTCCCTAGCCCCTATGACACCAATGATGGAGCATCTATGACAACTATGACAAATTGCAGACCTGACCTCTGACATCTGACCACTATGACATGTCAGCCCCAAAAATAGGCTCAAGGAAGTCGAATTTGGGAGTTGGAGAAGCCAAAGAGACCCAAAATCGAATTTGGGAGAAGATGGAAGGTTGGAACTAGGAGACAAGTGGCAAATGTGGAATATTTCCTAAATGGAAATCTATTGAATCTATTGAGAGGATTTCGACCCTTAGAAGGCTAATGTTGGTTATAAAATGTATAAATGAAGTATGAGAATGGCTTTTGATCATTTGTAGAATTTGCAATTGCATTTGTGAAGAGGGAGAGCTAGTGGATGACTAGTTTCTTGCCTTAGCCAATTTCGAGGGTGAAAGATTCCCATCCAAGTTGGCAATTGGAAAGGCCATTCAGACCTTTCATTTGGAGCTTTAATGGAGTCTTTATTTGTAGGTGTAAGCTACAGGGCAACTCATGGTTTCTTCTATTTCAGCTCGCTCCTTCAACCATTTCTAGTTTTGATGGCATATTCTTGATCCTTGAGGGAGGGCGTTTTTGGTGAGCTACTGTACTCTTTGGGGGAGCTTCTAATGCCACATTTCTTTTGTAATATGAAGTAAATACTCTGTTCTTCATATCCAGAAAGTTTCAGGTCGAAATTCCAAGTAGAAATGTATAAATCTCATTTTTAATGGAAGAACGATGTCATTTCCCCACTACCTTGTTGTGAACCAATGTATTGATGATGATTTCGAATGAATGGATGATTCTCTGATATATTTGTGATCAATATACTGCCATGGATGTCTTATACAAGTTTCATGTACTGTAATTGAGCATTTGAAGCATTTTTACTTCGTTTAGTTGTATTGGGAGGTGAAATAGTGTCATTTCCCCAAGGGTCGAATTGGGGATTTTTGCAGTTGAATGAGAGAGGGTGAGAACAGTTGTAATAAACCATTAATGGTGCATATGAGACATTAATAACATACTTAACACATTACATACCTCTGTTCATAAATTTGAGTGGGTTTGGAGGCATTTGGGAAGCCATTTTCAGTACTTACCTCAGGGGGATTTGAACCCCAAATTACTAGTAAAATTGCATACTTGGTCCAGAATCTTGAGAGAATTTGCAGAGGTCTTTTGGTAGCCATATGTTATCCCTGAACATAATATTCAATTCCTAATATCATTCATAAACCTTCCTTGAATATTTGAAGGCATTTGGAGTCAATTTAAGACCTAGAGACCAATACTAGTCAAAGGGAAATCACTAGTAAAGTTACCTACATTGACCAGAATTGAAAGAGTATTTGCAGAAGTGTTTTAAAGGTACAAAGGCATCCCTGAAACACATATTTATGTTATAATATCATTCATATACCTTCTCAGAAGATTTGGGATCATTTGGTGCAAATTTGGGACCTAGAGATCGAAACTAGTCCAAGGTCGAACCAAGGAAAAAAAAGTGAAAAATTGCAATTTTAATAAAATTCCTAACAAGGGACATTACCCCGGCAGGTATCCAACAGGTGTCCCTGAAGGCCTTTTGGATGTGAGACAGAACGAGCCATAGACTGACGACCGTGGCTCCGATCGACAAACCGTAGACTCCGTTGGATTCAGGACGCCGGGATAGTGCTAGGGGTGCCCCTCTCCTCTGGTCCCGTGGCCCCGGTGTTACCTTGTATGTCCATTTTGGAAACTAGGGTTTTGCTCAGTAAGGGAGTGCAATTTTTGCACACAGGGGTGAACTTTGGAAAATAATCCACTGGGCACTTATGGCTAGCGTTCCCAGCCGGAACCTGCCTAGACACACTTGAAAGACTCCCCAAAACCCGGTTTTGTTGCACGGTTGGAGTTCTATGCCCCTGGTAGGTATCCAGTAGGTGTCCCTAAAGGCCTTTTGGATGCAAGACAGAACGAGCCATAGAATGACGACCGTGGCTCCGATCGAAAAACTATCGACTTCGTTGGATTCAAGACACCGGGATAGTCCTAAGGGTGCCCCTCTCCTCCGGTCCCGTGGCCCCGGGGTCTCCTTGTACTTCCATATTGGAAACTAGGGTTTTGCTCAGTATGGGAGTGTGCAATTTTTGCACACGCGGGTCAACTTTGGAAAATCATCCACCGAGCACTTATGGTTAGCATTCCCAGCCGGAACCTACCCTGACACACTTGCAGAACTGCCTGGAACCCAATTTTGTTGCACGGTTGGAGTTCTATGCCCTCGACAGGTATCCTGTAGGTGTCCTTTAAGGCCTTTTGGATGCGAGACAGAATGAGCCATAGAATGATGACCGTGGCTCCGATCGACAAACCATCGACTCCATTGGATTCAGGACGCCGGGATATTGCTAGGGGTATAGATGATGATGAGGAACCTAGAGATGACAATGATCACGAAGATGTTGATGATGGTGATGATGATGAAGACGTTGATGATGATGGTGATGGTGATGAAGATGATGATGATGATGATGGAGACGATGATGATGATGGAGATGTTGATGAGGAACCTAGATATGACAATGATGATGAAGATGTTGATGATGATGATGATGATGGTGATGATGATGAAGACGTTGATGATGATGGTGATGGTGATGAAGATGATGATGACGAAGATGTTGATGAGGAACCTAGAGATGACAATGATGATGAAGATGGTGATGATGATGATGATGATGATGAAGACGTTGATGGTGATGGTGATGAAGATGATGATGGAGAAGATGATGATGACGAAGATGTTGATGAGGAACCTACAGATGACAATGATGATGAAGATGGTGATGATGATGAAGACGTTGATGATGATGGTGATGGTGATGAAGATGATGACGATGATGATGATGGAGATGTTGATGAAGAACCTAGAGATGACAATGATGAGGAAGATGTTGATGATGATGATCATGGTGATGATGATGAAGATGTTGATGATGATGGTGATGGCGATGAAGATGGTGATGAAGATGATGATGAAGAAGATGATGATGATGTAGATGTTGACGAGGAACCTAGAGATGACAATGATGATGATGATGAGGTAGGTCTAAATCCTCCATCAAGGAAATTTCCAACCATTAGGTGACAATGATGAACATGTTAGTGCTACTCAATTAGATGATGAAGTAGCTCAAGACAATATGGAAGTTGTTGCATCACATGAACCACATACATATTCTCTAGAACCAATTCAAAATGACACTATTGAATTGAATATGATTGAAGGTTGTCAAGTGGAAAGAATCCTCAATGAAAAAATGACATTGCAAAGCCAAAAACCCTAGCATGAATGGTTATCTTAAACCATGATGAATATGAATATGAATATTGTTACTAACGCTAATGAAAAAATCCTTAACATGCCCTTATTTCCAACATATTTGAACAACAATGAAATTATCCATTATTATGTCGATGAAGGCAATGAAGAACCAACTCAAGAAGCCAATGAAGAAGAATCATATCTCTCAAATTATCCTCATATTCATCCAAGTTCTAGATTAGTTTCCGAGGGTTAGATTAGTTTTTCTAGGGCTAGTTTAGGTTTATAGTATTCTAGCTTAGTTTTCTAGTGTTAAATTAGTGTTTTTAGGGTTAGTTTAGCTTTCTAGGATTTCTAGGGCTAGATTATGTTTGTAGGGTTATATTAGTGCTTCTAGGGTTAATCATGCATGAATAAACAATCACATGGCTATAAATCATAACTTAATCATAACTCATACATCAAATAAACGATATAAGATATAAGATATCAAATTCCTATCTAACATGAATAACATTAATCATGCATGAATAAACAATCACATGGCTATAAATCATAACTTAATCATAACTCAGACATCAAATAAACGATATAAGATAACGATATCAAATAAACTATATAACATGAATAACATTAATCGTGCATGAATAAACAATCACATGGCTACACTATGTACCTTAATCAATTAGGCCTTCCGGATCCTCTCGATTTTTTATTGTCTCGAACAACCTCTCATGCTCTGCATGAGGTAGTAAGTAGTGTACCTTGTTTGATGTCTTCGTTGACATTGTTTGCAGTTGGATGTTTGTACCGATGATGAGGTGCGTAAAGTGATACACCCGTGAACCTGGTCTATAATCCATGTATGTGTAGCCATTGCTCTTTGGTCCCTTTCCATATACTGTAAGATATTCCCCCTGAACAACCATCGAGCCAGTCGGAAAGGTAATGCCTTCACTACCGGTTAATGATGCCAGGAGGGTTTGCTTCCCCTGGATGCATCATGCCAACCAATAATTCGTCCCAATTGCGCTGTTTGTCGGGGCGACAACTGCGTAGATGTGTCTTGCAAAAGTGCATTTTAAGGTCATATTCCAACAAGTAGTGGTTTGATAACTTGGATAATTACAAAAACAAGGAGGGAACCAGGACATGCATGCATAAATGTTTACTTGGCTGTACAAGATCAGATATATGATCATATTCATTCGAAATAGAGGATTGGCCTTCGTCTAACTCGATTGTTTCAACAACTGCACGTAGGTCCACTGCAAGTGATACATGATCCCATTCATCAACCCAATCCATTGATTCGCACTCATCCCACTCACAACTGCTGCAAGACCCAAAAAAGCAAGCAAGTTTTTGTGTCCATATTTCAAATAAGGGGTTGTTTGAGCTTCGAACCGAATGAAATCCATGAGTGCCTTGCACAGTACTACAATTATAAGAATGTGATCGATCTATATCAACTACATTCCATAAATTTCTGACAACATGTCCTCTACCTGTTGTTATGTGTTGCTCCGTGGTTCGATCTAACATTTTTGCTTTGCACCGTCGAACTATGGATTTGGCATTCCGAATATGAGGGTCTCTCATGCACCTCATCTCCTCCCTTCGTAGGGAAGTTTTGAGACATGCTCCAGCCCCTTCGTGCTCTCCCTTTCCATGCCCGGTCTCAAAATAGTTCAATACATGCAGCACATCATAAGTCTTGTGCAAAATACTCAGCCACTGGAAAACACGTGCATTTTTGAACTGGTCTGCACAACCATTTGACCATATCCAATGCTGATCCATCTGTATACCTCTCTCCTTTAGCTGATCATAGAAAATTTTGAAGCAATGCTGCACATAATGCAGGTCGTGGCACCTGTCGTCACTGATGTAGAAGTTGGTCTCTTTCAATATTATCCTCATGTCGTTGCTTCTCTCTGGCGCGTGCCTATACATGATGTGGACCATTATGCTAACTTGGTCTGAATGGTAGTATTGACTTTGAATCTCATTCTGTGGCTGTAGGGTGTAGTTTTCAGCAAAGTCCACAACCGACAATATTGTGCCACTGGGAAAGGTGTCCCTGCATTGTCTGTACTATTCATCCTGCCATCATGCTACATGGACATGCTGTACATATTGCTCGGTCTTTTGGTATAATTCCTTCATGAAATTGCAAATTTGTACCTGGTGCCACAAAAACAAGGGCATTAATAAAACGTGACATTTTCAATCTGAATATATATGTACAAATTCAACATGTATAGTATGAAAGTATGCAGACTTAGATTACATGTGACTTCACCAATGCAATTTTTTTGCTTTCCTTCAAACTATCTACTTGATATGTTATGTACTGGAAGTTCTGCATTTCTATTGACATCCTCCCAAATTTGTGCTCCGCAGTTGCGTGGATGCAACGGCTCAATAATGCAAATCCACTGCAACTAGAACATGTCCCATACAAACATGATCTTTTATAATATTTTTCTCCTTCCGGTCTTGGACACATTATGCTATGTATAAATTCTCTGGATGCATTCGGTGGTTGTAACGATGGGAAATACTGCACAATGTTAGTATGCAAACCACAAAATATATGTCTATATGTATCATAATTGTACTCAAATTCTACATGGTATCTACAACAACATGTATTGTGATCAATGCAAATTCTAACATACCAGGGTTGGCATTTTTCAAAGGACCTTTGGCCCAAGTTCAATTGTGTGTGCTCATTCTTGAACCTCTCATAGAGTTCTGTTTGTGTCGTGTCAAGGAAGTGCTTGACATGGGGTTCACCCCCCTAACACCTTTTCTCAACTTTAAAACATCTCTTTGATTCAATGAAGGTCTAGTGTTATCATGCCAAGACTTTTGCACTAGTTCTTTAACATCATCAATGAGCTTCATGTCTAAACGAGGTAACCTACCAACAAAGGCCCAACAATCTTTTTGGTCTGGGGTCTCAAGTTTTTCTCTAATGGCATAATACTTTTGAAGAGTCTTTCTATCTGCTTTAAAGATTTTACATGTGTGTGATAGTAGGTGACGTTGCCTTGTGGATTTGTCTACAATTGATTCCAACAGTACACGACGGGCCGCATTAAAATATTTTGTACGAGAAGTTTTTCCAATCAAATTAAATGCAGATTGTAGATTTCTAACAACATGATTGTTGGCATCTGAACTTCTAACTACCTTTATGCCCAAAATTCTCCTAACATGAGCTAGACAATGTGATTTTAACAAAGCAAGAAACAATTGACATTTTGCTGCATCGGTTTTGGATTCAAAAAAATCTTTGATTATCTTGCTACAATGGAAATCAATAGTGCGTTTGGGCATCTTACCTTCAAGTCCTGAAAATGAACTTTCATCCACATGAATACGTCTAGGAGTTCTTCGTCATCCGATTGATAGTCGAGGCAAGGGAGTCGGCAAGGAAGTACGAGTCTCGTCAATGGTTTTTTGTGGCCCTTCGTTCACAAATTGGTCCTGCAAGGGAGTGTGTTCGCCATGTGTGCGCTCTTCTTGGGGAGGTTTCCAATTAAGAACTTGTTCAACATCCATCCCTTCATACTCGACATCAGGAAAGATTTGATTGACTTCAACCAATTCGTCATTGCTTGTTGATGGATCTAAGGCACTGACAATTTGATTTCTACGGTTTTGCATGTGCAACCTGGCATTTTCTCTTATCTCATGGGCCTTTTCAGGGGGCAAATCCTTCCTTCTAGAGTTTCTTTTATTATTACGTCTGTTGCCCATATTCAATGCGTTTTTTAGAAAAACAAAAATATCACCCCTGCAAGAATGAACAACAAACAAGATATTAAAACTCGATGTGCATGATTATTAAAGCTCGATGTAGCAATTGATTATGTACAACAACATCTAGTGAGAATGTTTTCATATAATCTTAAAAGCTATTGGGAATGCCTTACATATAAATACAAGATCACCTCTAGAACTCAGTAGGATGGTATGGGATGTTAGTACGAGCAAATTCCCGACAAGGGAGAATCTCATACTCACTTCATTTTCATGGTATGGATGAGGGAAAATAGCCCCAAAAGACTAAGAGTTTTCAATTCTTTAGGTGTTTGTGTGAGTTGTTGTAGTGAAACCATGAGGAATTCAACAAATGTTTGTCTATTACATGGAGGAATGTGATTATGAAATGTTATTGGTGGTGATGCAAGTAATTTTTTTTTATTATCTTCATGAAAGGTTGAAAGCATTGCTTGGTGCATGTTGTAGTTTTTTTTGGTAAGACGTTTTTATTGTCTATGTTGAAGATTAAGAAGACTAAAATAGATCTATCATACAATTCATGAGGAAAAACCAAAATAGATGCCATTCAAACAAGTGAATGAATACTAAAATACATTTAACAAGATAAAATTGTCACCATATCTCAAGGATTATGATTGCTCTTTGCTTCAAATGTAAAATGCTCCTTTGATATGTCCACTATATGTAAGAAGAGTTCATGTGTGTCCAAGTAGCATGAGAATTCAATCCAAGGAGCCAAATCGAGTCCAACTGTTGTGTATTCACTCAAATGATCCAAATAGAGCCCAAGAGGTGTGTATTCAATCCAAATAGCCAAATAGAGCCCCAAATGTTGTGTATTCTATCCAAATGGTCAAGGAAGCACCAAATGGTGTATGAATTCAATATAAAATGTAAATGCTTGTCGGACTATGCGTGAAAACAACCAACAAAACGCGATGAAGCAGGGAGAAAATGCAGGAGAAGAGCGCGGGTGTTTAGGGGTTTTGGGGTTAGGGTTATAAGGATTGTAGATTAAGAGTTAAAGGTTATAGGGATTATAGGCAAGTTATGGGGTTAAATGTCATCATCATCATCATCTTCATCAACATCATCTAAATAGTTTTCATCATCATATGGAGCTTGTCTAATTTTGGATATAAGGAGGATATAAGATGATGATGACGATGATGATGATGGAGATGTTGATGTTGATGATGATGGTGATGGTGATGGTGATGGTGATGGTGATGATGATGATGGAGAAGATGATGATGATGGAGATGTTGATGAGGAAGGGGGGGATGAAAATGATGATGGAGATGTTGATGATGATGATGGTGATGGTGATGATGGTGAGTGATGATGATGCGAGGAGGGTTTGATTATGATGAGGAGGGTCTTCATCTTCGGCACCATCATCATCGTGATCATCATCTTCATCTCCATCATCATCATCATCCTCATCACCATCATCATGAGGATGATGATGATGATGGTGAGGATGATGATGATGATGATGGTGATGATGAAGGGGAGGACGATGATGATGATGTCGAGGATGATGGTGATGAGGATGATGATGATGATGGTGATGATGATGATGATGGTGATGATGATGACATGATGATGATGATGATGATGATGATGATGGTGATGAGGATGGTGAGGATGGTGGTGATGACGGTGATGATGATGAAGATGATGACGATGGTGATGATGATGAAGATGTTGATGATGATGACGATGGTGATGCAGATGATGATGATGATGAAGATGATGAGGATGACGGAGATGATGATGATGATGGTGAAGATGATGGTGATGATGGAGATGTTGATGAGGAAGGGGGAGATGACAATGAAGATGAGGAGGATGATGCAGATGATGATGATGATGATGGTGAAGATGATGATGATGATGATGATGACGATGGTGATGAGGACATGGTGATGATGATGATGAAGATGATGATGATGATGGAGATGTTGATGATGATGGAGATGTTGATGAGGAAGGGGGAGATGACAATGATGATGAAGAGGAGAACGATGATGATGATGATGATGAGGATGATGATGATGATGGTGAGGATGATGATGATGATGATGGTGATGAAGAGAAGGACAATGATGATGATGATGATGAGGATGATGGTGATGAGGATCATGATGGTGATGAGGATCATGATGGTTATGGTGATGATGATGATGATGATGATGAAGATGTTGATGATGAAGATCCTGATCCTGACCATCATCATGATCATCTTCATCATCACCATCATCATCATCCTCATCACCATCATCCTCATCTCCATCATCATCATCATCTTGTTCATCATCATCACCATCATGATCATGATCATGATCATCACCATATTCATCAACATCATCATCATCATACTCATATCCATCCTCATCATCATCCTCATCACCATCATCCTCATCATCATCATCATCGTCATCCTCTTCATCATCACCATCATCATCATCATCTCACCATCATCATGATCATCTTCATCACCATAATCATCATCATCATCCTCATCACCATCATCCTCATATCCATCATCATCATCTTGTTCATCATCATCATCATCATCATCTTGTTCATCATCATCATCATCACCATCATCACCATCGTGATCATGATCATGATCATCACCATCTTCATCACCATCATCATCATCATCCTCATCACCATCATCCTCATCTCCATTATCATCATCCCCATATCCCCCTTAATCATCAACATCTCCATCATCATCATCTTCCTCATCAACATCTCCATCATCATCATCATCATCATCATCATCCTCCTCCTCCTCCTCCTCCTCCTCCTCCTCATCATCCTCCTCCTCTTCATCATCCCATCATCATCATCATCATCACCATCATCATCATCATCCTCATCACCATCATCATCAACACCGTCATCATCATCATCATCACCATCATCATCATCATCCTCATCACCATCATCATCAACACCGTCATCATCATCATCATCACCATCACCATCATCATCCTCATCCTCATCACCATCATCCTCATCCTCATCATCATTGTCCTCCTCTTCATCATCATTGTCATCCCCCCCTTCCCCATCAACATCTCCATCATCATCATCATCATCATCATCTACATCACCATCATCATGATCATCACCATCACCATCATCATCATCATCACCATCATCACCATCATCACCATCACCATCATCCTCATCCTCATCATCCTCATCCTCACCATCATCATCATCGCCCTCCTCTTCATCATCATTGTCACCTCCCCCTTCCCCATCAACATATCCATCATCATCATCTTCTTCATCATCATCAACACCATCCTCATCACCATCGTCATCATCATCATTGTCATATCCCCCTTCCCCATAAACATATCCATCATCATCATCTTCTTCATCATCATCAACATCATCCTCATCACCATCGTCATCATCATCGACATCTTCATCATCATCACCATCATCATCAATGATGATGATGAAGATGTGGATCATGATGACGATGATGATGAGGATTGATGATGATGGTGATGATGATGAAGATGTTGATGATGATGACGATGGTGATGAGGATGATGTTGATGATGATGAAGAAGATGATGATGAAGAAGATGATGATGATGGATATGTTGATGGGGAAGGGAATGATGATGATGGTGATGATGATGAAGATGTTGATGATGATGACGACGATGGTGATGAGGATGATGTTGATGATGATGATGGATATGTTGATGGGGAAGGGGGAGATGACAATGATGATGAAGAGGAGGACGATGATGATGATGACGACGATGTTGATGATGGAGATGTTGATGAGGAAGGGGGAGATGACAATGATGATGAAGATGTTGATGATGATGGTGGTGGTGATGATGATGATGATGATGGTGATGATGATGAATATGGTGATGAATATAATGATGATGATGATGAAGATGATGATGATGATGGAGATGTTGATGAGGAAGGGGGAGATGACAATGATGATGAAGAGGAGGATGATGATGATGATGAGGATGATGGTGATGATGATGACGATCATCATCATCATCGTGGTCATCATATTCATCATCATCATCATCATCATCATCATCATCATCATCATCATCATCATCTCCATCCTCATCCTCATCCTCATCCTCATCACCATCATCCTCATCATCATCATCATCACCATCATCAATACCATCACCATCACCATCAAGATGGTGATGCAGATGATGATGATGATGATGAAAATGATGATGATGATGATGGAGATGTTGATGAGGAGGGGGGAGATGCCAAAGATGATGAAGAGGAGAACGATGATGATGGTGAGGATGATGATGATGATGGTGATGATGAAGAGGAAGACGATGATGATGAGGATGAGGATGATGGTGATGAGGATATTGATGACGATGGTGATGATGATGACATGATGATGATGATGATAATGATGAGGATGGTGGTGATGAGGATGATGGTGATGATGATGATCATCATCATCATCATCATGATCATCATATTCATCGTCGTCATCATCATCATCATCATCATCATCATCATCATCACCATCGTCATCATTATCAACATCTTCATCACCATCATCATCATCATCATCATCATCACCATCATCATCATCATCCTCATCACCATCATCCTCATCTATCATCATTGTCCTCCTCTTCATCATCACCATCATCATCATAATCCTCACCATCATCATGATCATCCTCATCATCATCATCATCGTTCTCATCTTCATATCATTTTCATCTCCCCCTTCCTCATCAACATCTCCATCATCATCATCATCATCATCATCATAATCATCAGCATCACCATCTTCATCATCATCACCATCATCATCATCATCCTCATCACCATCATCATCATCATCATCACCGTCATCATCATCATCATCATCATCATCATCCTCATCATCATCATCATCATCGTCCTCCTCTTCATCATCCTATCCTCATCATCCTCATCACCATCATTATCAACACCGTCATCACCATCATCATCCTCATCACCATCATCCTCATCATCATCATCATCGTTCTCCTCTTCATCATCATTGTCATCCCCCCCTTCCCCATCAACATCTCCATCATCATCATCATCATCATCATTATCACCATCATCATCCTCATCCTCATCACCATCATCATCATCATCACCATCACCATCATGATCATCCTCATCCTCATCATCGTCATCATCATCCTCATCATCATCATCATCATCCTCACCATCATCCTCATCATCCTCATCATCATCATCATCATGTTGATGATGATGATGATGAAGAGGAGAACGATGATGATGATGAAGAGGAGAATGATGACATCATCATCGCCACCATCATCCTCATCATCATCATCATCATCATCATCATGTTGATGATGATGATGATGAAGAGGAGAACGATGATGATGATGAAGAGGAGAATGATGATGATGATGATGAGGATGATGATGATGATGGTGAGGATGATGATGATGATGGTGATGATGAAGAGGAAGATGATGATGATGAGGATGAGGATGATGGTGATGAGGATGATGATGATGATGGTGATGATGATGACATGATGATGATGATGATTATGGTGATGAGGATGATGGTGATGATGATGATCATCATCGTGATCATCATCATCATCATCATCATCATCATCATCATCATCTTCATCACCATCATCATCATCAACAACATCTTCATCACCATCATAATCATCATCATCATCATCACCATCATCATCCTCATCACCATCATCCTCATCATCATCATCATCGTCCTCCTCTTCATCATCACCATCATCATCATCATCCTCACCATCATCATCATCATCCTCCTCCTCCTCATCATCGTTCTCATCTTCATCATCATTGTCATCTCCCCCTTCCTCATCAACATCTCCATCATCATCATCATCTTCATCATCATCATTATCTGCATCACCATCGTCATGATCATCACCATCACCATCATCATCACGATAATCATCCTCATCATCATTTTCATCTCCCCCTTCCTCATCAACATCTCCATCATCATCATCTTGTTCATCATCGAACTGAACTGGGGAGATTCGAAACCGCGACCTATGTCTAGTCCCAAAGCTACCACCTTCAAGATTGAAGTGCAGCTGGCAATGGACGACACAAGTGTAGTTTATTACCACCCTATTATTTTTTCACTGCAAATTATATGTATTCTTTAATTTCATTTGTCAACTTTATGTATCCCTTTGTATGTTTTCTTTGATATACTTTGTCAACTTTATGTATCCCCTTGACACATGAAATTAAACAACGCATGCGCGTTCTCAGACACGCGTGCGCGCTCCTAGTGACGTGTGTACGCATCTGCACATGCGCGTATTTGCGCGCACGCGTGACTGGATTCAAATTTTTTTTGGCGCCCTTGCAGGTTTGGTATTAGCTTCGGATTGCCAAACCTTGAGGCTCGGTCTGATTTGGTCTGATTTGTGGCAGAACACAACAATTTCTGTAACTTCATGTTTTTCACGCCTAGTTCCGCATATGCTCCACTTGTGCACTACGAATGAAATTGCACACACTTGTCGAGCTCTATGTGCAGATTCTAAATATATATTTTTTGAAAAGATCTGTTATTTTTTTTTCTATTTTTAATTCATTTTTAACTGCATACATGTCAAATTTGTTAAAAACATAGGTTGTTTATTTGGCCTATAATATTTTTTTGGCTTACCTATTTCGAGAATGGAGAAGAACCCGCATAAGAGTACAAGAATACCTACAAGCTAAAAAACAAAAAAGTTTTTTGATTGTGTTCAGACCATGATATGGTGGCTCAACACTTGACCATGTCAGTTTAGGGCTTCATTGACTTTCGAAATTTAAAAAAAATATAAAATTAACTTTTAAAATTTTGGAAAAATAGCGCCGCACAAGATTTGTCTGTTGCCTACGCCTCTACATATTTTTTTACTCATAAATTGACAATATACATAACAAACAGGTGTATCAATTAAAACATGTGCATTATGTTTTAGAGAAAAAATAACATACCAATCTTAAAATAATGACATTTTGGGGTGATTATACCACGTTTCCATAAATAAAAGTTATATATTCTGGAAGGTCATCCGTCATTCTACGTTTCATCTTCTTACACCTAATTCGAAAAAGTTTTGTAGGTACCTCTAATAATTAATTTTAATGATAATATTTCTGTTTTTCGAGCATGTCATTGCAACTAACGTGTCATAATTGGGTATCATTACCTTGCATCATCCCTAATCCGCATTGGATTATGGTTTGATGATGTCATTACTTCTCCTTAGTACCATTTCCTCCTTCATTAAATAGTAGTACCAAAATTCCTTCTCCACCATGCACAAGTCTCTTGTACAACTCGCAAAAATGGTTACTAAAGACTCTACAACTAACTAATATGGACCTTACAAAAGAATCTACAACTACATAAAATGTGCCTAGAACATAGTCATAGCCATTTTCCACACTCATGATGCAACATATTCCTCAGTGTTTTCATTCACACCACATATATTGATTTTAGCATGTTTGCTCATATCCAATTTTTTTTTTGTTAGATCAATGATCATGATCTTGTCCTTGACCTCAAGACATTTTTGATAATGTTTCCCTTTGGAACATCAATGAGTGCCACTAGTATATACATTGGTGTATATCGTGGTGTATATTGGTGTATAAACTGTATATCTGTAGTATTATACAGTATATACACTGGTGTATATACCAGTATACATATACTGTTATATACACCAATGTATACTGTATATTTGTAATGTATATACACCGGTGTAATTACATCAACCACATAAAAGCTATAAAAAAAATGTAATTACCTATGGTGAGTTCTAGCTTTGGAATCCATGTTTTGCACTCCATAGTATTGTGACCTGGAATGATGATTGTGAAGCCATCGAATGGTTCAGTAGGTAGCTTTCTCCTCTCCACCATGGCTGCATCAATGAAGTTATGTGTGGCTCCTCCATCTACCAATACCGATACCCTTTGTCCTTGTACCACTCCCTTGCATCGAATAGTGTGAAAACGAGGCACTCCTAAAAGCACTGCCATTCTCCCTTTGTCAGGTGAAGGATGATCCTCTTCTTGTTTCCCTTCTTCTGCTGTGTAATATACATTAGTGTATATACTAGTATATACACTATACCCATGTATAACCAGTGCATATACCAGTATATACACCGGTGTATATACTGGTATATACATTCGTATAGTATATACTGGTATATACACCGGTGTATATACTGGTATATGCATAGTATATACTGGTATATACACCGGTGTATATACTGGTATATACCAGTATATACTATGCATATACCAGTATATACACCGGTGTATATACCAGTATATACTATACGAATGTATATACCAGTATATACACCGGTGTATATACTGGTATATGCACTGGTTATACATGGGTATAGTGTATATTACTAGGCATGGGTATACTAGTATATACACTAGTGTATATACGAGTATATACACTAGTGTATGTAGTATATATACTAGTATATACACTAGTGTATGTAGTATATAACACTAGTAGTTTATGAAGCTTGTGCAATTTATCAAGTTGTTTATGAATATGAAAAGTTGAACCAATATAGAAACAATGAGTATGGGGATGATAATGATGGCAATAATGAGCATGGGGATGATGATAATGAGCATGAGGGCGACAATGGTGACAATGGGCATGAGGATGAGAATGATGATGGTGATATATACACCAGTGTATACACCACTGTATATATTGATGTATATATACCAATATTACACTAGTATATACAATGGTGTATATATTGGTATATACTAGTAATATACATTGATGTATATATCAGTATATACACTAGTGTATACATTGGTATACAAACTAGTGTATATACCGGTATACACTAATGTATATACTGTTGATATGTACGTTAGTAATATAAACTAGTGTATACACTAGTGTATATACTGAGTAATAAACACTAGTGTATATATTGGTATACACACTAGTTATACATTGGTATATACACTAGTGTATATACTGGTATACACACTGCAGTGTAGTATATATTGGTGTATATACTAGTATATATACAATTGGTGTATATATTGGTATATACACCAGTGTATATACCAGTATATACACCAGTGTATATACCAGTATATACACCAGTGTATATACCAATATATAAGAAATGATTTTGATATATGTAATAATTTGTTGTCGCGTGAAGTTTCTTGGACTCTTTAGACCATTTAGCATGTTTGTTTATATGTAATTTGGGGCATATATGGACTTAAACTAATGTTATTTTAGTTGTATGCACTATTTCTAGATACAAATGAGAAACTTTGCATATTTGTTTATAGTGGTTTGGGATCTAGAATTCAATAGAATTAACAGTTTTCAATATTTTAGGATTGCAAGGTTTCCACTGGATTCTATCATGTATGATATTATGGGTTTGACATGTAATCAAACAAATCAAACTCCCTATGATTCTTGATGTTGGTAGAGCCTATTGTTGAACTCTTTTGTCTTGACCTTAACTAGCAAAATGCACCCTTCACTCAAGTGAAAACATTTATTAAGCATGGGAAGCTTCTTTACCCTATCTTAAAACTTGGATTAGGAAGTTTCATCAAAACTATACGGTGTTGACTAATGTACTTGGAGGACCAACTTTGATATTCTGGGTAGAGTCAATGGCTAGAGCCTAGAAGAGGGCTAAACGGTGCTATTGATGAATAAAATCCCAATATTGGCAAGGATTTTGATATTTTATTATTTGTTGTGGCATCAAGTTTTTTGGACTCTATAGGACATTTAGCGTCTTTGGTTATGTATTTTCGGGAAGACATCAATTGTACTTGATTTTTTTTTTAGTTGTAATCAACCTTGCTATATACATGAGAAAATTTGGATATTTGTGAATATTGGTTTGGATTCACAAGGATGCTTGAATGTATATATATGTATATATTGAAATTGATTTGATTTTTATGAGTTAACTGGGGTTTTAATTTGCTTTGGGCATACAAATGTTTGGAGTTATGGTATAAATTCTTTTAGGGCATACAAATTTAAAAATTCATGGATTCAATTGATTATAGGGCATAAAAACAAAAAATATAGAAATTAGAAGGGTGGAATTTGGTTGAAATAGCAGAGGTTGAAGAAATTGGTGCCCAAGGTGGAAGATTTGGGCTCTATTATATATACTAGTGTATGTTTTTTAGTGTATATACACTAATGTATATTCTAGTGCATAGTCAATAGGTATATACATGAGTCTATATACTAGGCATATACACTAGTGTATATTTTAGGAATTTAGCTCGTATAAAGTAGGTAGGTGTATATATATAAACACTAGTATATATTATTAGGTATAGAAATAACTCACACTTATTACAATCTATAAATGCATGAATCACTATGGTAGTTAGGAATCTCATGATGTTGTTTTTTCCATATGCAGGATGAAGATGCTTTCTTTGTTGACTATGTGAAAACTCACCTAAATATTTATGAACTTGGGTACTTTTCATTACAATTCCATCCATTTGGTTTCATCCCTCAAAGTTCCATTTTTAATATTCTAACTTATTTTCTTTGTTTTCTCCTAGTTTGTTGATGCATAGATTCATAGTTGGCTCAAAGTAGTAGTCCATCTTGAAGTCGGATAGATAAATGCTTGCAAGATATTTTTTCGTTTTTATTGGAGCTAATCTTTTGATTATAAGATCACATAGAATTGTTTTGCACCCTAGTAATACTTGAAGCTACATATTTTGAATAAAATTTATGTTTTTTTCAACAAACTGAACACAAATTTTAGAATTTGGTTATGTTCAATCATGTGCATATTTAATCGAATGCTTGTTTCCTGTTAAAAATACAACCTAATGCTTAGTATGTGAAAAATAGTACAATGGGATTTGTTTTTTTGCCTTCATTTGTGAATTTGAAATGTTGTTTGATGGATAATTATATTTATCACATTGGTAACAAGTAATATATTTTAAATAACTCTGTACATGGATTTTTTAAACATAGTTTTATGTTGAATTTTTAACTTATTAGTACAATTTTCAGATCTGTCAAGCATTCATTTCATAATTCATTTCATCCCACAGTTGCACTTGAAAGAAATATGACCATTCATTTGTAGCGGAAATAAAACAAGGATCACTGAAAGATAACCATGCACAAGAGACACAAAATTTTATCCTGGGAAACCCGATAGGGAGAAAACCCAGTCAATTGTTCTTAGAAGAAATTAATCCAATTCATGTACAATACGATTCATGAAGATGAATCCTATCACACGAGAGATTCTCCCTCCTTCATAAGAAACCCTAAAAAGGGTAGTGAACCTTAATTAGAGAGAGTAAGAGAACCCAAAATATTTATTATTGCCTTTGCTAGGCCTTTTTGGGAGGTGCACACAAGTGGAGAGAGAAAGGATGTTGTTGTGATGATGTAAAAAATGAAATGCTAGAACCTTTATTTATATTCTTCAGTTGACCTGTAATTTCACTATGGGGTCGACCTGCCAGTTTTGATCTTCATATTTTATTTATCTTTAGGCTGACTTGTCTTCTAGTCTTTATCTTTATTCTGGGACTTATTCAATGCTTGAATTCTTCAATGGGTTGGTATGAATCCCCAACATAATTTATATAATTTTCCATTTTAGGTGGGACAAACCTTCAATTTGAGGCTTGGTTCTCTTCATGTTGATCTCATTACATTAATGTTCCCTTACTAATGGAATGAAATTCTCAATTAGTTGAACCCATAATGAGAGGTTAAGGATTCTGTTGTCCTTGGTCTCCTCATTCATGAGTGGGAAATTAAGTGCAACATGCCCTTTAAATCTTACATATTAAAGTGACAAAATTATTAGTTTCTATAGGTTGCCTAGTTTGCATGTTACAACCCAATTCAAGACACTTCCAACACTAAGGAGGTCTCTTTCTTCTAGACCTTATTAATGTGAATAATAGCACAAACACTTTATCTGCCATGTCCCAAATTGGCATTGGGTCACAATGGCCTAAGCACATTGGACATATTCATTAGAGTTTGTCAAATTGATGCTAAGGGTCAAATAATTGCCAAGGAGGAAAATTACTAGTTCTTAGGTTTGGGGTGGAAGCTTTGGGAGTTGGAATAAGAGGAATAATAAATGATGTTTGAACATTAGAATGGCATAAATATTTAATAAAGGAGATAAATAAATATATACAAGTGAAAATCAAAGTGGCATTTGAGCATGAAGACAAATTGAGGAAGGGGGACCCACATATGGCTAGATTTCTCCACTACACTTGGCATCATTCTCTCACCAATTCAAATTCAAGGTGAATGGTAACATACCTGGGGGAGTTCAAAAGGTATTATTCATTTCATGACTCATCCAAGGTCTAAATGTAGAGTAAGAGTAACTCCCATGGAAGAGGAAGAGGCAATTTAGAGCTAGTGAGACACTTGGGCTGGATTCCCTAGCTCTTACAACAATGATGAAGATGATATGACACCTATGACACAAATCAGACCTAAGGGCTGACATATGACATATATGACATGTCAGGGCTAAAAATATCCTCCAAGAGGGCGCTCAAGGGAGTTAGGGAAGCTAAGATGCTTCCACATGTGATTTGGTGGAAGTGGGAGACTAGAAATTGTTGTACAAGTGGCGTTCTTTGGAATCTCTTCCCAACTTGAGTTGGCATGAGTCTCTTGGAAGGAATTCAACCCATAGAGGACATCAGAAGTTTATAAATGTCAATAAAAAAGAATGAAACTAGCTTTTGATCATTTGAAAAATTTGCAATTGCATTTGTGAAGAGGGAGAGCTAGTGGATGACTTGTTTCTTGCCTTAGTCAATTTCGAGGGTGAAAGATTCCCATCCAAGTTGGTAATTGGAAAGGACATTCAGACCTTTCATTTGGAGCTTTAATGGAGTCATTTGTTGCAGGTGTAAGATATAGGGAAGATCATGGTTTCTTTTAATTCATCACATTCTCTCAACCATTTCCAATTTTGAAGGCAGATTCTTGCTCCTTGAGGGAGGGCATTTTTGGTGAGATATTGTACTCTTTGGGGGAGCTTCTAATGCCACATTTATTTTTTAATATGAATTAAATACTCCATTCTTCATCTACAGAAAGTTTCAGGTCGAAATTCCAAGTAGAAATGTATAAATCTCATTTTTACTGAAAGAACAGTGCCATTTCCCCACTACCTTGTTGTGAACCAATGCAATATTGATGGATTCGAATGGATAAGTAAAATACTAATGGTTTATTGATGAATGGAATTTTATTTATGTATTATACAAGTTTCATGTTCAGTTCTCAAGCATTTGAAGTCATTTTACTCAGTTTATTTACATTTGGAGAAGATTTGGTGCCATTTCCCCAAGGGTCGAACTAGTGATTTTTGTTGTTGATTGGGAGAGGTTTGGAACATAATTAATAACTAATGAATGGTTCATTTGGGACCTTAATAACATCCTTGAGACATACCCTACCTATGTTCATAAATTCGAGTGTGTTTGGAGGCATTTGGGAAGCCATTTTCAGTACTTACCCCATGGGGATTTGAACCCCAAATTACTAGTAAAATTGCATACTTGGTCCAGAATCTTAAGAGAGTTTGCAGAGGTATTTTGGTGGCCATATCTCATCCTTGAACATAATATTCAAGTCCTAATATCAGGCATACACATTCCTTGAATATTTGAAGGCATTTGGAGTCAATTTGAGACTTAGAGACCAATACTAGTCAAAGGGAAATTACTAGTGAAGTTCCCTACATTGTCTAGAATTGAAAGAGGATTTTCAGAAGTATTTTAAAGGTCCAAAAGCATCCCTGAAACACATATTTATGTTCTAACATCATCCATATACCTTCTCAGAATATTTGGGAGCAATTGGAGCAATTTGGAGACCTAGAGCTCAAAACTAGTCAAAGGTCGAACTAGGGAAAAAGTGAACAATTGCCATTTTAATAAAATTCCTAACAAGGGACATTACATTATCTATCACTGGAATGCACACTTGTCATGTATCACTAGAACACATGTGTTTTGTGAAGTGAAATTTCAACTGAAGGAGAGAACTTGGGACATGTGGCAAACTTGATTTTAAGAAGGTCATGCTCATATTTAACATCTCTTATCCCACCCACCTATTACCTATTATGTCACCTTTCATCCTAAGTGTGTACTTTGAACATAGGTTTGGAGTAACCAAGTTAATGGTATGGAATGAATTAATGATAATAATTTAATATTTATTTTCTCTTTTTAATATATTTTTGTTTAATTACAAATATATTATAATTATTGCCAAAATAAATATTATTCTTTTTTATTTTTATTTTTTTAACCTAATTCATTAACTAAAACTATAAAATAAACATTATTAATTTATTTTTTTCAAATAAACATTACTAACTTTTATTTATTAAATTTAAATATTGAAAAAATATTAATATAATTATAAGAATTAAAAAAAATCAGTCAAAAAGTGTTTGTAATCTTGCTTGAAAATGAAATTGTATTGAATCCCTCACATATATTTGTGGAGTACATTTTGGACCAATTCTATTTCTCTTTATTTAGTTTGATGTTTGTTTTTCTGTATAGAAATATATTTATATAGCATATTCATAATGACATAGTGCTCTTAGTTATAGTGTACATTTGTTTTTCATATGCTTAGATTAAAGAAACACCAAACTCAAAAAGTAAGAGTGCCATGAAATATATCTCCAGTTATTTAGTAAGAATACTATGAAATATATTCCCAGGCATTTAGTAAGAGTTTTATGAAATATATTTTTAAGTATTTTGTTGATTATCTTTAATTAATTTATTAATCAAGTTTTTTTTTTTTTGTAAACAAAAAGGAAATATATTACATATTCAGATTTACTACATATCTAGACAGCATTGACAGAGAAGTTACCGACCAACAGAGGTCAAATAGGAAACCGAAACCCATCCAATGTAGCAGATACCATCCAAAACCTTCCCGGCTATAAATGCCAAACAAGAAGAGGACTTTAAACACAACTTGTCTGACTGTTCCATAGTTTTGGATAAGTGCCCGAAGGAGCCAAGCTAACAAAAAGAAATAAAAAGTTTCAACCTTGACTCTATTACAACCAGAGGGAGTAAGCAAAACAACAAAATTCAAGTTTGAGAACCTTATTCAATGGTAATTATCTGTGTAGCATGACCATCAGCGTCAGGGGATGGAGCCTTTGTAGATGCCTGAGTTTGAACCGCCTCCACATTCCTGTCGATCCCTTGCCGAGGAGAAGCACCAGCAAGACTACTCTCGCCACCATCACCACTGTGAGAACCTTGAACGAGAAACAAAATGCCAAGATTCCTCGCTATGGAATCCACCTTGGCGTGCATTACACGGTTGTCAAGGTTGTGGATTTTCCAGGACCTCATAGGTTCCTCGTCCCCCATACGTTTATTGGTCGCATCCATTAAAACATTGGACAACAGGTTCTTAGTCACCCAGTAATTCATGAGGGTGCATTCATAAAGAGAGGCACAGCCCGTCGTGGTGCCCGAGTCTTGAATCCATGCCTCAGCATCCTGGTGGATCTCATGAACAGATAGGTTCTGAACATCCTCCCAAAGCCTCTTCTCAATCCCCCCAATCTCTTCACAAATCGTAGGTGGAATGCGGTCACAGTAAAACTCAGCAGCTTCCCGAAGATGGGCCTTCGACGAGGCCCGAGTAACACGACCAATTTTGGCATCACCTTGATTAGCAAAACCATCACCAGATTCAGAGGAGGTTTTGCGTTTTGCCGCCATGAGAAGGGATGAAAAACTATCAAAGTTCCCAACCTCAACAACGCTCATAGTGAAATCCTCAGGGAAAAACACCACACTCTTGCTTCTCGAAGAGAAACGATGGAAGATAATGCAAGTGAGGTTGGGTCTCGCCTTATCGGCCAAAAAGGAGACATTATGGTAATGACAAAGCCCTATTGTGCAATGATGAGAGGTCATCTCCAAGTACCAACCTACCATCAGCATAATTGCAGTTCGGTACATTGAAATGATAAGAGGATCATATTGGCATGAGCGACACCGGGTGCTAGTCATATCCCCGTAAATGGATCGAGATGGTACTGCAGCTTACCAGAAGCAAATAACGGCTTTAAATGCATGGGCTATCTCAAATGGTGAGGTGCCCTGATACAAGGCACACTACAATCACTACCCTCCACCACGTTCCGGGATTGAGTTTGGTCAGGAGCTGGACCTGTTAGTTGATTAAGACTATCCAGATCTTCCTGTGCCAAATGGAAACACACATTCTTCCACGCGTCCTGAGGGCCTTCAGTCGGGCGGCACGCCGTGAGGGGGGTTCCCAACTCAATACCTTGATTGGCCAAGTGATCAGCCACCTTGTTGGCATCCCACTTCACATGATTAAAGGTGACATCTGGTTGATTAGTAAGGAGCTCGCGGAGGTGTTCTAGCCTGGACAAGAGTCACCAACTCAGAGACACCATTTCTGGAGACTTCCCAAATGACATTTTTCTTTCCATGTGGATGATGACTAACGAATCGCCTTCAATCACCACTGGGAGCCACGATTTTGAAATATCCAACTGGAGCCCCTAGATCAATCCTTCCAACTCTGCCGAGTTGTTGGATTCATGGCCGATAGTGCCAAAAAAGACCTTAGTTATCGCCCCCAACCAATCCCGACAAACTCCACCAAAACCAGCAGCGCCCGGGTTCCCCCGCGAAGCTCAGTCGAAGTTGACCTTGAAGCTTAGGGGGGGAGGAAGGAACCACTTGGATGGGATAAAAGGCATGCACATGGGGATCTTTATGTGTAACCCCTCCATGTCAGAACGGAGGAGGACCCAACCTTCTGCAATTCTATAATCCCCTGTGGAAAGTTCCTTTTCCTTATCAGTCCATTGCTGGATTCGAATTGTCTCCCTCATGTTTTTTGCTAATTTCATCCAAACCACTTCTTCGCTGTTGGTGTGTTCACGAAAAATTCATTCATTCCTTTCTTTCCACAGGGCCTAGAATACCATGCCAGGGAAGAGTTGCCATAGCATCCTGACAATTGGATTAGGGAAGACTTTGGGATCCCAAGCATCAATCGTTTGGACAGGGTGGCCTCTCACCCGATAACATTTTCTGAAGATGGCAGCTCCACGATCCCAAAGAGACGAATCATATGGGCAAGAGTCAAGCAAATGTTCACTAGTTTCCTCCGCGGTTAGGCACAGAGTGCATCGAGACGGTCCGTAAATACCCCTTTTTCTAAGGTTCTCACTGGTGAGAATCCTTTGCCAAACGACTAACCAGCAGAAAATTGCAATTTTTGGCCACTTGTTCATGCCCCACACTTTCCCCCAGATTTTCCTAGTTTCTTCTGCATCATGAATGCGAATCTCATAAGCCTCCTGGATGCCAAAGGTGCCTTTCGGAGAAGAGTGCCAGTGAAGTCTGTTTGGGGAAGCGTTAGTGTGAATAAACCTGTCCTTCAATAAATTGTCAAAGGAGGTGAGGGAGTCATCCGGAGAGGAATCAACCCAATTCCCAGCCGACAACCATTTCCTATACCATTCATCAGAGCTATGATGCCAATAGTGGCAGACTTTAAATTTACTTGCCATAAGGCCTTTTTCCTTTATGGCTTTCCACCTGGGATCAGCCCCCAAACTTGGGAGTTGGTTCTAAGAATCCTCCCAGAAATTAGCTTCCTCCCCATTGCGAACTTCCCAAAAGAAGTGATTATGAACCAGACGTCTAGCAACAAAGGCCTTCATCCAGATTGGAGATCCCTGCTAGGTTTCATTAAATCTGATTAGTTGCCCAGTCTCTCTGTCCCCAACATACTTTCTATGCCAAATTTTTTCCCATGGTTCCTCCTGATAGTTGCACCATCACCACCAGATTTTAGCCCCATATATTTCACTCAAAATTTCAAGATCCCTAAGTCCAAGTCCACCCTTAATCTTAGATTTGCAGACTTTCTCCCACCCTACCAAGGAGAATTTTGCCTTAGCTTCCCTATTTCCCCAAAGGAAATTTCTTTGGATGCATCGAATTTCCTATAGAATGGACTTAGGGTATGAAAGCATAGAAAACAGATAAATAGGCATGGCCTGCAGAACTGATTTAACCAAGATGAGCCTGCTGGGGAAGTTTAGGGGCCGTAGCGTCCAACTAGCCAACTTATTTTTCATCCGGTCCACAAGAGCCTGCCGTGATTCCTTGCGGATCAGGCGATCAACAAGGGGTCCCCCTAGGTATTTAGAGGGAAAAGAACCCCGAGGATAATCCATAATCCTGATGATATTGCGCTGGGCAACCCCAGAAGTGTTCAGGAAAAAAACCTGGGATTTTCCGGGATTAACTTCCAACATAGATGCTTTGGAAAAAACACCCAGACACCTTTTAAAAGTTTTAGCTTCTTGGACTGAAGGGTGCCCCAGTAGCATGGTGTCATCAACAAAATGTTGATGTGTTTGTCTCTCCAGGCCTTCATGTATTCTGAGCCCACGAATTTCACCATTAGCCACCTTGGATTTCAGGAGTTTGCTTAGACCTTCTTCCATAATGCTAAATAGGAAGGGAGACAGTGGGTCACCTTGTCTGATACCCCTAGAGGCATGAATCAACTTAGTTGGGGCTCCATTAAGGAGGATGTCTGATACCCCTAGAGGCCTAAATCAACTTAGTTGGGGCTCCGTTAAGGAGGATGGAAAAGAAAGGAGTTGAGACAAGATTCATGATCCAGTTGATCCAAACTTGATTAAAGCCAAAGGCCTCCAATATCCCATGCATATACTGCCAGTTCAGTTTATCATAGGATTTTGCAATATCAAGCTTCACTAGCATTCCAGGCATCTTCCGAGATTTGAGAGAATGCAACATTTCATGGACCAAAATGATCCCATCCACAATTTTCCTACCTTCCACAAATCTAGATTGCTTGGGGTTGATCAGGGAGGGGAGGAGAGGTTTGAGACGGTTGGCTATGAATTTTGATATAATCTTGTAAATAACATTGCATAAGGCAATTGGTCTGAATTTGCCAGGAGAGTCAACTCCTTCCTCCTTGGGAATTAGAGAAAGGAAAGTGGCATTGAAAGCCTTCAAAATACCACCACAACTTTTGGACTCTTCCACCAGCTGATGAAATTCAACCTTGATGAGATCCCAGAAGTGGTGAAAAAATTTAGATGTAAAACCATCCAGCCTAGGAGCCTTACCCAGCGCCATTTGATTCATAGCATCCTCAACTTCCTGCAAAGTCACGACCCTGTTGAGAGATTCATTTTGTTCCTGAGAAACAATACGAGGAATGAGAGAAGTGATTTGTGCAATATCATGGCTTCGGTCAACCCTATCTTCTTTCAGGACATATTCAAAGTGCCGAACAAGTTCCGCTTCTATTTCCTCTCTAGTTTCAACAGTGTGCTCATTGGCCTGACAAATTTTTAAGATCTTCGATCTATGCCTGTTTTGGACAACTGAATTATGAAAAAACTTGGTATTCCTTTCCCCTTCTTGTAGCCATTGGATTCGAGACTTTTGTTTCCAATAAGTCTCCTCTTGCCGTTCATGAGCTTCAAGCCTCCCTAGAATGTTATGTTCTCTCTCCCTGAGTTCATCATTCCAACTCCCTTCCATCCCCTGCTTTTGGATCAGCTTGAGATCAGTGATCAGTTGTTTTTTATCATCGAAGATGTCACCAAAGTCTTTCTTGTTCTAAGTGTGAATCTTGGATTTTAGGGCCTTCAACTTTTGCTGGAACTGATACATCCTTGAAACCTCTTGAGGAACTAGCTCCCACCACCATTAGCCCACCAAATTTTTGAAATCTTTATGGTCCAGCCAAAATTGCTAGAAATAGAAAGGCTTGAAGAGGTTATTATATGAAAGGTCCCACGTGAGACACACAAGCCAATGATCAGAGCCTGCCGTGGGGAGGACACAGGCGTTGACCTCCCCCATTTCACAAGCTATATCCTCCGTTTTCAGGAATCTATCAATCCTAGAGGCTACTAAATGGATTCCACCTCGTTTATTGTTCCATGTGAACCATCCATATCTCGTCACAATGTCTATCAATTGACTATGACTTAGGGTTTCCCTAAATATTTCTTGGAATCTATCCAGAACTCTACGTCCTCCTTTCTTCTCTTCCAAAGAGGAGATCAAGTTGAAATCCCCACCGATGATCCATGAACCATCTAAGATCAGATCAGAAAGCCACGATAAGAAGAGGAGGAAAGCTTCCTTAGAATGGGCTGCATTTGGACCATAGATATTGACCAGAGATCCCTTCACCGCCGAATCCAATATACTGAAATCACATAGTATGGAAAACCTGTTGGCTCTCCAATTAGATAACATTATAGATCGAGGGTTCCACAATATTGCAAGACCCCCTGCCATTCCGATGGAATCTGTTGCCATAACCCCTGCTCCTTTCCATATTTTTTGAATATTCTTCTCCAAGGTTGCCATTGTGCACTTGGTTTCCTGGAAGAAGAGAACATCGGGTATTTCCTGCTTAACTTTCCTTGACAATGCCTTTATTTTCCTGGGATGATTACACCCCCTAACATTCCAGGTCAAAATATTCATTGGGTAACTTTGGCCGCATCGGAGAAGGCTGTCCTGATCGTCGGATACAACCCTGATTCGATTAACTTCACACCAACCTCCGCTATGTGCTGTTTGTTTGATTTTCTCCCCTTCTTCATCTCCTCTACAAAATATTTTCGTTTAAACCCTAACTGGGCATCAACCCTAATACCTAATTTCGGTGAGGCTTTAGTCTTGATGATTGCTTCTTGAAGGAGCTCAAGCTGTCTCCTAGAAACATAACCCTTCCCTTTTTTTTGTATTCCTTCTCGATAGCATCTAGATCCAGATCTCCCAACTCAACCTCCTCCTTCCCGTCATCCTCCATGACACTCGGCTGCTCTTCCAGGGGCGTAGCCTGGATTGGGATAATTGGCTCTACCACTGTATTTTCGACCTGATCCCCTCATTCAGTCTGCTTCTTGTCACCTTTTTTGTCAACCTCTTCAAGAATCTGAAAAGGGTCCAGGTTTGAATATTCTGGGCACTGTCTTACCTTTCCCTTTCTTCTAAACCTCTCCCGATTGATTCTTCCTTCTGTTTTTTACCTGGGTGAAGCCATCCTTATCCTTAATGACCAAAGAGTCTTGGTTCGAGGCAGAAACCAGGTGTGTGGTTCGGGGGCAGTTCCTACTGAAATGCCCATATTCATGACAAGATCTGCATCTAAAGGGAAGTTGTTCATAGTCCAGGGGCTGGATCCATTCCTCGTCCTCGTAGTGTAGCTTGATTGCCTCAGGTAACTCCTTGGTTAGGTCCATGTATACACAGATCCGGGCACAATCTGTATATCTCTGTTGTCGGGTTTTTTCTGCAATTTTAACAAATTCACCCAGGGTATTACCTACATCCTGCAGTGTCTCAGGATCCCAGAACTCACATGGTAGAGCATAGAGCCTAATCCATACTAGTGCCATCTTAACATCCTCAGTGTCAGGGTTGAAGCGCTCTTTCCATGGTCTAAGGTACAGACCAGCTGAGAAGAAAAAATAAGGGCCTCCCTCTAACACTTTGTCCCGATCTTCCACATTAAAAAATATAATGGTAAAGAAGCCCTTGGCCCCCAAGTGTAAGTCGTATTGCCCACGAGGGTTCCAGGTTAGATTGATCCACTTGATCATATCTCCTTCCTTAGGCCAAATCCCAATGAATTTGCCAATCAGGGCCGTTTCCTTCCATTACTCAACCTTTTCCCTTACCTTTTCTGCCTTGACTTTAACAGCCGGAATCGATGAAGCTTTGGGGAGACACCCCCTGGTCCAGATCCGCTTCGACGACCCAGCCTCACTTCCGACTGTGCTCCTCTTACTTGATTCCTTCCCCTCCCCCGGGATCGAGGAGCCGTTTGGAGATCCGTCCTGGGGAATCCCTCCAACCAACTGCTGGGGGTCCAGCATACCTGCAACCCCGCCTACCAACCTGCACGAACCAGCCAAAAAAATGCCGAAAACCCGCCGAAAATCCTAACCCTCTCACCGTCAGTCCGCCCGCGGGGATCCTCCTACCCACCAAAAAATCATGTTTGAAAAAAAATAAAAATAAAATTGTGAATCAAGTTATTAATAATTTTTTTGATAGTTTATTTGATAAAGTTATAATCTTGAAATAATTTATATTGACTTTATAAGATTTAATAATTAATTAATTTTGAGTAGACAATAAACTTTAAATTTAATTTCATAATACTTTTACAATTTAATTCTTATTTATATATCAATTATATTATTTACAATATTTTCCATACACTTGTCACTATGTATAAGTTAAGCTTTCTCAACAAAACATCACAACTATTTCGCTCAAATAAGTAATTTAATATCCCACCCTAGAATTGACAAACTATCATTCATGCATTATTTCATAAACTTCTCAAAGCCACTCATAACATTTCACTTTCAAATTGTATTCATAATATACATTTTTTTTCAACAAATCATATATATATAGACTTTTGTCAATATTGTTATCTTATATGGATGCGAAGTTTAGGCTTGCTATATTTTTTGAGACTCATTTGGAAGGATAGAAGAAATCCAAAAGTGCTTTATAACATATAATCTCAAAATTAAAAGCAATATAACCTATGTTATCCTCCTCATAAAAGTGAGTCTCTCATCGATTGAGAACATGGGTATGATTAGGTCCTTAATGTACAAGAACATGATAAACAATGTGGGAGCCAATAGGCTTCCTAAGATTGCTTCATACTCTAGTCAAAACCACCTACAAATCAAGCGAGGTTGGCATAAAGATGCATAGTCTTGGTAGAATAGTGATAATATTAAAATTTTTATTACCTTTAAATCTAAGGAGAAGATGTGGTGCAATAAAGAGGTATATGATAAGAGAAAATTAAGATGTGGTGTGTAGATGCTTCCGTATATGCGCAAAAGCTTCCGTATATATGGAAGTTGTTGCGCATATACAAAACATTCCGTATATGCGCAACAACTTCCGTATATGCGCAACAACTTCCGTATAAGCCTTGCGCATATATGGAAGCTGCGCATATACAGAAGTAGCTGCGTATATACAAATTTTTTTGCGCATAAATGGAAACTTCCGTATATGCGTTGCGCATTTATGGAAGCTTTCATATATGCTCAAGAACTTTCGTATATGCATTGCGCATATACGGAAGCTGTGCATATACGGAAGCAGTTGCGTAGATACGGAAGCTTCCGTATATGCATAATACATATATGGAAGCTTCTATATATACGCAGCTGCTTCCATATATGCACAAGGCATATACGAAAGCTATTGCGCATATACAGAAGCTTCCGTATTATGCGCAAGGCATATACGGAAGCTGCGCATATACGATATGTGCAGCGCATATACAGAAGCTGTGCATATACGATATGCGCAGCGCATATATGGAAGCTACGCATATACAGAAGCTTTCGCATATGCGTAGCTTCCGTATATGCGCCGCACATATACAGAAGCTATGCATATACGAAAGCTTTTATATATGCACGGCGCATATATGGAAGCTACGCATATACAGAAGCTTTCGTATATGCGTAGCTTCCGTATATGCGCCGCGCATATACAGAAGCTTTCGTATATGCGCTGTGCATATACAGAAGCTTCCGTAAATGTGCAGTGCATATACGACAACTGCGCATATACAAAAGTTTCCATATATGTGCAACAACTTTCGTATATACGCAACTACGCATGTACGGAAGCTTCCGTATATGCATTGCGCATATATAGAAGCTTATGTATATACGCCACTACTTCCGTATTTTCGCAGCTTCTGTATATGCGCAAGGCACATAGGGAAACTATTGTGCATATACGAAAGCTTCGTATATGCGTTGTGCATATAGGGAATCTTCCATATATGTGTTGCACATATACTGAAGCTTCTGTATATTTGTAACAGCTTCTGTATATGCACTGCGCATATACAGAAGCTTCCGTATATGCGCAACAGCTTTTGTATTTATGGAAGTTGTTGCGCATATACGGAAGCAGCTGCATATATACGGAAGCAGCTGCGTATATACAGAAGCTTCCGTATATGTGCATATACAGAAGCAACACATATATGGAAGCAAAGCATATACGGAAGCTTCACATATACATAAGCTTTTGTATATGCGCAGCGCATATACGGATGCTAGGAATATAAGAAAGCTTTCGTATATGTGCTGCGCATATACGGAAGCTTCCATATATGCACAACTTCAGAGAGAGAATCACATACATTCATAGGTTGAGATCCAAATCTTGATTGGCTGCAAGTCATTAATGATTAGTAAGTTGCATATACGGAAGCTGTTGTGCGTATACGGAAGCTTCCGTAAATGCGAAACGCATATACGGAAGTTTCCATATATGCGCAACAACTTTCATATATACACAGTTGCGCATATACGGAAGATTCCGTATATACGTAGCTGTGCATATATGGAAGCTTTTGTATATACGCTTCCAAGTATATACGCAGCTTTCGTATATGCGCAAGGCATATACGGAAGTTGTTGCGCATATACAGAATCCATCGCATATACAGAAGCTTCCATATATGCGCAAAAGCTTCCCTATTTGCCTTGCACATATACGAAAGCTGCGCATATACGGAAGCAGTTGCATATATATGGAAGCTTCCGTATATGCTCAGCTTCCGTATATGCGCAAGGCATATACAAAAGATGTTGCACATATATGGAAGCTTCCGTATATGTGCTGCGCATATACGAAAGCTTCTGTATATGAACAGCTTCCGTATATGCGTTGCGCATATACAAAAGCTTTTATATATGCGCTGCGCATATACGGAAGCTTCCGTGTATGCGCAACAACTTTCATATATCCGTATATACGGAAGATGTTGCGCATATATGGAAGTAGCTGCGTATATACGGAAGTGCTTTTGTATATGCACAACTCATATACGGAAGCTGTACATATACGAAAGTTGCACATATATGTAAGCGCTTCTGTATATGTCCATATACGGAAGTGCTTCTGTATATGCGCATATACGAAAGTGTTTCCATATATGTGCATGCCATATAAGGAAGCACATATACAAGTATACACTAGTGTATACACCAATATATACACCAGTCTATATACTAGTATATACACTAGTACATTGATATATACACTAAAATATATACTAGTATATATACAGATAGATAAACTAGTGTATATACCAGTATATACACTAGTTTACATATATACTGGTATATAGAAGTCTACACTAGTGTATATAGGAGTGTATATATCAGTATATACACCAATGTATATACCAGAGTATACACTAGTGTATACTTTAGTACTAGAGTATACACTAGTGTATATACTAGTATATCCACTAGTGTACACATATACAGGTATATACACTAGTGTACACATATACTGGTGGGATGGTGCAAGTTAATGATACCCAATTATGACACGTTAGTTGCAATGACATGATGGAAAAACATAAATATTATCATTAAAATGAATTATTAGAGGTACCTATAAAAGTTTTTCGAATTAGGTGTAAGAAGATGAAACGTAGAATGACGGATGACCTTCCGGAATATATAACTTTTATTTATGGAAACGTGGTAGAACCACCCCAAAATGTTATTATTTTAAGATTGGTATGTTATTTTTTCTCTAAAACATAATGCACATGTTTTAGTTGAGCCACTTGTTTGTTATGTAAATTATCAATTTATGAGGAAAAAAATATCTAGAGGCATAGGCAACAGACGAATCTTGTGTGGGGCTATTTTTCCAAAATTTTAAAAGTTAATTTTATATTTTTTTTTAAATTACGAAAGTCAGTGAAGACTTAAAACGACATGGTCAAGTGTTGGTACACCATATCATGGTCTGAAAAATAATATATATATATTTTTTTGGCTTGTAGGTATTCTTGTACTCTTGTGGAGGTTCTTTTCCGTTCTCGAAATAGGTAAGCCAATCAAAAGTTATAGGCCAAATAAACAACCTATGTTTTTTACAAATTTGACATGAGTGCAGTTAAAAATGAATTAAAAATAGAAAACAACAACAGATCTATTCAAAAAATATATAGTTAGAATCTGCACACAGAGCTCGACAAGTGTGTGCAATTTCATCTGCAGTGCACTAGTGGAGCATATGCAGAACTAGGTGTGAAAAACATGAAGTTACAGCATTTGATGTGTTCTGCCATAAATCAGACCAAGCCTCAAGGTTTGGAAATCCAAAGCAAATTCCAAGCCTGCAAGGGCGCCAAAAACAATTTGAATATAGAGACACGTGCGCGCAAATGCGCGCACACGTGTCTAAGAGCGCGCACGCATGTCTAAGAGCGCGCATGTGTAGATGCGTGCACGCGTTGTTTAATTTCCTTTGTCAAGGGGATACATAAAGTTGAAAAAGGAAATTAAATAAAACATATAAAGGGATACATAAAGTTGACAAATGAAATTAAAGAAAACATATAATTTGCAGTGAAAAAATAACAGGGTGGTAATAAACTACACTTGTGTCTTCCATTGTCAGCTGCACTTCAAGCTTGAAGATGGTAGCCTTGGGAATAGACATAGGTCGCAGGTTCAAATCTCCTCAGTTCAGTTCGAACCTGCGACCTATGTCTAGTCCCAAGGCTACCACCTTCAAGCTTGAAGTGCAGTTGACAATGGAAGATACACGTGTAGTTTATTACCACCGTGCGAATTTAATTTGATCTTATCAATCAATTCCCATCGCCATTTACTCTCATACGACGTCCCACAACCATTTCCCTCGCCACCCACTCTTCATTCATTCTGCATGCATTTCACTATGCAACCGTCTCAGATTCTCACTGCGTTTTCCCTCAATTAGTTTCTCAATTCAGTATGACCCACACCCGCCGTTCGAGGAGTGTTTCCAGCGGTCTTGAGTTTCAGCCTGGCAACGATGACCATTCATGGTATTACATTTCCCTTTGGCTGCAATATGGAAAAATCAGAGTTCACTATGAAGGTTTGTCTAACAAATGTGACGGTTTGGGTTCTGTGCCCCCAGAGCAAATCCTTGAAGTGTCCCTAAATGGTCCTGGGGTGCTAGACCAAGATGCCTGCAACACCCAAACCTTGGCTCGGATCGTGAATCCGTCGATTTCGGTGGATCTAGGACGCCGGGTTTCAGCCAGAGGACCCCCCATAGTGTGCCGCCAACCCCTGAAAATGGTCTTATTAGGCCATCTCGTTGGATTCCGGTGGATCCGAGCACGTGTTGCTTCTATCTATACAAAATATAATTTCCATTCCTAGACATAACAATTCCAAACTGTTTTGAATCATTGTTTTTGTTGAATAAGATGAGATTACCTCTAAGGTTGGGACCCCCCACCTATCTATAACCCCACCCCCCTCTCTTCCTATCCACCCAATTCCCCCCACTCTCTTCCACTCTATCCAATCCCGCCTCCCTCCCTCGCCCCTCTCTTCTCTCCTTCACTATAAGGGTTAGGAGTTATACTATTACACAAAATCACTAACTCGCATTATCCTCATGTACATATAAATCTTCATCCTTTTAACCATAAATCCATGACCCATATATCTCAATCCCCAAACCCTTGACCATTTTTCCCTAGATGCGTCAATCCCCAAACCCTTGACCATTTTTCCCTAGATGCTTCAATCCCTAGTCCCTAGTACAACTAACCACTATAAATCTTGGCCCACGATAATCCTAAACTAGTATATATCCCCTAAGACTCCTAAATACTAACACATAATGATATATATCTCCTAACCCCTAAAATCCTAACCACGTAATTCTAACCTCTAAAGTGTGTTTGACGGACAATCCACTCGAGCGGACGCGAGCCAGATCTCCCTAGCTCAATGTGAGTTTAGAACAAATAGAACAGAACATAAACCACTTTCCTAGATCTAGTTAAGGATCAAGTAATCAGATGTCTTACCTTAAGTTTGTAGCCCTTCCTCCTGGAAGTTGTTCCACGCCTCGCGGTCGTTAGATCTCAGCTGCAAGACCTACCAAGACACATAGAACAAGACAAACAAGTAAAAAGCATCTAAACGATAATAGATATAAGTAAACAGTTAAGCATGTAAACTACACAATATCATCAACACAACAATAATGGTGGAAAGCGTTTATATTACTGTAAAAATTGGGAAAGTACATAGAAGAGAACGACTACAACCAGAGCTTAATGAAGTAATCCTTCTCCATCCAAGCCAATGCCATATCCTCCCAAGGAAGTTTGAGTCTCTCAATGGATGAGTAGAGATCTCTCTAAGATGATTTCACCAGCATGTAGACACTATAGACTTCCTCTCTTTGGAAAGGGATAGAGCTTCATTTATATAGGACTAGGTGGATAGGGTATGGATAGGGTAGGTTGAGATATGGTAGGAGAGAGATAGGGGATCCTTCCAAGAGGTTAGGAACTGAGTGCCAACTATCCCAAAAGGTCATGGATAGGGATCCATGTCAGCTATCTTCGAGAATGGGATTGAAGGAGCTATTTTTGTCCATTAACTGACATCGTCGCACCCTGCAAGAGAGCAAGCTGCAACGTCGCAGGTTGCATGAGGGCAGCCTACGATGACCTCTCAAAACCTATTATGAATGGGTTAATATCTCTTCCAGGCTGATAACTTAGTCAATGAAACTTTAGGGATGTTTACACTGAGTATTATGATGGTAATATTTTAGGTTTAACATAATTCCCCCCAAAGCATGAAGCTGTTGAAAGATTGGACAGGTGAAATGCTTTGACAGAAGAAATGGCAATGGCTCATCGGACGAAAGATGTTGCTGCAGTACAACTGAATATAAGTACATAGTCTCATATGACGTACAACATGGCTGTTGACCAATACATTGCAGATCCATGGTAGTAATGATCGACTGAACACAATCATGGCTACTAGACACAAGCGTAGATCCATGATGAGATGATAACACAACCACGACCAATAGAAATGTGGATCCATGTGACATGACTCAATACAATATACATCGCAACCTGGGTAAAACATGACTCCCCAGGGTCTTCAAGCTGAACACGCAATGATACGAATCTATCCATGTGATTACAAATGTCTTGAGGTCGAACATGGTAGAAACCACTTGATTACCGGTCATTGATGTATACCGTTAACAAGTGCGAGGGAAATCACCATTGATGTCAATGATTCCCAAGGTATCACATTACATATCATCAAGCGTGAATAAATGAGTTGAAGTTGAACGCAAGATGAAATCTTTAAATCAAGAGTCAATGATGTAAACTCATGTTGAAAGCGAGGTAACCTGCCATTGAGGCATGCAGGGCCAAGGTACTTGGTTGGTTTATAGATTCAATCCTTGGATGATGTGTTGAATTCGACAAGGATGAATCCGTCGAAGGAGGGCCATGATGAATCCCCCATCATAGACACAAAACACGACAAAAGATGTGAAGAGAAAACAAGATGGTACAGTAACATGCAAGACTAACTCAAAGTAGACCGACATGATGGAAGGTGTACTGACTACAGATAATGAGTAGTAATAATATTCTTGAACATGGGAATGGCATGCCTTGGCAGTATTGACTTGACGAGTACGACACCAACTTCTAAATGCAACCGATGATGGAAGCGTTCTTTGAATGACTCAAAGGAGTGACTAGACTCAGGATGTAGGTAAGATTCGAAGACAAACGGATGATCCAAGTACAGTATGCAAATGCAAATGAGTTCCATGTTCAAGAAATAACTAGGTACTGCCACTGATAAAGGGTGTAACATAAAAGCTTTCCTTTTTCCCCATCATGAACGATGAGTGCCTCATGTGTTTTTTACGAGCTTGATGAGGGTAACCAGATGCTCGGTATAGCTCATCTCATAGATGAGTCCAATCCCAAATGTTTTCTGAACCTGGGATAGGAGGGGTTCGTCCCATGACGGGCCCTTCGATGTGAAAGTTTAACGAATCCATAGAAGGTAAAACTCGGTCGTCATTTCATGTTTAGAGAGTCTGAAAAGAACTAAAGAAGACTCCAACGGTCCTTTTTCGTATACCTTTTTCGTAAGTAGTGCCCCCTGGTCCGAAAAAGGGGTAAACTATCACTAGGAAGACGACCATTCAAATTCTTTAACAAGCATGAACACGACAAGTTCTCTTGGCAATATTTTCATATTTCGAGATCTTGAAAAGAGCTTAAAGATAGACTCCGGGGGGGTTCCTTTTCCGTAGGAGTTTAACGAGCCCAGAAAAGTGATAAATCGTAACTCGGTAACTTATTCTCATGGTTTTAAGAGCACGAGAAAGAACAAAGAGTAAGCTCGTCATCATAAAATAATTACAATCTAACTAACACAAAATAATGACAAAACATTCAAGGGATTGTTCATACCTGAAATGACCATTACAATGCGAGAATGGCGCGCAAAGAACACTTAACAACTCCTGCACACTCGAAAACTAGGTCAAAAAGTCAACCAGGTATTCAAATGTCATAAAAATAATCCAAACTATAGCAAATGACCTAAAAAGCATCAAATATTTGAAAAAGAATATGCCTTTTGTTTATAAATAGAAACAAAAACCAAATATAGTCATCATTGTTCATTTGCCAAATTTGGAGGAAGAAGTGCCATTTGGAGCCAAAACTTCACTTATCGATTCCGGGAGCTGCGAGCAACCATTTCACCAACCGTTCGGAGCAGATAACTCTAAACTTCATCCAACATATTTTTAGTGGTTTACATTTTTTATTTTAGTTCATTTTTTTTTGGGTTTTGAGGTGGTTTGTGGAGGGCTATTGCGTCCTCGGGTCGTCGCAGGTCGCCCTTTCTGGATCTGCGCCGAACTTGGGTCGTCGAAAATCCCACAAAAGTGGATTGCGACAACATCGCACTGTCAGAATTGATGGGGTGTGATGGCGGAAACGTCCAACCCAACCATCAAACATAGCCCAAAAAATGGCCTTTCAGTGGTTGAAGTGAGTGCTAATGATGTTAAAATGCTCCTTTTGGCAGGTTAATAGCAGCCAATCATGGTCTTGGAGTGGTGTGAACGAGAACACGAGGTAGATGACATACAAGCTGCAAGTGACCCACTATGTGTAGAAGAATTGAGGAACTGTGGTCTCCTAAAGTTCATCCAGATCCAGGGCATGAGGGCCCAAATCCCATTGCTGACACATATGCTTCGATGTTGGGATGCGGCTTAGCAATATTTTGTGATCGGTGAGCATATACTTATTATGGATGTCGAGGACATCTACTTTTTGACTGATTGTCCTGGAGGGGGGAAAATGTAGCTCTTATCGGATCACAGGGAAGTGATCAGACCGTGGATGACATGATCCTACAACACTGTACTCCTCATGCTCGTGCTTCTAGTGGGAAGATACCCATCAAATAATTATGGGAACGTTCGCTGCGTGCCATACTTTTTACCATCACGAGGATAGCAGGGAGCCAAGGTCCTTACTTAGCTACCAGGTCTCAGATGCTATATGCGGAGGATTGCATGTCTTTGAAGATCTTTAACTGGTGCGAGGGATGCCTTGCAAACATTGGAGCTCAGCTGACCAAGTGTCGACGTGGGGAGCTCAAACAGTTCGGATACAGGTCGATAGTGATCTCATTTATATTGGAGCATGTTCCCCTCTTGCGCCTGCAAGTGCCATTGGATGATAGGGATCCTAAGGATCCTCACATGGCCAGATCGACAGAGGTGATGGCCTGCCATGGTGGGGGCCCCATCATCGGATATGGTCTTGAGTTCTTCACCTGGCTAGAGAGCCAGTTTCTCATGGTAGAGGATTACCCGTACAGTGGTATGGATTACAGAGATGACCCAGACTTGGCACTGGTCAAGGGAGCAGTATGGGGAGATATAGGTAAGAACAAAAACCCTTGTACTTTTAGTTTTGTATATTTATGATTTTTTTTTATAGTGCTGACAAGTTAATAACATGTGTGTGCAAATGTGGGACCTGTGCGACCGATGGGAGTCTCTCTTCTTGCGAGGAGAGAGAGAGGAGAGGGAGCAGCCATGGCTCCATCCGTACATGCTGCCATTGCGGAGATGGAGGATGTCTACGCAAACCTGAGTGGGTTGACGTTAGATGTTCTAGAGCCAATAGTGGATGAGTTACCACGACCTATGCAGGGATATACGGTGGGAGCTTCTGCGCGCTGCTTCGCAGGGTCGCGATAGCGGTTGACTGCTTCCATACTCAGCAGGCTAGAGCTACTAGACCTAGGGGTGTACGGGCCAGGCGTTAGGCCTTATGTTGTTATTATGTATGTACTGAGAGATTTAGAGGCCTCAGATTTTGTACTATTGAAAGATACGAGGCTTCAAATTTTGTAGAGACTCACTGAAAGCCGTCGTACTTCAGATTTTGTACTAGCACTACTTTTTATGATGATATATTTATATAGACATTTTGGCGGTTTTATACATTATGTGTTTTAAATGGATGAATGGTGTGGTATTGTTTATATGTTTGCTTATAAAATGAGTTATTTACATGTTATGTCTACTTTTAACAATTCATGAATATGCTTATGTGTGTGCAATGTACCAATCTAAGATGAAGTTGGCCATGGAGTCGGCAACTGTGTTCACGTCTCGTGGAATGTGCAGGTACAAAATGGATTCGAAGGACCTTTCCAGAAGACGGACTTGTCTATAGAGACGGAGTAAGGTAGGATTGTGGATGGCGTAGACTCAGTTAAGATGAGAGACTACTAGTTGAGAATCCAAGTGGATGACAACGTGGTCCATACCCAAAGAAATAGCATCAGTTAGGGTTCCAATGTCTGCTTGATATTCTACAACATTTTTGGTCGCGAAACCTAGACACGTTCCCCCTAAAGCTGATGAGCTTGATAGTAGGTGAATAGAGTACCCAGGATGCCGAAGCAAGGTTGCGGGTGTGCCGGCTGGCGCCATCCACGAATCCGTAGCAAGTTTCCATTTGCACACGCAGATAGAACATGGTATAAGAAATGAAACAAGACCTAAGCATGCAAAAAATCAAAGCGTCACACCACACAAAAAACACACACACGCCATGTACAGTATATACAAAAGTACTTAAGCATGAAAGACTCAGGCATAGTACCTCTTCAGGTAGATCCCATTACAAGGTTCACCTAAAGGTATCCCGTCGTAGTCTTCAAGCTCATAAGCTCCCTTCTCTAAGACGCGTTTCACTATTTAATGTCCATGCCACATGGACTCAAAATTTCCTGCCCCCAACTTATCATGTTTTTGGTCGTATGTGAGGACCAAATCTCCTTTGTTGTAAGCATGAGGTTTTACCGACTTGTCATACTGCGCTTCGATGCGTTTCTTATGAGCCTCATTGGCAAGAGAAGCATCTCGGCGAGTCTCATCGAGATTAGCTAGGTAGAGGAAACATTCTTCCTCGAAAGTAGTGCTAGGGAGAAGTTCAATGGCAAGATTGAGGGATGGAATCTCGCATTCAATAGGAAGGACAACCTCCAATCCATACACTAGTTGGAAAGGAGTAAATCCAGTGGCGGTTTTAACGAAATTTCTATAAGCCCATAGTGCTGAAAAGAGCATATTATGCCAGTTGGACTTATGCGTACCCACCATGTGTTGGACCATGGTTTTCAAGACCTTGTTGATGGCCTCTACTTGTCCGTTTGACTGTGTGTAGTATGGTGTTGAGTTTTCATGGCGAAAACCCAATCTATCGCTCAACTCGTCAACCATGTGGTTCATAAAGTGAGAACCATGGTCGGTAACTATCGCTTGAGGAACTCCAAACTGCGCTATTACATGGTTAAACATGAAGAGTGCGGCGGTCTTGCCATCGTTCGTGTATGTAGGCATTTCCTCGGCCCACTTTGTAAAGTAGTCCACAACTACAATGACGTAACTATGCCCCCCGGCCGAGGTAGGCTTACAATGCATGAAGTCAATGCCCCATTTAGTGAAGGGGCCAACGGCAATAACTGGGTGTAATGGGGTAGGATGGGTGCATTTTTTCGTATGAAAATGTTGACATGGAGGACATTTTTTTATGGCCTCGATACAATATTTGAAGATAGATGGCCAATAATATCCTGCGCACAGAATATTCTGGGCTGTAGCCATCCCAGAGAGATGACCACCACAAGCCCTAGCGTGACAGTCATTTAGGACGTGTTCAGCCTTGTCATGAGTCAGACAACATCGAAGAATGGAATCGATGCCACGTCGGTACAAAGTATCACTGATAATCAGGTAATACTTTGCATGGTGGCATATTCGACGACGATCGTCGTGAGACAATTGAGGGATGAAACGTTGGGTTTGAAGATACAAACTGATATCTCCATACCACGGATCAGACGTATTGATAAGAAACAACGACTCATCCGGAAAAGAGTCATCGGGCTCAGATTCTACATCAGTACGAGGAAGGTCGCAGATGAGCTCAGCAAACACCAAAGACTTTTTAGACTTAGCCTTTTCGAAAAGAAGATCAAATTCTTGTAGTATCACGATCCAACGTGAATACTTGCCCCCAAGTACTTGGTGTGTCAGAATGTGGTACATGGGGTTCGAATCGGCGATGATGGTGGTGGTGCAGAGAAAAATCTAATGTCGAAACTTCTGCACGGCGATGACCGCCGCGAGAGTGAGCTTTTCAACATGTGAATAGCGAGTTTCAGCGTCAATAAGACCTTTACTGGAACAGTATATCACATGTTCTTAGGCGTTCTGGTCTTCCTGCACCAAAACCATGGCGATAGTGGTGTCAGAAGCAACAAGATATAAAATGTAATCTCGATAGTAATTCGGCGGTTGGAGCACAGGGGCATGCGTGATGGCATGTTTCAAACTATCAAAAGATTGTTGATCTTGGTCATCCCAAATGAACGGGATGTCCTTTTTCATCAATCTCATGTAACCCTGTGTCTTTTGCATGAAATTACAAACAAAATGCCTTAAATAAGTCGCCCTTCCTCGTAGACTCTGAAGTTCCGTAATATTAGTTGGAGGTGGAAGGGCGACGATGGATTCCACCTTCAAGGGATTAATTCGGATCCCGTCTTTCGAGATGATAAACCCTAAGAGGCGTCCTGACTCGACACAAAAAATACACTTATGAGGGTTCAGATGGATATTGTACCGCCTTCATCTAAGGAAAACAACCGTCAGATGATCTATGTGGAACTCACGCTACTTTGAGTGGGCAGGGAGGTCATCCAAGTAGGGTTCCACAAAGTCCTTCACATCATGGAAGGCGTACGACATGACCTGCTGGAAAGTGGCACCAACATTTTTAAGACCAAACAGAATTTTATGATACACAAACGTTCCCCAAGGGCAGATGAATGCAGTCTTGTTTTGGTTGGATGGGTGGATCTCAATCTGGTTGTATCCGGAAAAGCCATCCATATATGAAAAAATGACACTTCCAGCACGATTGTCGATAATTTGGTAAATAAAGGGAGTCGGGTAGTTGTCCTTGGGACAAGCTTTGTTGAGATCCTGATAATCGACGCAGACATGAATGGTACCCTACTTTTTAGTAACAGGGATGACGTTTGAGACCCATTCTGTCAATGGGACAGGGTAGATAAAGTCGACCTTCAAGAGTTTCTCAATCTCTGCCTTGATTGTCGTAGTCTTCCGAGGGTGTACCGGTTGCAGCTTTTGGCGGAAAGGTTTGACGTCGTGATATGTTTTAATCTCGTGTAAAATAATGGTGGGGTCTATCCCAGGCATCTCCTCGTAGGTCCAAGTGAACACGTCTCAGAATAGCTTGAATAAGGCTATGTAAGCAATGAATTATTTAGGGGAACACTTCTGGCCTAAATGAATGTGTTCCACTACACCAGGAGTAATCGAAATGTCTATCAAAGTGGTAGGCTCAATGTTGGCTAAATTGCCTTCGGAGTCCGTTTGACACGTGAGTATCAAGGATTGAGAGCCATAATAGACATCCGGTGTAAAGATGGTGTGAACGCCGTTCTCCACAATATCCAAAATGGGAAGGAAAGATGAACGATGATGGAGGTCTTCCCATGGAGGATCATCTGCGCTCATGATTTCCATAATGGACTCGTTAGAATGAAAAGTCCGTAGCAAGAGGTCAGATGAAGTCCATTGTGGAGAACAGGAGGTGGAGGCCACATCTAAAAGGTCCTCAGGTGTTGACTGGATAGCCTCATATGTGAGTTCGGCAGGTGACAAAGGCATATTGTTTCCAATCAGGTGTGTCGTGGCTTCGTTAGGTACAAGCCATGAATCAGTGGAGTTGGGAATAGATGAAATCTGCGAAGAGATCATGTTCACCGTGGCAACATGATTTGGGGGATCCGAAGTAGGAAAAATGCCCATAAGGGATGAATCCTTAAGGAGGACTACCCCCACGCTCTCATATTGTTGCGAAGATTGTCCAATTGAAGGAACGTTATCGCTCGGGTGAGTAGCGGTGTCAGGTGTGTAGAAATCCAGTTGGTCGACTGTGACAATTCGGCCTTGATGGGGGAATTGTACTATGCGGAAGACAGATGATGCAACCGCAGTCATGGCGTAAAACCAATTACAACCAAGCAGAATGTTATAATCTAACGGGGCATCGACCACTTCCACGTTAATGGTTGCGGTCTTCCCCCCAACTCGACTGCTAAAGCTTGTAACAACCCATGAGGTTGAAAGCCACGTCCGTCGAAGGCTCTCAAAGTGGTAGGAGAACGGTTCAACTCGGGAGAGCCAATGGCTCTCCAGCATGAGATCGAAATGACCGAAGTATAGGCACCTTCATCCAAAATGGTACGATGGATTGTCTTCCCAGTAATGTTTGTGGCAACTTGAAATGTCAACTGATGGGAGAGCCTCAGTTTGAAGTACTCCAGCCGAAACGTGATGGTATTTGATGAATCCGGGTCAACTGCACCGATGGCACCGAGGAGAGTCTTGCGCTGATTAGGATAGTTTTGCAAGACTTCGAGCATCAACATAACACAAGGATCTTGTGCTAGGTCCTCTACAATGTTGTAGTTTTGAGCAACCCGAGCATTAGGATTGAAAACTGATTTTCTAATCATGCTCTTGGGTGGACGCAACACTGACTCGAAAGAGGGCTTCTCAATGGTAAGAGGAGCAACCGGTACGGTGACGTCAGGCATAGAAGTGGAAGCTTTTTCAGTATTACTTCCAACAGGTTCCTTTGCCAGAATAGAGTCATACGAACGAGAACGGGTGTTCAAGTTGATGGTCTCGCTATGCATCATGAGAACATGTGCGGTGGTGGATGCTTCTCCTTGGGAAGGAGAAGTTTGAGCGATCAACTGCTGATTTTGAGCAGGGAAGGGATCGTTGAGAACTGTGGGAGTGGGTTTTCCCTTAAGAAACTTTTGAACTTCCTCTCTACGGGGACACTCTTTAGAAAAGTGGTCATCACCACACAGTAGACAAGGATACTTCAACTTCCTTTTCTGTTTGGTGTCATCAGGAGTGCTCTTATGTTCCTGCTGGGTGGAAGATTTCTTAGGTTTCCCATTGCTCTTTTTCTTACCACCAGAATTTTGAGGTGAAGCTGACGAAATAGAATTCACTTCTTCGGTGACAGCAGGAGTGGATGATTTGGTGGTGCCGTGACCAACCTATGTTGGTAATGGGGAGGAATCTTGGGGGTTCGACGAACCAACAGTTTGAGAAGAAGGCTGGGTGTTAAGGGATCCAATGATGCCATTAGCTTGGGGTCCCTTGGGTGGTTTCGTGGGGTCGTACGTGTTGTGGTATTATGGTTAAGAGACGGGGGTTGCCCCCTAGCAACAACTTGCTGACCACTAGGTAAAGGTTGACCCAACACTTGTTGTTGATTATTCACCATAGGATTACCATTACCTGTAAAGAAGGTAGGGGGTAAAGAGTATCCTCCCCTCGAAGTTTGGGGTGGGGGAGGAGCAGGTGACGTAACCGCGGTGGTCACAGGTGTATTGGAATGTTGTCCTTCAACAGGTTGGGTCATCGTAGGTACTGAACTGGTCTCCTGTCTAGGGGATGTATGAGCAGGAATGGATGGTTGACCAATTTCAGAAGTGGTCATGTGTTGTGTGGATGATTCCTGTGACTTGTATGGATTGTGATAAGGAGGTAAAGTCGGGTCGTCGATCCTTAGTTGAAAATTTAATCTTCAAAACTCCTCACCCATAGCACGTAATCGAGCCAATTGCTCACGATAAGGTGCTAAGCGGTCGTTGGGGCTAGCCCAACTGGGTGGGGATGCGATGACAAAATGGGCCACTGGGTGGCCTAGAGAAGATGTCCAATAAGCTATTGAAGGACCAAAAGCTGTTGTGGGGTCATCCTGGGGTTGATTTATCCATTCCAACAGTCCAGGATCTCCTGGTGCAACAGGAGGTAAGTCTTATGAAGTGGAAGTTGGGGCCTCTTCACCCTGCAAGGGGTGGGAGATGGGTGAATCTGGAGGAGTGTGAGGAAACAAGAGCCCTCCAACATTCAAAGTAGGGTTTTCCACTTCATGTGACCCGATCCTAACTTGTGGTTCCATCCTTAACCTCAAAATTACCTCCTGGTTAAGGGGATATTCGGGTGGCAAGTTTTGAATCCTATGGGACCTTCTACAAGGAAAGTCAGCCAGAGTGACTGAAACAAAAGTTTCTCCTAAGGCAAGATAAACAAAAGAAAAGAATACCAGACAAAACCCTACACAAACTAAGGCCACAAGCAAACTTATGTTATAAGAGTGGATTCAAAGGTTTGGAACCTCATAGGATTGTCAAGGCTTCGCAAATCGCTATATACCATAGGGTCCAACAGTAAAACGCAACAAGGAGGATTGGGACCGTACCCTTTCCTGAATACCTGATTACCTGGACGGTACGTGCGTGGTAATCTCCCCGAGTGTTGTTCTCGTTGTATTTCTCTGCCAAGACGGCCAAAAGGTTAACTCAATTGGTTTCAGGAATACTAGTGGTGTCTCCCGATATACGCAAGGTACGTGGGAGATGAAATCTGTAGTGGTGCTGTCTAATGCACAACCGTACGGCACGAGACCTTCCGATATACTACCGAGTACGTGAAACACCTTACGATATACAAGTATGTGTGGTACTTGGTGGGTATGTGAAAGAGCTCAATATACCGATAAGTATGTGGAAGATTACGATATCCCCAGGATACAGTGTTGGAAAATAACGACAGTTGCCACACTTAATGACGTCAGAACACGTCTCTAACTTACACACAAGTTGCTAAAATTTTTACCCTAGTTCTACTATTAATTTTATTTGGACGGTTAGGTGAATGCATGAGGTGAGTACATAATCGTAAACATAATGCAAGCCCTAACTACATGCAAAAATATACTTTTCTTTTGATGAACTCTATGTATGGGAAGGAGAAATTTCTTTCCAACGATTTTACCAAAACAATGCAATGCAACACAATCCCAAATCTACCAAAAAATGATTATGAAGTATTCTTTTCCTTTTCAAGCGAAACAAAAAATAACACAACACTACTAAGCCAAATCAAAGCATGTTTTTTTCTTTTTCTTTTATCTTTTCAAAACAAAAATGATGCTAAGTGATGAAAAGAGAGAATTTCTAAGCAAAGTATGCAAGCTTTTCACTTTCACTACAATGGCCTAAAAACATAAGAACCAAAAGATGCATGTAACTTTCCAAGCATGGAACTACTTTTGCAAAACTTGATATCTATTTGAATTTTTCAAGAAAATGAGCAACTCATAATTCATGAAAAACACAAATAATTTAATTTCCTTTCAAATTTTCCAAAAGATCTACAAACGAGACATTCCAATGCATGTACAATTCTTCAAATGAGCTTGAAAAAATGATGGAAATAAATCACTTTTGATCTTTCAATGGATGTATCAAGCTAACAATTCGATAACAACGATGCTTTTAAACATAAATACTGAAATGAAAAGATTACTTGCAGCTCTCCAACAACTCATAAAATCTCAAGAAAATGATGAGCACTCAATGGACTGAGATTACACACAAACACTCAAAATCAATCAGTAACAAGCAACACTAAATCAAGCAAAGCTAAAACAAATGCATGCAAAGGAGGTCTAGAAACCGATCCAATACAATGACCAGATCAGGCAGAGAGAGGAGGGAATGTAAGGGTGAGTGGATGCAGGTGGGGGAGACAAGAGTGTCCACCACTACCAAATCTCAGACTTGTCCAAGATGGAACCCAAAACAACTCCAAATAATACCAACAACTTAATCACACAAATCAAAATGGGGTCTCTGACTGGACCTTGCAGCACAGAGGGAGTTTGCACACAAACCAAAACTCAAATCATAAATGCAGAAGGGATGCCTGTATAGCAGTTTTTACAAATTGGCGCAGTCTGTGTTTGTACACAGTGCGATGTCGCAGTTTACCAATGCAGGAAGTGCAACGATGTCGTAGTAGACCAATGAAAGGGTTGCGATGACAGGCCAATAGACAAATAACAGAGATAAAAAATGACACAGTGTCACTCTGAGTCAACTGACCAGGTGCGACAGGCGAGATCCAAGTTAAAAAATGAAGCAATTCTCCAAACAATGAGCAATGAAATGGTTTTAAAATGAGAATTACAAACTCATAGGAGGACTACAGGCTATTCAAAGTGAAGATTTGTTGGTGAAATCAGTTTAAGAGGCAAATGAAAAATAAAATGGCTTGTAACAAGAAATCAACAAAAAATGACATTCAAATTGACAACTACAAAACAATGTTCTTCCCCAGTATGGTCGCCACATTTGTTTGACGGACAATCCACTCGAGCGGACGTGAGATGGATCTCCCTAGCTCAATGTGAGTCTAGAACAAATAGAACAGAACATAAACCACTTTCCTAGATCTAGTTAAGGTCCAGGCCTCGCGGTCGTCAGATCTCAGCTGCAAGACCTACCAAGACACATAGAACAAGCCAAACAAGTAAAAAGCATCTAAACGATAACATATCTAAGTAAACAGTTAAGCAGGTAAACTACACAATATCATCAACACAACAATATTGGTGGAAAGCGTTTATATTACTGTAAAAATAGGGAAAGTACATAGAAGAGAATAACTACAACCGGAGCTTAACGAAGTAATCCTTCTCCATCCAAGCCAATGCCATATCCTCCCAAGGAAGTGTGAGTCTCTCAATGGATGAGTAGATATCTCTCTAAGATGATTTCACCAGCATGTAGACACTATAGATTTCCTCTCTTTGGAAAGGGATAGAGCTTCATTCATATAGGACTAAGTGGATAGGGTATGGATAGGGTAGGTTGAGATATGGTAGGAGAGAGATGGGGGATCCTTCCAAGAGGTTAGGAACCGAGTGCCAGCTCTCCCAAAAGGTCAGGGATAGGGATCCATGTCAGCTAGCTTAGAGAATGGGCTCGAAGGAGGTATTTTTGTCCATTAACTGACATCGTCGCACCTTGCAAGAGAGGAAGCTGCGACGTCGCAGGTTGCATGAGGGAAGCCTGCGACAACCTCTCAAAAGCTAGTATGAATGGGTTAATATCTCTTCCAGGCTGATAAATTAGTCAATGAAACTTTAGGGATGTATACACTGAGTCTTATGATGGTAAGATTTTAGGTGTAACAAAGTGTCTAGTCAAATAAAAATTAACCACTAACCCTTATCGTTGTCATCATCTTCATTATCTTCACCATCATCGTTTTCATTGTCATCACCATCATCTAAATGTTCTTCATCATCGTCATCACTGATGATG